>CM052813.1:42412685-42636257 GCA_028533885.1 Nasua narica | reverse complement strand
CCCTCCCTCCCTCCTTCCTTCCCTCCCTCCCTCCTTCCCTCCTTCCCTCTTTCTGTCTTTCCCTCCTGAGGCCCATGCTCTATAACCTGCAAGGGATTCTGGCCTGGAATAGAGGTACTGAAGTTTGGTCTCTGGTTAAAGTGTAGCCTGCAAATGTGTGGTTTAATCGGAATAGTTTTTTAAATGTTAGGTTAACATGTTAAAAATTAGAGTATTTTGCACACAAAAAAATTCAGGCGTTTGGCCTCTCTTAAAATATTGAAATACTTGGTAACTGGATATATATTTCTTCAGGGCAAAAACTGACTTATGCCAAGTACCTAAGGTGCCCTGAAGGAGAAGCATGACTTTCTCTCTTCACCATGGTTTCCATCAAACTTGATTCACTCACTGCTGGTACTTGCCTTGCCCGGGTCTAGACAGAAGCCTAGTTTGAATTTGCAAACCTACGATCTCCAAGTAATTCTGAGATCCTTCTGCATTGGAAGTACTTGAGACTCTTATTGGAAAGGGAGACTCCTAGGTCCCTGCCCTGGACTAAAAAATAGAACTGTATGACTGTGAGGCATAGTGATTCTTTTGCAAACCACGGTTGGAATCACTGGTATCAATGACCAGATAGAATTATAGTCTTTAAAAAAACAGAAGGAAATGTTGGAACGCCTGGGTGGCTCAGTTGTTAAGCATCTGCCTTCAGCTCAGGTCATGATCCTGGGTCGCGGGATCGAGCCCTGTGTCAGGCTCCCTGCTCAGCAGGAAGCCTGCTTCTCCCTCTCCCACTCAGCTTGTGTTCCGTCTCTTGCTGTGTCTCTCTCTGTCAAATAAATAAATGAAATCTTTTAAAAAAAGATGGAAATGTTAATATTATAAATGGACTCATTTTGACATTCTATAGGAATATATTTTTCTCCTAATTATGTTACCTTACTCTGAATGGTTACTCTTCCTCTGAAAGTGCCAGCTAACCAAAATTACCCTGCTGAGACCAAAAAAAAAAAAAAAAAAAAATCAAATGACAGTGCCTGTTACTGACTTAGGCCAAATTTTCAATTTGGAGATAAAATCTACTGTGTTTTATGAACTAATTTGTTCTCTGTATAACTGAACTTGTTAGCTGTATTTGTTTCCGGCCCTCCTAAATCATAATTGCAGGAAATAGTCCTAGAGTTAGAATTCAGCCGGCATAAAGCCTCAGTGAATTAATAAAAACTCTGTATTCCCGCTCCCCACCCTTGGATAACTCTTCTCTGACTTCTAAAGGTGATGGCTTGGAAAGGCCAATATTATCTGTTGTAACAACCACAGAGACGATCCCTTCTGCTCGTGTGGTGTTTTAGGGCTGAAGGGGCGTCCTCAGATGTCTTATCCCCACTGGTCCTCTGAGCCGCCCTGTGCGATGGGGGCGGGTGAAGAACTGAAGCCAGAGTTCTTACTGCTGGTGGTTGTGGAGTGACAAGATTCTTAGGGTTCACGAAGTCAGGATGGCTCTTGTTCCATTACATTGGATCCAAATTTGTAATCCAAATTCCCAAGTAGGTGTCACACCTTGTACACATAAACCCCTTGGGATCATAACTGAATCCTTTCAGTTGCCTCAGAGAACCCTGGCCCTCGCTGTTCTTCACTTATGCGATCCCGTCATCCAGTGATCACCATAATGACCATGCTGTTTGGTGGCTCCATGATTGCCGCTGTTGATTTAAGGTTCTAACCCCTATCTGCGCTGTGGTTTTTTTTTTTTTTTAATTGCCCCATTTCCTATTTCCTCTAGGTAGACAAAGAATCCAGTAAAAAAGTATAAAAAAAAAGTAACAAATCTGGCAAATTCTGTGAGATCTCATCGTTTAACATCCCTCCAGCATCTTCCCAGCATTCCAGGGCCACATGACTACTGGAATTGTCAGAAGTTCTTGGGGGCATTGACTTTCCTCTCAGTTTCTTTTTGTTTTTATTTTTTTAAAGATTTTATTTATTTATTTGACAGAGAGAGAGAGAGAGAGAGAGCAGAGCAGGGGGAGTGGCAGGCTGAGGGAGAGGGAGAAGCAGACTCCCTGCTGAGCAGGGAGCCCGATATAAGACTCCATCTCAGGACCCTGGGATCATGACCTGAGCCGAAGGCAGACGCTTAACTGATTGAGCCACCCAGGCACCCCTCTTTTCTGTCAGTTTTCATAAGTGCCTTATCTTCAAAAAACATTAATTTGGGGAGGATACTACTTGAGTTAATATTTGAGAATGAGAAGGAAATAACCAAACAAAAACATGAACGATAGTCATGATAAAATCTTAACTTGAAAACTGCCCCGACTGGTGAGTGTGTGGACTATAAACACGAGCCAGGAAATCATCCCTCCCATCACCGCCTCCCAAACAACACTGGCTCCTGTCTATGTTCTGACTGGCACCTCAAGAAGAAAAATAAAATGGGTGCGCCTGGGTGGTTCAGTGGGTTAACACCTCTGCCTCTCTGTGCAGCAGGGAGCCTGTTTCTCCTTCTCTCTCTGCCTGACTCTCTGCTTACTTGTGATTTTTCTCTCTGTCAAAGAAATAAAATCTTAAAAAAAGAAAAGAAAAGAAAATGCATTTTTAGTTTGGTTTTTGGAGATAGGCAGTCCCAGAGAATTCTGGACTACCAGCCACAAACTCTGTGACTTCCCATAAGTTAAGTAACCTTAGTTTCATCATGCGTACAATGGTTTTGTGAGATCCGAGAGCACACGTGGTAAGCGCTGAGAATATGCCTGGCCCATTTTTTTGTTTTGTTTTGTTTTGTTCTTTTTATTTTTGGTGGGTGGGGAGGGGAGGTAAAAAAAAGTTTGATTTTGCTTCAAGGAGCTTTCCTAAAGAGAACTAACTCATTCGTTACACATTCCCATGGATGAACACTGTTTTCTTGGCTTTTCCATGACAGTTTGAATTCAAGGTAATGTGCATAAAATGTACTTCTGAAATTCATTGTATTCATTTGGACACACATGGGGTGACCCTTGTGTTCTCATCCTCATACAAAAGGTATTGGCACTTTGGCTTCAAGAACAAATACAAAGTATCATCAACACAACTTGTGATTTGGGTCTGGGCTAATGACTAAGGAACTATTCAGCTATAATGGTCTCGGATATTTCAATGCCCGGTGAACCTACAATTAATAAAGGGACAGCTGATTTTAAAAACTATCTGGCCCATTTTAAGTAGAAGGACCTGTTAGCTCTTATTCTTAATATTCCAGGAGGGTTAAAATTAGGTTATTCATGTCTGTTAACACCCTAGAGAAAATGAATTTATTTTTTCCTCAAGGAAGGATGTAGGAAAGAGAATAGAACCCTGAGCAGAAGACTTTAGACGGATCGTAAGGGATACAGATCAAGTCCGGGTCCCCGCCGGAGGACACAGGCTCGGGTCAGCCACGAGACTGCATGAAGGAGGGGGCTCGGAGAATGGGGAGGCCATCAGAAGCAGGAGAGAGCACCGGAGAGGGGTGGAGTGGTATTGAATTCATACAGTGTGATGATGGAGTGGAAATAACATGGATTGTGTAGTGAGACTGGCCTGAGTTGGCCTTTGGCCCCTAACGCTTAGCATCACTATGACTTCCTGTGGATTTAGTCTCTGCAATTGTGAAATTTAAATGGTTTGGAATTGCAGGGTTGTCGAGAGAATTTACAGTAATATATGCAAAGAACCTGTTACATTGTGAGTACCTCCCAAAATAGTAACTTTAAAAACGGATGTGGGTTTTGTTATTGTTGGTAATGGTGTTGTTTTGCAACTTTGCTACAGCGCTGCTTTTGTTCAGAGAAAATATATGTTGGGATTGCAAGGGTCTTCGGAATTTCCGTCTCTGATTCTAAGGACGATCACTGTAGAGGGGCACTGCTTTAAATGGAGCCTCAACTGTCAGTGGGCTTATAGAATAAAAAGACTGGTAAAGAATTTGGCCCAGGCTTTGGGAGACTTGAAGATATGCTAACATATAACACATATATATGTAATATATGACGATGATAGCTAACACATACTCGATACTTGCTATGTGCCTAGAAATAAACTAATTAATTTATATTCATTTGAGCCTCAAAACAATCCTCGCCTGATTTATAGGGGAAGAAACAGATACAGAGAGGTTTCCTAAGTTGTCTAAAGTCACACCGATTGTAAGTGACAGATGTGGAATTCAAAACCAGACAGCCTGAGTCTGGAGCCTGGTCTGTAAACAGTTTTTGGTAAAAAAGGCATTTGAGCCAAAGAGGACTACCTTTTGCTTTCTTGAGATTCTAGCTGAATTGCTTGAGTCAGCAAATTTTTTTTTGCCAGGGAATGCTGCTCTGTGGATGTCAAGAGGAAAATGAGGTTATAGATCTCTTCCTGTCTGGGATGTATATTTATTGTACAGTGGGATGTAATCTAAATTATTCACATTTTATATTTTATGGAAATTTTAGCTTCTGTAAATCTGAGATTTCAGGACTAGAGTTATGTGTAATAAAGTTCTTATAAAATCCATTTAAAAGATTAATGATAGATATATTCATAGAAAATTAAATCCTGGTATTTTATTTTCCCAAGTGTCCAGATCTTCCAATTTCACTTGCAGAGATTGTCTTTGTGACAGAGTCTTTTCTTTATGTCTCCTGGTCAAAGCCAAGAGTTAAGTGGCTTTCTCTGCTGGTCCTGTGGATGCAAAAACTTCTCTTGGGAAGAAGAGATCAGCTCATTCTCAGAATAGGTCGCCTCTAAGATTTCTTTATAAATTCTCCTTTGCAGACTTGGGATCAAACACTTTGGGTTAAAATCTGGTCCCCACCACTGAAGAGCTAAATTAATTGAAATCATAAAACTCTCCGCGCCTCTGTTTCCTCAGCTGCAAAATGAGGGCAGTGCATCTCATCTCACAGCTGGTCATTAGAATTAAATAAATACCAAATGAATGGGAATGGCCAAGGTGAGTCTTAAAATACAAGCAGGCCAATAGGTAGAGAAACAAATGAACACCACCGGCTTTAGGCTTGTGAAACCACATTATTGGTTGATGGGGACTACACATGGAGAGTTTTCCAGACAGGACACGTTCTTCTGCTTAATTTCAGCAAACCATTCATTCAAAGCAAAGGGAATATCCAACTATTTATTCATTTCATCTCAATTGGCATTTGTTAGATTCTCCCTCTGTATTAGGCACTGGATTAAGTGCTGAAGATCCACCAGCGAGGAAGGCATGGACTCTGTGAAGGTGTTCGTAGCCATATCTAGACATTCCTGAGCTCCTTGGAACCGCATCTTGGCCCTAGTGGGAATCTGGCTCTATAGTAACCTCAGTTGAAAACCTGGTTGTCTCTTGAAACTTAAAGGAGAATACATCACTCTTCAGTACAATTTACTATAATGATAAAGATCTCTTGAAGCTTAAAGGAGAATACATCGTTCTTCAGTACAATTTACTGTAATGATAAAGGTCTCTTTACAGTAGGTAATTATTCTGAAAAAGATGTGTTCATTGCTGATCATGTGCAGGTGAGTTGAGAGAATCAGGGACTAGAGCAGGAAAAACATGGTAAAAGGAATCAGTGAAGAACCCAGAGCCCATCCGGTCCTGAGGATAGTATGTGGACTTTGGGCTCAGATGGACTTAGATTCAAGTCCTGGCTCTGCTCTTTGTCAGGGATGTGTCATTGGGCACCTTCTTTTCCTTCCTTGCAGTTGTTTTCCTCTCTGTTCATTGGTAATAGTAGTGTCTTTCTTGCAAGATTATTGTGAAGAGGGGGGGAACCTGGGTGGCTCAGTGGGTTAAAGCCTCTGCCTTCAGCTCAGGTCATGATCTCAGGGTCCTGGGATCGAGCCCCGCATCGGGCTCTCTGCTCAGCCGGGAGCCTGCTTCCCCCTCCCCCCCCCCGCCTGCCTCTCTGCTTACTTGTGATCTTTCTCTCTCTGTCAAATAAATAAATGGAATCTTAAAAAAAAAAAAAAAAAAGAAAAGAAATTCACCTAAATCCCCTCCCAGAAAGCTACAAAAGCACATCTGTTGAACATTCTAGTAGTTGTCCCCAGCGCCCCTCATTGAAGGCAGCTCAGCCAAAGTGAATTGAAGAAGATGACTTATTAAAACTGAAACAACCTCTTCTGGTGCCCACAGTCGCTTTTTCCAAAACTTCCCAGTTTTCTTTAGCTTCCCAGTTTCCTGTCTCAGAAGAAAACCTTGTTGTTCCTGCTTCGAAAGGGAAGGACAATGACAGGCGTGGACAAATGTCTGAAACTGCCATCCCTCTCACCTCCAGACTTATTTCTGTGGCTATTTGCTTTTATTGGTTCTATTTCTTTTCAGAGGAGAAATGTTCTTATTTTTCCATCACCTTGAACCCTGTCTCTTCCTGTTTCTGCATGGACCTCGATCTACCAGTTACTCTCTTTGACAATTCGCAATTTGATTTGCCATCTGTGTTCTGCCTTGATCTTTCTTCCTCTATCAAACCCTAAACTGAAAAATGTGTGTGTGTGTGTGTGTGTGTGTGTGTGTGTGTTGTGTGTTGTGTGTCTACATAGTGGCTCTATGACCTCCAGTACAAGTCAATCTTGTACCTTCCTTTCACAGCCAAACTTCTTGGAAAAAAGTCTGTACCAGGATTAACTCTACTTTCTTGCCTCCTCCAGATGCGCCTTCCAACCCCATTGTTAGTCAAAAACTTACCCTACTAATCAAGGTCACCAGTTACCTGTTTATTACCATGTTCATTGTCTCCTTAGCTCCAAACTTATACAATGTCTGCAGTATTTGACTCCTTGGCCACTCTTCTTGCTCTTTCTAAAACGAATTTTCTCCATGACACATTGCATAGTTACTCTGGTCAGGGGCCTGCAAGGAAACGGATGATGCTGTCAAGTAGGGTCACTAAGGGGGGTAAATGGGAGACTATTTACAAAGGTGTGAGCAAGTTTCAGAAAAAACACCGAAGGGTGGCAAAGCTTCCTGGGGCTGCAACCTCCGTAAATCATTGCCTGCACCTCTGAATCAAGGCCTTCAAAGGGCAGGGAACAGCATTTATTAGAAGGGGCTAGCTATAGGGGAGGATCTCCTGACCTGGGTTGGGGTCTTTGGCAGAGGAACTCTGCCCACTCATGGCTACCCAGTGGGGAAACACCTGGGGGAATACACACCTACTTCAACCTTATTCCCTTCCCCTCACCCCCTTGCTGCTGCCATGGCCAAACTCAAAAGCTATAGGGAGGACAACGGTTTGATGCTGTCCCCAAAGTCCAACCTCTGCAGGGCACAGAGCATCCCTGAAGTGACACATTGAAAATACCCAGCAGAGTGAACATGAATGAATGCTTACCCAACAAATGCCTTTCTGCCATCAATCTTACCCTCTGGGTGACAGCTGCCTTACGTGCTCTGTTTAACTGGATTTCCTCTTTCACTTAATCTTTGGCCCCTGAGAATTTCTTATTTTTTTTTGCCAGCTCATCGATAGAGGTTACTTTTGTTCCGCATCCCTTACTGTCTTCAGTGGAAGAGTCAAGGTGGATGGGGTGAGAATGTGCCAGAAACAGAAGTTCCTTGTTTCTTCTCCAAATGCGTTCACCTTGCCTTCTTAGTGCGGCAGGACGGAGTTTCCCCCTTGTTCTGTATTGCCCTTCTTACTCCCCCAGGTAGAAGTCTTTGGCTTTTTATGAGACGGAGGAAAGAGAGATTTTTATAAGCCTATCGTCTATCACAAAGGTTATGCTTTGTGAGGCTCTCAAAACAAGAGAGAGGTTTCTTTGTCCTCAGACCTCTTCACCTCCTTGAGCTCTGCTCGTATACTTTCCCTCACCTAATGGACATCACTGTGTTATTAGTGATGTTCCATACTAAACTCTTTTCGCCATCTGGCTCTGCTTTTCTTCCTGTCTTCCCTTCTTTGTTTAGGGGTGCCACTGTCCAGCCAGTCATGAAACTAGACACATGATGTTTAGGAATGGAACTCCTTTTTCAGGTACTGGGCCTTTCCCTGGGGCTTCTGGACCATAGATTGCCATTTCAAAGGCACAGCGCGCCGTGCCTCTTCTTTCCCATGTGGCTTGGCACGGCCGTATGGACTAGAGCTCATCTAGAGGCTGTTGGGCTTTTCAGAAGTAAGGTTAGGCTTTCTGAACTCAAAGTCCTCCCACTCTTTTGCTCACCCTGTACTTGTGCTTCCTACTACATCTTTGATAAATACTGACACAGCCTATGGATTTGATCCATATTCACTTTCCTAGCGAATACAGAGAGAAGCCCGGGTAGGTGTATCAGCGGGACTCTTATGACCCCGTGTTCATTTTGGTGTCATGCTTTCTGTGTGAACTACGTGTAACTTAATCTAACAGTTCTCTTTCAGCCCTGTTTGCACCTGGCTCTGAGATAAAACATACATTACCTTTGCAGCCTGATTTTGCCTACTGGCACTCATTGATAGCCCTGATACTTTAACCTCTTGGGTTTAGAGTTTTCCTTAATTCTCTCTTTTCCCTTACCCCATCCCGTCAGGCACCAGTTCCTGCCAATTCTTTCCCCTAAATATCTCTGAAGTTCTACCTCCAGTTCACTTCAACTGCAACTCTCTTACATAGGCTCTCATTATGTCCCCCTTGAACTTCTACAGGAGATTCCTAACCGATCTCCCTGTTTCCAGCATCCAGAAGGATCCTTCCAAAGTGTAAATCAGACCGCCTCAGAGATCTGTTCAGATCGCTGCGGTAGGGCTATACTACTGAAAGGCGGGGTCGCCTCCTCCCCCAGCTAGCATCTGAGATGGGCATCTGTACTTGATGCTGAAGACAGTTACTGGGAACATTGCAATCCACCCAAGTGGTCTCTATGTCCACCGGAATTCCTGGGTTGCCTTGTGGTTTCACACATACATGCCCCGGCATTTGCAGGTCTTAGATACTCCTGAAATCTTTGCCCTAGCCTTAGGTTGCAGAAATTTCAGCCAATTTAATTATAGCTACATTTCTTGTGTGTATGAGCCAAGACACAGAGGCGAGTCCTGGGGAATAATACTGCTACTCCTTCGTACAGAGACACCTCCCTTTATGGAGGACGTGTTTCTCTCCTTAAGTACAGAGAAATATTGAGGCTTATTACTGCTGATCCATTTATCTTCAAAGCAAGTCAATCTGTACTCTGGTTTTCTTGAAGGTGGAGTGAGGGTAACTCACTAGGAGGGTTTTCTAGGCGTTCTAGGGCTTTAAGAGAGCCCTTCCCTTTGCTAGCCCTGAGCCTAACTGACTCCCATTCTCCGATCTAGAAGGCGTTGAGGACTATCTTTCAAGCCCAATAAACATTTGGTTAATTTCCTTTTTGTTACTCCGAATCTCTTTCAAATTCTCCTTCTCGGAAATGCTTCATTGCTTCATATTCCCAGCTCAGTTTCATCCTCACTTCAAAGACTTTCTGTCAGTGTACTCTAACTATACTCTTTTTTCAAGCCTTAGCTTATTGATGTCTTGTTTCATGCCCAGAACAACTCTGGGTGGTAGGTAGAAGACAGGGACACTGGTGTTAGCTTTGTATAAGAAGACAACAAAACAGAAAGCGTTGAGTGTATGTATGCCCAAGGTTAAATAGATACCTGAATGAGTTTCAAATGTTTTGACTGAGAAAGTATAGAAAAACTGTCCATACAATTAAGGGAAAAAAAAAAAAGAGCAGCAACGATCATCTGTAAGGTTAATAGAAATTTTTTAAATGCCTTGAATATGTGTTTCTAAAACAACCAAGCAAATGTATGAATTTGGATACACATGGCCAGGTCTCCTAATGCCCATGTTAGTTTTGTGTGCTTTAGGCCAATTGCTTCCATTTGTAAAGCCCAAATTGTCAATCTTACCATTTCTTAAAATATCAGATATACTTTAGGTTAAGAAGAAGAAGAAGAAGAAAAAAGACCAACAAACCGCACCACTACCACCCCCAACTCACAAAAACGTTACTTTTGAATTCCAAGCCAGAGTGAAATTTAATCGCCGAGTTATAAACCCTCCAAGCGAGGGTTTATCTGGAATTGCCAACATAACCGCAAGTTCAGCAATGCAAATGACACTGCTATAATAAAGGAAATAAGAAAGCTTTCAATATGTTGTCTAAGAACTTGAGCACATTGAAAGTGATTTATGAGCGAGCAGACTAAACATTTAAATGCCTTTCCTACCAATGGTGTATTTTTCAATACAACAAGTGCTCTTGTGTATGATTCTGCATTCCATGACGGCACTGTGCCTGACAATATAAGCCCTTTCTGATAGGGTAACATTTCCAATCCAAGATTAAAATCTTGGAAACTTGTCAACAGAAAAGGATGATAATATGAGTGAAACTGCAGCTATCAAAGAAAAATGCCTTGCAAGTAATTTCTGTAATGGTCAACTTCTAGTAAATTTCTCTTCCCCCTTTACTTGTAAGTAAAGGGGTTGGCCTGAAGGTCATTTTAATATTTTGGATAAGTATAGTTACAAACCAGAAATTTACGAACACAGGAAATAGTGAGTCATTTAATACCATGAAGATCAACTTTTTACATTGCCTTTCTTAGCTCCATTTTTAATGCAGATTGTGGGGAATATTTTTCTTTTGATGAATAAGGGTTTAAGCAATGAGTTGACAATAAACCCTTGAACTTCATGAGGCACTAAAAATTAAGGGATCAGAGAGTCTTAAGTTTTCTTGAGTATATTTCCATAATTTTTCTATGCAACTTTATTTAATCTTCTACTCCTCCAGAGAGTAGGACTGAATGACCTACTAGGTCTTTTCCATTTTTTTCTTCTTACAATTCTCTTTTTCTGTTTAGGATGTGGGTGATCTCTCTAATCTCTGGTGTGCCCTTGGCTATACTGCAGGTAAATTGGGGTGATTCTCAGTTTTACCAGCTACACAGAATGGAGCATTAAAAAGCATTTTTGGGCCAGAGAGCATATCTGACAAAGTTGAAACCATTTGTACATTTGTATTACTATGATCTTTCAAAAATATTTTATTCCCATCATACACTATAGTCGCTAAAGTGAATTTCAAATTCTAACTTCTTATTTTTTCTTGGGTTAGACATATCTTGCCTCTTTAAAGCTGTCTTCTGCTCTGAATACATAGCATTTTCCTTGTCACTGCTCTGCATATGTTCAAAGCACAAAAATATATATGTGCACACACACACACATATTCTTTTTCTTCTTCAAAATTTACATTTTCATTTATTCAGTCATCAGTCAAGTGTCCTTCAACACATTATTATTATTATTTTAAAGATTTCATCTATTTATTTGACAGAGAGAGATCACAAGTAGGCAGAGAGGTAGGCAGAGAGAGGGGGAAGGAAGCAGGCTTCCTCCTCAACAGAGAGCCCGCCTGATGCGGGGCTCGATCCCAGGACCCTGAGATCCTGACCTGAGCCAAAGGCAGAGGCCCTAACCCACTGAGCCACCCAGGCGCCCCTCAACACATAATTATTAACCATCGATTACTTTCTGCCATCCAGACCCGGTGCTATGCTCTGGGGGATGCAGTCCTAAATTAGACATGCACTTGCTTCCGGTAGTTCAAGGTCTAGTAAAGGAGCTAGAAGTGTTCTTGGTCAGCCCTCCTACTTCAGAGTGATAACCCTAGGAGAGGAAAAAACAGAGGGGAACGAAGCACATAGAGAACCAATATGTCTAGTCTCAGGGGTCAGAGAAATCTTCCTAGAGCAGTGCCTCCCAAAGACTGGTCTCTGGCTTATAGCATCATCTATCACCCAGGAACTTGTTGGGAATGTAAATTATCAGGTCTCATCCCAGACTTAGTAGATCTTAAACTCAAGGAGGAGTCTTCTGTCTGTCTTAAACCCTCTGGGTGATTCTAACACACGCTCAAGTTCGATAATCACTGCCTCAGAGGAAGTAACAACTTTGCAAGGAAGAGATGCTTTATTTACCATCAGGTTCATTTACATAATTGATACTTCTTGATAATGAAGTCATGTAAGATCTCCCATTGTTCTTTTTGGCTCCAAAGTACCAAAAAAAAAAAAAAAAACCAAAAACGAAACACACACACACACACACACACACACACCAAAAACATCTGGAAAAGAAAAAAAAACAAACCAGCTTCCATATTTATCCTTTGTCTATCCAGCACACATTTCATTGGTTTAAAGATAAAAGACAAATAACTAATTACTTTACAGTTATGTAATTAAAAACAACATCATTAACAACAACCTGGATTCTTTGGAAAGCAAATACGCTGAACTGATCAAATGAAGTAAATGAGTGCTCCTGGAAATCCAGTTTGGCTTTTGAATGTGAGAACATCTGTGCCCTAGTACCCAAATATTTTGGAGCACTCTTTGGAGCTCTTTCTAGGAGATGATAGGGCAAATTTCCATATTTCTCCCTATGGAACAGGAGTAGAATTCATGACTTTTTTTTTTTTTTTTTTTTTACCCCATACCTACTTCGCTGTGGGTATGAAGGCAAATGAAAGAAAAGGAAATAAGCCAAACAATAAGAGATGGACTAATTAAGTGACATTTTAAATTATAGTTCTACATTATAAGTAAAACTTGATAGAACTTATTTTTTACAGTTACGTAGATTACAGAATCTATGAATATAAAAAAAACCCTTAATGTTATGAGTTATGTGTTCAACCACTCTCTCTATTTGTGTTTCAGTCTATACCTGAGCATCTCCATTTATAGGAAAGCCATGCCTTTTAAGGAAGCCCACCTGGATTTACTGCTTTGTCCCACTTCTACTTCTTAGAGGACCTCAAGGTAGCTGTGGGTTCTCTCTGTTCAACATTTCATTCCCTCTCCATCATTAATAAATGATAATCCTGATAACTTTTTTAAAAGATCTTATTTATTTATTTATTTGACAGAGGGAGAGAGATCACAAGTAGGCAGAGAGAGAGGGGGGAAGCAGGCTCCCTGCTGAGCAGAGAGCCCGATGTGGGGCTCGATCCAAGGACCCTGAGATCATGACCTGAGCCGAAGGCAGACTGAGCCACCCAGGCGCCCCATCCTGATCACTCTTTTTAGGATAAGATCCAGAGTCACTTAGTGCACAGAACCCAAAATGAACACAACCTGTAGAGAGAAGAGCAGAAACATTGCCTCACTCACTTTAGACACTTGTCTGACATAATCTCAGGTATATACTGATGCTTTCTGAAAGTCAAATCACACAAATGGATCATTTGAAAGTTGGTGCTGTCAAGTCTGATTTCCTTCATTCTCTATGTGTACAGTTGAATCCTTAGCCCTTCACACAGGGGCTAGCTTAAGACGCTGGAAACAAATTGTTAGTTGAATTTAAATACTTCGCTGAATTTACGATGGCTCATTACTTCTTTTTGGGTACTAATGTTCCATTGGCTGTGAGTCCGTGCAATTTAATATCATTCAGGCTGCTTTCTCCCCATGTGCCCTCAAAGGTATCATGAGAGAACTTGCCAAAAGCTCTTCTGAAATCTAGATACACAATTTCTACTCTATTTCCCTGATCTTCCAGTATCGCAACTCTGTCAGTAAGAGATGACGTTGTATATTTTATTTATATATATATATGTGTATATATATAATTTATTATAATATATTTATTATATATTTATTCTTATATATTCTTAGTTCATTCTGAGTCTACTTCTTCCTTTTCTAAGTACTCAGAAGCCATAGTTAAAAAAAATATTGTTCTGGAGTCTCATTCCAGATCAGTGTCAAACTCAGTGCTCTATAGTCCACAAATGCATGTTACTTTTTTTTTTTAAAGATTGTATTTATATCTTTATTAGGAAAGAGAGAGAGTGAGAGAGAGCATGAGAGGGGAGAAGGTCAGAGTGAGAAGCGGACTCCCCATGGAGCTGGGAGCCCAATGTGGGACTCGATCCCGGGACTCGATCCCGGGACTCCGGGATCATGACCTGAGCTGAAGGCAGTTGCTTAACCAACTGAGCCACCCAGGCGCCCCTGTTACTTCTTTTTTTATAAATCCAAACGACCCTTGTCTGTATCTGGTTTTCCAGGAGCTCTTTTCCACTGTAGCATTCCTCAAGTTCACCGATAATAATTCAGTCATATCTGCATGTTCTCTGATTACTTTGAGATGTATTCCTGGATCAAGAGATGAGGATTCATTTGGAACCAGCACCTTTTAATCTTATCTGTTGAAGAATACATCTATCATCGATTTGAGAAAGGAATAGAAGATTAATTAGCCCAAACTATAGTTGAGGTCCTATTTGGTTTGATGGTCTGTATCAAAGTGAATCAAGTCAAGAGAACAAAGCGTTACTAAAGGGTTTGAAGTGTGTGCTCTACTGTGTTAGGTGCTTAGAGAATACAATAAAATAAAGATAAAGCCCTACACTTATAAATCTGATAGTTAAGAAGGGGGTAATAAAGCTTATTATGCCATAACCCATACAGTTCAATTTGGGAGCAAAGCTGAGCTTCAAAGAACACAATCCTTGTTATCAAAAGGAATTAAAAAATAACTCAGGTTGTCTGCTTACAGTCTTGAATATTATCAGTTGTGCCCAGACACCCTAGAAAACTCTTCAAAGTTCCCTTCGTTCCATTCCTCTCATATTACCTACTCCCGATGCCCCTCTTTTTGCCACCCCTGAAAATCTCCTCCAACCCTCCAGAAGTGTCTCTCTATACTGCTCTTGTGTGTTTCCTCATCTCTCCTTTATTTCTGTTTATCCATCTCAAAAGCCTCAGAACTGGTCTGCAAATATGTCTCCTCTTGGTGGAAGAGAACAGAGAAGAGATTGAAGGAGGCCATGCCAAAAGTTCTCAGTTGCATAGAGGGATCGTTGAGAACATTCAGAGGTTAATAACTTTTTTTCTGCCCTGATTATATTTTAGATATGATCAAAATATGGCATCAGATAACACAAATAAAGACTGGATTGTGTGACAGGCAGTAATTTGCAGAGAAATGAAAAATCAACCCAGACTCAAGAAGTCAAGGCATTCTGCATGGAATTGAAATTTAATCAGGGCTCTGAATTGGCAAAGATAAGGAAGAAGGTGCATTAAAAATATTCTTTTAAGGATTGTGATATAGTATGGTATCTCTTGGTTGCTTCAGTGGCCAGAGACTCTTAACAAATTCTAAGCCTGGGTGTATGTTAAGATGAGCCTTCATTTGTGGTAAAATCTGTATTTGAGTTGATATATAGATATCTAGATAGATAGTTATAAATAGATATAAATTTTTTTAAAAGATTTTATTTAGGGGCGCCTGGGTGGCTCAGTTGGTTAAGCGACTGCCTTCGGCTCAGGTCATGATCCCAGAGTCCCGGGATCAAGTCCCATATCGGACTCCCGGCTCTGCGGGAAGTCTGCTTCTCCCTCTGACCTTCTCCCCTCTCATTCTCAGTCTCTCTCTCTCTCTAATAAATAAATAAAAAATCTTAAAAAAAAAAAGATTTTATTTAGTTGACAGAGAGAGAGAGATCATAAGTAGGCAGAGAGGCAGGCAGAGAGAGAGGGGGAAGGAGGCTCCCTGCTGAGTGAAGAGCCCGATGCGGGGCTCGATTCCAGGACCCTGAGATCATGACCTTAGCCGAAGGCAGAGGCCTTAAATCACTGAGCCACCCAGGCGCCCCATAAATAGATATAAATATTGAGTTGATCATATTTTGATATGCTGGTTGGAGAAGGGTAGGGTTATGGTTCTGCTAAGCCAGCCACTCAAGCTAACCAGTCTTGCCAGCAGGGCATATGGCGGGAGTGGAAAGCAGGATGGCAGGAAGAACAGTTGATAAAGAAAGGAACAGTGCCTCGGTTCTTGTGGTCTCTTCTATGTGTTATCTCCTGTGTGAAGGGATTCTCACTCATTGAATACTGTCCTTATGGCCACGAATGCCATTAGGACTGTGTGGACCTCATCTTCCTCATTCCAATAAGACCCTCATTTTACAGGCGAGGAAACTGAGCTCAGAGAGGCAAAATCATTTGCTGAAGGGTCACACCACCGCTCAAAGGCAGAAACGGGATTTGAACTCAGATGCATCTGGTTTCAAAGCTATTCCATTTTCATTGCACGACACCCTGATTTGAAAACAAATCAGGACTCGAAGAGACTTTTCTTCTTGTCCTTATAAAATATCTTGTCACTAAAAGACAAGGCAGAAGTCCATGTCATCTTTCAAATAGATTTCTATATTCTGTGAGTTCTAATAAATATCCTTTTTCCTTTTTATATTCTAGAATCAGTGTAGTATAATTGTTTTTGAAGAAGTGATATTCTGTTGTCCTGTACAGATGAATGTATTTGCACAGACATTTCTCTATTCAAGAGTTAATAAGATCAGGAAAGTGAAATGTGCAAAGATAACTTTCGCTGCTTGATTATTTACTGCTTGAGAACAATGCTTGGTGAATGTCTGGCCCTTGGCTGAACTGAATTTTCTAGTTATTAGTGCAACAGGTGCTGCAAAATGAGGTCTGCGAACTGAAGGCCAATTTTAGTGCAGAGGATAAAATGTGAAGCAATAGAGAGCTCAGGAGAGGACATGGTATATGGGGATACAGCGTTCCCTGTAAGCGACAGACTATATTGCTGAGCAAGGGCTTCTCTAAAGTGCCCTGGTCGTTAATCCAATCAGAACCCTGAGCTCTAAATTAAAGCAGGGAAAGAACAGCGGGAAGACAGAGCACCCACAGCCTAGAGCAGAAACGTCCTGGGAGAGAACACTGAGGGAGCAGAAAGCTTCTTTGTCTGTATTTCTCCTTGTTTCCATTTTGTTACAAAGATTTGGAATGCCTGGCTGGAGAGATTTGGGTTAAAAATGCAGACGTGTGTGTGGCGAGTATATTTTGGGAGAGCAGCAGTGATGCTAGGATATTCCTGTGAACATAAAAGGGGTTGGCATTGTAAATATTTACATTTAAAAAAGCTCCCCTGATACATAAATAAAATCTTTAAATTTTATTTTTAAAACTAATTTTAAAAATTAAAATTTTTAAATCAAAAGTTAAAAAATTAATTAAAAATTTTTTATTTTATTTAAACATTTTTAATCTTTACATTTAAATTTTTTACAGCGGGGAGGAGCAGAGCGATAACTTTTCTAATTAGAAAATAAACTTAGGCTCAGTTAGGTTAGCCTTGCCTGATGTGTCAGGCAGAATTAGATGAGCTCCATGCACTTTATTTAGTTTTCTGTTCCGTTAACTTCCCACACTACCTGTACTTACTTGCTCGGCTTCCTTGTTTCCTCACCTAGAGAACCACTCTTTCTTCTGATTCTTCCCTTCTGCTTCAAGCCCGCTATCCTGCGATGTCTTTGGCTTCCTGCAGCTGCTGTACGTGTCTCTCCCATCTGCCCTGTCCTCATTACGCTGTATCACGACTTGGTGAACATGCCTTTCTTCCCCACCAGGATTCCAGAATGTCTCGTTCAGCTTTGTTTTCCCAGCCCCTAGCCTAATGCAGGCACCTAAGACTGTCGACCTGGGGAAACTGCTTTTGTTCATTAAAAAAAAGACATAATGAAGGGCGCGTGGATGGCTCAGTTGGTTAAATGTCTGCCTTTGACTCGGGTCATGATCCCGGGATCCTGGGATCGAGTCCCGCATGGGGCTCCCTGCTCAGTGGGGAGCTTGATTCTCCCTCTGCCCCTCCCCACTACTTGTGATCTCTCTCTCTTTCTCTCTCTCTCTCTCCCTCTCTATGATAAATGAATAAAATCTTAAAAAAAAAAAAGGCATAATGATGAGAAAGCACCCCTAAGAATGAAACATCTTGTTTTTGCCTGGAAGATCTGAGGCACTGAAACAGAGAAGCAGTCTGATTTTCTAGCCAGGTGTAGAACTTCAAATAGGGTTTTCAGATACAACTGTCTGCATTTATATGAACTGGTCGCATCCAAGGAAACAGAAGCCTGAGTCTGTTATTGAATCTAGGCCTAATGTTAATCATTTGTACATAGTCCTCCTTGGCTCTGAGCCTATCCAAAGCCTATTGGTTGGGGCGTCTAGGTGACTCAGTCTGTTATGTATCTGCCTTCGGCTCAGGTCATGATCTCAGGGTCTTGGAATTGAGCCCCACCTTGGGCTCCTTGCTTAGCGGGGAGTCTGCTTCTCCCTCTGTCTCTCCCCCAGCTCATGCTCTCTCTTTTTTGCAAATAAAGAAATAAAATCTTTAAGGAAAAAAAAGCCTATCGGACACCTGGGTGGCTCAGTGGGTTAAAGCCCCTGCTTTCGGCTCCGGTCATGGTCCCGGGGTCCTGGGATCGAGTCCCGCATCGGGCTCTCTGCTCGGCGGGGAACCTGCTTCCCCCTCTCTCTGCCTACTTATGATCTCTCTCTCTGTGTCAAATAAATAAATAAAATCTTTAAAAAAAAGAAAAAAAGAAAAAAAAAGCCTATCAGTTGTTTCCTTTTTACCTGCTTCTGTCCTTTCCCCAAATCCCAAAATAGCCCTATCTTTTCCTGGGACTGGTGAGATGCTCCACGGTCCCTCTTCATGTATGCTCTCCTGGCTGCAACACATTCATAAGCAGCGTCCGTGGTGGTCTTTACAGGATGAGGTTTGATGTATATAGTCTTGTGGACACAGGAATCAGGAAACGTGGATTCTGGACCCGCCTCCGTGCTGAGAGACCTCAAGCAGTTGCGCGGATGGTTGAAAATGTGGGTTCTGTCCTGCACGGATACTTCTGAATGGTGCAACCTTAGACAGGTCCCCTGCAATCTTTAAGCCCTTCGCTTTCTCCTTTGTAAAGTGGAAGTAAGGATAATCCCAATTTCATAAGGAAGTTACTAGGACTAAAGATGATACAAGGAACATGATGATTAGTTTTATGTATCAGTTTAACCAGACCACGGTGCCCACTTGTTTGATCAAACCCCTGTCTAGATGTTGCCAGGAAGGTCTTTTTTAGATGTGCAGACTTCGTGGAAAGTCTGGTTACTCTCCATTATGTGAGCGAGCTTCTTTCAATCAGGTGAAGACCGTAAAAGCAAAACACCGAGATTCGTCAAAGAAAAAGCAATTCTGCCTCAAAACTGCAGCAGAGAAAACTTGCCTGAATTTTGAGCATGCAGCTTTCAGGTTAAGCCTATAACAACTCAATACCTGAATTTCCAGCTTGCCAGCCTGCTTTATACATTTCAGTGTTGCCAATTTCTTAAAATACACACACACCCTATCGCAGGAAATAAAGCATTTGGCCCACTTTCAGGCACACAGGCCTCCATTAACATGAGCAACGATTATTATTAAACCTTCTGGACCTCAACGCCTCACTTATACAGTGAGGGTATTGAGTTGCTAATCTCTGGGGTATTATTCAACTCTACACTCAAAAAATGTAATATAGAGTCCTGTGTGATAAAAGCTATCCTTATGGGGGAGGGAGAACAAATTAAAATGCCTAAATCTTTTTCTATTGATTTTTGTGACTCGGTGGCAATGCTATTTATGCACTGTTACTCATTTTAAGTTTCAAGGTGTGTTCCCAAGTATGTCCAATGTGTTCTTGGTAAGTTGAATATAAGGGATTTTGTGACATCCCCAAAGACTTTGACATTCAGGGAGAGCTGTGCTCTGACGCTCGTTCTATCATAGGCTAGGAATTGTTGGCCCTGTGGGAAAATTCAGATAAAGAAGAGGTTGGGAAGGAAGTCTGATTCTCCGAGAACCTCAGTGCTAGCAGATTTCACAGGAGGAAAGTGGAATGGGAGATGGGGATTATGAAAGTAAAGGCAGAGTCTTCTGAGCTTCCTTTGTGTCTTTGAGCTTGTTTTGTTTATTTTTGTTGCTTTTCTTTAAAAGAGAATAAAGCAGTAGTTTTGTTTTGGGAACTAAGGAAAATGTTCCTTTACCAGAGATCTCTTTATCTCTGTCAGCACTCTCCTCTTCCCCACTGAGGATCTATTCTGTTGTACTCCCCTTTTTCTACTTTATTTTTTCTGATAGAATCTACTACCTCCTGATATATAGTTATTTATCACTTTGTTGGTTATTCTCACTAGAATATAAGATCCGTGAGAGCGGCTATTTTGTCCGCTGTATTTAGCGCTGTATCCTGAATGTCTCGAACTGTATTGGGGATATAGTAGATGTTCAGTAAGTATTTTGGGAATATATAAAAATACCTGGAAACAAATTTCATATTCTCTGCCACTCTAACAATAATTACAGCCATGCACCGAGGGTAATCTCCACAGTTGCGTTGCCTTTTCTTTTTCTTTATAAGGCAGAGGTCTTCGTGGAGAACCTGACATATCTGTTTTCATCCTCCCTCAGCCGAGACTTAAACACTTCCAAAATGCAGATCTTGGAAACAAACAAACAAATAAACAAAAAACAAAAAAACAAAAAAAAATGCAGATCTTGGGAATGATGAACAGCTTTTTTTTCTAGGTTGATGCTATGATTATAGTAAAGTTGTTCCTGTAATATCTTCTTGTGATGAATGTAACAATCTTAGTAATCCCGGCCTGAAATTAACTGAACGGTAATTAGGTGACCCAGACTTTGGTCACATCCTAGGTAAATCCTCAGGATGTCTCTCTTTGTCTCCACTTTCCCATACACCCCAAGGAGTATTATATGAGACAGGTATGTAGAAACTCAGCAGAAGGTAAACTCACTTTACAGACGTCCATTACTGTAATACGAAAATACGAAGATTCCCCAAAGAAAGGGAAGTTAAAATTCCTGAACTTCCATTCTATCCTTACATGTGATTTACCTTAGCCCTCATGTCCTCAGTCTTGCAAGTATTACATGATTGACCCCCATTTTAAAGATGAGGAACCTAAAGCTCAGAGAGGGACTTAAATTTCTCCGGGTCAGACGAGTGTAAGTGGCTCAGCGGGATTTCACGGGAGGTTCTGAGGACTTCCTAGCTGGGGTGCTTGTTACCAGGTAACACTAACCAACAGGAGGAGGGCCACGCCTGCTTTGAAGCCCCATCCGTCTGAATTAGACAGAGGGGCCACTTCTGGGTGGTCCTGACAGAGAAAAGCGTGGTCAGCACACAAGGGCTTTTTGAGAAGAAAAAGATGTGCCTCTCGCTGGGTGGGGGTGACCACGCACCAGGGTAGAGGTTCGGCACACAGAGCACGAGCCGTTTTCCGCCCCGCATCCCCCAGCTCCAGAACTCTAAATGTAGCCCTGAATACAGACGTGATCTCGGAAACGATTCCAGATAACTCTGCAGTAGCTTGCACCTTAACGCTGAATGTCGTATTCACAAGTACCACTTTGTGGGGAGGGATGATATATAAATAGGAGAACCCAAAGTTGTATCTGCCACACTTTAGAGGAGAGTAGCTGGAATTATTCAGCATCTTGGAAAAGCCTATCCCTGCGCTGCTAATCTACATTTCTTTCTATCCAAAATCAAGTTAGTCGATACGTGTGAGTCGGTTTCTGGGCCCTTCTTTTCCATTGATCACTTTGTCTTGGCACGCGTCAATCCCACACTGTGTTAATTCTTCTGCTTTATGTAAGTTTTGTCATCTCTTAGTCCCTCTTTTGGAGTTGTCTTTGATTTTTCATATGAAGTTTAGTAGTAACTGTTAAGTTCCACCCAAAAAGTGGCAATTGATTAGAACCGCTTCGGATTTACTGATAAATTCGGGGCAAATTGGCATCTTTTATGGTATTGAGCGTTTTAATCAATGACAATGATATACCTCTCAATTTTAGGTCTTCTTGAATGTCTTTCAATAAAATTTTATAATGTTCTGCAGGAAGATCTTACACATCTTTTGTTAGTGATTCAAAGTTTATTCCAAATATATTTTTATATTATCTAAGTGGAGTATTTTTAAAAACTACATTTTGAAACTTCTTATAGGCGAAATAAATGTAACTGATTTTTGTACATTGATTCCGAATTTAGCAAAGTTGCTCTAGTCATTTATTTTGTCTTTTCAGCATGAAAAATAATGGCTTGCTTCCTTCTTTCCAACTCTTATATTTTTATCTGCTTTAACACACTGTCTGGGACACTGGGTTTAGTTTTGAGTAGAAATGGTCATAGCACATAATACTCCTGGTCTTCAAAGTGAAACTTGCAACATTTTACCATTCAGAACGATGTTTATTATAAATATTTTATAGGAAAGTTAGTTATGAATGGATGTTGACTTATACTGAGGGCATTTCCTCTATCTATTTGAGATAATGATTTATCACCTTTATCCTTTTAATATGGTGAATAACATTACTTTTTTTTCTACTGTTAAAATAACTAACATTTCTGATTTATTGCCCCCTTGGTTAAAATGTATTATCTTATTTATAAACTGATGGATTTGTTTTGTTGATATTTTATTAGGGTTTTTCTATTCAGATGCATGAATGACATTTATTTGTAATTTTATTGTCTTTTATGGTTCTTGGCAGATTTTCGTATCAAAGTTATGTTAGCATCACAAAATGAGTTAGAGGATGTTTGTTCTTTTACTTAATTTTTTTTTTTTCTTTTCTAATGATTGGAATTCCTTGATTGTTTTGTATAACCCATGGACAAATTATCTGATGCTGGCATTTGCTCTGTGGTAAGATTTTAAAGTAATGTTTCAATTACCTTTAATGGCTGTAGGGTTACTCAGATTTTTAAAATTTCTTTTCTTTCAGTTTGGGTATGCTATATTTTCTCAGGATTTTTCTATCTCATCAAAGGGTTCGTATTTATTGGCGTTGAGTTGGTCCTCTTGTCCTTTTATTATATTTTTAACCTTTGTAGCATCTCTAGTTTTATATTTATTTGTTCATGATGTGCTTTACTTGATCAGTCTTTCTTTCTTTTTTTCTTTCTTTTGATCAATCTTACCAGAAGTTGGTTCATTGTATTTTTTTTTCAGTTAACAGCTTTTCAGTTTGTCATGTTCTATTTCATTGATCCCTGCTGCTGTCTTTATGATTTCGTACTTTCTACCTTTTTGCTTTGTTTCTGTTTCCCCCCACTAATACCTTAGGTCCAATGCTTCAGACATTCATACTTAGGCTCTTTTCTTAACCAGCATGAGCATTTAAATGCTTTTCTTTCTTTCTTGCCCTTTTAGCTGTACCCCCACAAGTTTGGAAGCAATATTTTTGTTACTATTCAGTTTTGAATATCATTTTATTTCAGTAAGGAATGTTTCTTTGACCCATGAGTTATTAAGAAATGTATTTATTAACTCCAAATCCTTAGATTTTTCTAGTAACATTTTGGTTATTAATTTCTAACCTAAATGGTGGCTAGAAGATGACCTGTTTGACTTTAACATTTGAAATTTGTTAAAATTAATTGGCCAAGTATGGGGTCGTTTTTTGGTAAATTTTCTGTATACACTTGAAAAGAATGCATGTTTTGCAGTTTTTAGGCACAGTGTTTTACATATGTTTATATCCAGTGATCAAACATAATTCTATTTTTCAAAACTGCTGTATCCTTAGCGATTCTTGTTTGTTTGACAGAATTACACAGGTAGCTGTATTAATTAAAATTTGTCACTATGACACAGGATTGGTATATTTCTTTTTATAATTCTGTCGACTTTTGTTTAATATACAGTACGGTGGTTTTTGTCAATATTTACAAATTTAGAATTGTTATATCTTCCTGGTCAATTGAAACTTTTGTCACTACGTAGCTACATTTTTTAAAAAATCTATAGCAATACTTTTTGTTAAATGTCTACTTTGTCCAATATTAACATGGATATATCAACTGTCTTTTGGTTTAGTATCATATCCTTTTACTTTCGTTCTTTGTGGGACCTAAACTTTGGTTAAATGTCTCATCAGCAGCATATAGTTGGGTCAAGCAACCTAATAATTTTGCCAAGTAAATTTTCATTTATATTTATTATAATTACTGATATGTTGGGTATTTTTTCTAGCAATTTATTTTGTGACTACCTTTTGTCTCACCTTGTTTATGTATCTCTTTCTCCTCTTTCCTGACTTCTTCAGGGCTGATCTTTTTTTCTTCTTCTCATTTCCCTCCACACTATTGGTGTAAAGGTGACCCATTGTGTTTCTTTTCATTTAATTGCTATTAAATGAATTGCTTGTAATTACAATTGCTTGTAAATATCACCATGTATACTTCTCAAAAGCTAAAGTAGCCTGGTATTTTTACTCGTCTTCAGAATAATATAGTGGCCATTCCAAATGAAACTCCCGTTGCCTGCCTCCCTAATCACCTCTTTGTGACTTATATGCTATCACTGTTAGGTATTTTAGTGCCATTTCTTTTTATCCCTAACTACAGAAGACATTACTGGTTTTGTTTTATGCAGTTCATGTCTGTTTAGATTATTATACATACTTATTTTTGCCTTTGTCCATAATTCCTTCTTGAACCTCAGAGTTTCCATCTGGGTTCACTTCACTTCTGCCCAAAGTATTTCTTTTGGAATTTTGCTGTTGCCTAGTGTCACCATTTCTGTCGGGTTCCATCTTCTTGACCCTTCGTGGGTAACCTATTTCTATTGTTTATGTGATCAAAAGATGGTTTTATTGTCTTTGGTGTTTTCAGTTAAATCATGATGTGTCTAGGTATGGTTTTCTTCTTATTTATTCTGTTTAGGATTTGTTGACCTTCCTGAGCCTGTGGTAGGATGATTTCAGCCATTCTTGAAAATTATCAACCATTTTTTTTAAGTACATTTCATCTCTTTTCCTCTGGAATTCTAATTAGATCATATATAAAACTGCCTCACTCTATCCTTAGTGTTTCTTAACTTATCTTTCAAATTTTCCCTACCTCTCTCTTTATGTCCAATATCCTGAAAATACTTTTCCTTCTATCCTTTTTAGCTCATTCTATCTTCAGCTCTAAGTTCTCCATCACTGTGTCACCAATTACTCTAAAACTTAGTACTTCAAGGTAACGAACTATTATCTTTCAGTTTCTGAGAGGCATAAGTCCAGGAGCTGTTTGGGTATGTGGTTTGGTCCATGGCCTCTCACAAGATTGCCTTCAGGCTGTAGGCCAGAGATGCGGTACTAGGGATGCTGGGAGATCTGTGTCCTGGTGCTCGGTGCTAGGAGGCACCTAGGGATGCTGGGAGATCTGCGTCCAGGTTCGCTCATGTGACTGTTGGCAGGAGGCTTATCATGGGGCAGGTTGGCTTCCACCAGAGTGAGGATGATGATATGGAGAGAGAAAGAGAGGGAGAGTGGGAGACAGAAACCCAAAACAGAAGCCATAGTATCTTTTAAAACCTCCTCTCAGAAGTACATACCATCTCTTATGCCATATTCCATCGGTCACAGAGACCAATTCTGTTGTGTTGTAGGATTGTACCTTACAAGGGTGTGAGTATCAGGATGGGGAGTTATTTGGGGCCATTTCAGAGGTTGGGTACTTGGTAGTGAAACCTGTCCATTCTTTTTTTTTTTTTAAGATTTTATTTATTTGACAGAGAGAGAAAGAGAGATCACAAGTAGGCAGAGAGGCAGGCCCAGAGAGAGAGGGAAGCAGGCTCCTTGCTGAGCAGAGAGCGGGGCTGGATCCCAGGACCCTGAGATCATGACCTGAGCTGAGGCAGAGGCTTTAATCCACTGAGCCACCCAGTCACCCCAAACCTGTCCATTCTTAATGGGAATGATTTTATTTTCTATTTCTGGTTATCTGTTTTTTGTTTGTTTGTTTGTTTTGCAAATATGCCTGCTTCTCTCCTTATGATTTTAATTTCTTTCCTATTTTTAAAATACATCAAATACATTTATTTCAGAAAATTTTGCTGATCTGAATTCCCTGCCTGTTATTTCTTCTGGATGTTACCCAAGGTACTTTGATCCTTAGTCTGTTTTTTTCCTTTTCAATGCAGCTTTGTTTTTCTTAGGTTTCATCTATAGAAATTCTTTGAGAACAGATTTGGGGCATATTCTTTCAAAGAGGACTTGCACTTGATTCTGTTGGGTGCTAGGGGCACTTTTAGCCTAGACCCACTTTAGACTAAATTCCTGGCTTGCAATTTTTTATAGGACTTGGATAACATAAATTTAGACTGCAAAAAACTTCATGAGGATTAGCTTATGTTTATAAATTATGAGAGAAAATTTCCCCCTCTCAATCAGGGTCAAATTTGAGGTTAATAAAAAAACCTTGAACTAGTTTACCCTTATTCTCAGGTTAAATGCCTTTGGAATTAATGTCACACAGAGGACTCCTCCCTTAGACTGCTCACCTTGGATGAGGCCATGGCCTCATCTCTCCTCTGTGCCCTTCAGTAGGGTGGAAACTGAAGCTCAAGGTCACTTACAGCATATGGGCTCAGTGTTCTGTTTCCCTGCCTGGGTTCCTAATTTTGCCAAGTTTTTGGCCTCTGAACATAACTTGTTAACTCATCAATGTGTTTTATTTTTATTTTATTTTATTTTTTTCATCAATGCGTTTTAAAAGATGTATTCTTAAATACTTATGTTACCCAGTGTTTCTGATTATTTTCAGTTCTAATTATCTCTAATTATTTTCAGTATTTCCAATGACTTTGAACATGGTTTGGTCAAGAAACCTCTTCTCTCATGCTGCTGGAAAGGAGTGTTCTCCTCTTCCTAACTTTTCAAGTTCTGTTGGATTTTATTATGTGTAGCCCAGAGTTGGGTTATAGCGATTGTCTGATTTTTGACTAATTTTGGAAGATTATGTTGTATAACAATAGGCAAAGATCTCAAAAAAAAAAATAGGCAAAGATCTTGTGGCTTCTTCCTTTCTGGTCTTCACAGTAGATATTTAAAAAGGATGTCCAAATTTTGGGGGATTTAGTGAGATCTCTGCAGCAGAATCTGATGGCATTGGAGAAAATTAACTTCTTTATTTTGGCAAGTGTATATTCTGAAGGCTTGGAAAATTTTGGAATAGGCAGTGATCTGAATAGGAATCTCAACTATCATTCTTTACAAACAGGTTAATGATTACAAGAACCTTTTATACCTATGATTTCTCATTTATTCTCGATACTGTACTTTCTCTTTCTTGGTTCCATCTTTCACATTAAATATCCAATTTTAAATTCTATTGTCTAATTGATTTAATGATTAAGAAAATGTTCCTGATATTCAGCCTAGATTTTTCTTCCTAATTTATTCCCATTACTCCTGGTTAAATCTTGAATAACTAGGATTGATGAGGCACTGAGAACTAATTAATTGATTGCCAAAGCATTGTGGTATTTTCCAACCCCGCAGTGAATTCTCTTAGACTTAGAAACCCTCTTAGCAGTAAACTTCATTGTAAGGCTATTCGTTTGTTGTATTCCTGGGTGTTTTTCACAGGCAAGTTAAGTTTAATGTTTTCCCCAAAGATGACACATGTAGGCATAAGCTAATATAAGACTAACTTTTTACTTAGACATTATCAATTGCTGTTCTGTAGTAGAGTTCATCATATTTGCAGAAAAGGCTTTTGACCCTAAGTGACCCTTGGAGAACTACATCTGGAGAACTACATTCTTATGGATGCCCTTTGAACATCATATGACTGTCCCCAAGCATGCTGCTCACTCCTGGGACATAGCTTCCTCATTTGCTTCCTTCTGTGAACTCTTGTACACTCTGCATTGTAACACCCAGTACAACCCTAGGCGTGGTTTTCTTTGGTAAGTTTTGTGGCCCCACTGTGATTAAAGCTTCTTGAACGAGAGTCTCCTGACATCCTCCATTTTCTAAGGCCTGTGCTGGAAAATGCAATACTGTTTTTAGTTTGGGGCACCGTGTACCCTGAGCATTCAGAACGGTGATAGTGATTTACATTCTAAATTTACATTCTGAAATTATATTCTAAAATCTGGAAAGACTCCTTAAGGGCAGTGGGGTTTGACTGAATCTGGATGATTGAGTAGGAGTTAGGCAAGTGGAGAAGTGAAGACAGGGTCTTTTTTTAATTAATCAATTAATTAATTTTTAAAAAAGATTTTATTTGTTTGACAGAGAGAGAGATCACAAGTAGGCATAGAGGTAGGCAGAGGAAGAGGGGGAAGCAGGCTCCCCACTGAGCAGAGAGCCCGATGCGGGGCTTGATCCCAGGACCCTGAGATCATGACCTGAGCCAACAGCAGAGGCTTTAATCCACTGAGCCACCCAAAGCGCCCCTTGATTAATTTTTAAGTAGGCTTCATGCCCAGTGTGGAGCCCAACACAGGGCTTGAACGCACAATCCTGAGACTGCGAAGAAGAGTTGAACACTTAACCAAGTGAGTCACCGAGGTGCCCCCGAAGTGCAGACAGGCTTTTGACACAGAGGGCACTGACCGCGGAAATCCACCAAAGCAGGGGCTGGTTGGGAAATTGCTGGTTCTGGAACAAAGGGTATGTGGGTGAGGCAGGCAGGGTCCAGTCACAGAGCACCTAGTGTGCCATGACTAGAACACTGAATTTATCTTGAGTGAGATGAGGACTCCGTAACTGGAGGGGGCGCCGTAAGTACTCGTTTTCCATGATGGTAGTGACATTTGATATTCTTGTTTAAAAGGAATGGCTTGAGTGGCAGAACAATCATCGGATCTTTTATTTACCACATGCATTTGGTTTGCAAGTTGCTGCAAACAACTTGATTCCACATCAAAACCATTGTTTTGCTACTCCCCATTCAGGTCTTTTTAATGTCCAGTTTATGAGAGAAGCTCTGTGGGAATGCCAGCCATCCCCGTCCCCCTTCCCCCAGATAAGAATGCAGCAGGACTTGGGAAAAATAAAAACCAAACAAAACAGTGTAGATGTGACAGTTCTGATATGTACAATCTTAGGTACTCAGCTGGCCTAGAGGGACTGTTGGGCATTGCTTTTCACATCTGTTTGGCAGACAGGTGAGCCATATCCTTGCTCTAAGGAAGGGGATAGCTTGAAAAGGGTAGACCTTGGTTCTGGAATTTAAATGTTATTAGTGGTAGGATGGAAATGGGACATTTTTTTAATTGCCTTATCAACTTCTTTTTTTCATTTTCTTTATTAACCTTTAGAAAACAGCTTGCTTTCTTTTCTTTTTCTCTTTTAAAATGTTGTGTGGTACTCAAGTCTGTCTTTTCTGTAGGCTTCTAGAATTTTAAGCGTTCTGTCCTCATTCTGATGAGATCTGGGAAATGTTGCCTTGTAAGTGCCTTATCTTGGTACGGTATTGTATTTAAACACGACTGTGGCATTTATAGAATTATCTCAGAGCGGTGCCCAGATGATTCTTAGGGTGTTCCCCTTTCTCTGCTAATGAGCACTGTATGGAGAGTGAGCAGGGTCAAGGTCATTCAGTAATGTTTTGTGTATAGCTTTTGTTGCTCAATGTGGGATTTAGCTTGATACCCTCAGAATTTATTGGTTGGTTGGTAACTGCATTAATAAAGAAAAATAATTTTCTCCCCTCCGGGAGCTCTGTTAGAATCACCGTGAGTTCTTTTATGTGCTGTTAATTTAGTTTTGGATTGGAGGGTCCCAGATGTTCCACACCTTCTTTCCCTACAGCTCTTCCTGACTGCTTACTCAGGTGTGCCAGGGAGGGAAGAAAGAAGGCATCCAAGGAGACTGAAAGTGGAAGATGAGAGGTAGGGGAGGTAGAAGTGAGGAGGGTGGCGGTGGGAGGAAAGGGGAACACATGAAAAATGGGAAGCAAGGGGGGAAAAGAGAAGATGAGAAAAGAGATTCTCTTTTCCATCTTTCTGTATTCAGTTACAAGACCCAGACTCATCGAGTAGTGCCTTGGGAGTGTAAAGGAATAAGGGCTGACTTACACTAAGGAAGGAAATTCAAACTAACTCACGGCCTCTGAAACCACTTGAGACAGCAGCTCTCAAGAAAAGTAATAGGACAAAAATACATCGGACACGTAATGGTAACATTCATTTGTATGAAGGTAAAATGTATTCATGACTTATGTCCTTTTTGGTTAACACCTTGAGATGCGTATGTGTAGGGACATAGACATTGTTTATTTATAACTTTGTTTCGGCAGTCCTTTGGCATCTAAACCATCTTTTGAAATACTGTGTAAGGTCAAAGAGACAATTCCAAAGTTGGTAATGACAGAAATTAAAAGGTAAGGAAAATAGAGGAAGGCAGTTCACCACGGAGACATCAAATTTTATTTTAATTTTTCAACCTGAAGTTTAACATAAAAGATAAATCTTTCCCGACAGGTAGGCTAAGGAACATATCACATCAACTTGCAAGTTATTAACTGGGGTTTTTTGTTTTTTTTTTTTTGAGACAGATATCACCTCAGGAACTGCTCCAAATGCATTTACTTTATTTTAAAGGTTGTTCTTTCCATTATTAATGCCATCCTGAATCACAGAGTCGTTTATGATGAAATGTGCTAGTCTCAAAATCCTGTAAATGCATCTGCAATGGTTGCTGATATTTCAACTCATCCTAAAATATACTGTAAATTCTTGGAAGATGTTTTTATCTTACTGTATATTCTCTGCAGACTGTTAGAATCCAATTTATTAACTCTCTGGAAGTTGAAAGCTATGCTTGAATAAAGTGATACCAATATTTGTCAGGATTGGCTCAAATTATGTGTTTTATGAAATAACTGCAAAATTCCAGACTTTGAATATTTTACATCGGTAACGATTCTGGTGGGGGTAGCGTGGACAGGTTTTGACGAGCTTCAGAAGGTTTTTTCTTGTTGTTGGTTTTTTGTTTTTGTTCTTGTCTTTTTTTGTTTTTGTTTTTGTTTTTTTTTGCTTATTAAAGCCAGAAGGTATTTCTCCTATAATGTTTGCAATGTCGCCACTAAAATTGAGAAATTCTTCTTAAAGTAAAAAAAAAAAAAAAGAAGAAGACTTTAATAAACCTCATAAATTCCAAAACTTACCCAGTTGTAAAGATGTAGGGAGAAGTGATGTGAGAAACCTCAGCTGAGATCGCAGAGACCTGAGCTTAAGTACCATTTTATTTTTTTTCTCTTCCTGGCTGGACAACTTAGGCTTGTCAGTTAACCTTTCAGAGACTTGGTTGCTTCAAGAATAAAATAAGGAAGCCAAATATGCTGGTCTTTGCTTCAGGACTTTTGGTCTAGACTGATCATCTTTCTAGACCGATCATCTTTCTAGGCCAAGTGGGGTTCCCCAAGGCTCTCAGAGTAAAAAGACTGTGAATAGAGGGTCATATGGTGAGACATATTTGACTGTGTGCTGCCCAGACCACTTGAGCAAAACAAAGAAGTAGAAGGTGTTAATCTAGATTGCAGGTTTAGATTCTAGGGCTATGAAATGCAAGCCCTGATCTTGGGGCTGTTCTTAGATTAGATTTTAACTCATGCTTTTCACTTTACGGATGAGGAAGCTGAATCCTGGAAGGCACAAGGGGCTTGGAAGTCTCACAGATCCAGTCACTGTTGGCAAGACCTGGGGCCTGGACTTCGAATCCCCTTGACTGGATCTTCCTTGGCAACCCATCTTCCCTTTTCTGCTCCCCTTTCAAAACTTGCTGTCAGGAGAGGACAATATAAGCTCACTTTAGGTGCAGCTATAAAAGACTGATGAGTCTTCAATTTGTATATGTGTGTGGGGGGGGAGGGAGCATAGTAATACAATCTGATTCCTGACAGCAATCAACTGAGTGGGGGCTGGTTTTTGGAAGGCACGTGACCCTGTTTTCAGCATCTCTCAAAATAGCCCTTCATGCTTTCTTACTTCATCATTATTTCCACCCCCCCCTTGCCGTTTAAGTAAAAACAAATTTCTGCCCAAGCTTGGTTGAAAACGTCACAGGCTGTGGTCTCTGGGTTTTCAGAATAAGAAAACCAATCATTCATTTATGTATCAAGGATTTATTGAAGATCTGTTATCTCCAGGTACTGCTTGAGTCCTGAGGTTAACAGCAATGAGCAAGACTGGGTTCCCGACCTGTTAAGTTTTCAATCCAGTGATAGATACCTTCTTGGTCCCTTGGCCCAACAGAAGAGAAATCAGCTATGAGATACGCGATCAGGAGTTTCTGGGCGAGTCTTGGTCACCTTATTTTTCTCATCTGCTCTTTTCAGAAACAGAACTTCTTTTAGGAGGTATGAAGTAAAAGTAGTGGCAGAATTCTTTCTCACTGTCCTTTTTCTTGACGTGTATTCTAAGTACCAAAGGTACTAAAAGATGTGACTTAATACATTCGTCCTGATTTTTTTTGCAGTGTATGTTGAACCTAAACGGAGGAGCACAAAAGTGAGCATCTTAGGAATCTTAAGACTCAAAAGGGATATGTAAATATTCCATATGCAAAGGAAAGCACAAAACAGACTGCATCTGGGATATTTTCAAAACCCACAGCCCACAATCTTTGTTACTGCAATATTTTGGTACTGTTTCAAACAATTTCTTCCACCTTGTATAATCATGGCACTGAATAAATGTTCAACATTAAAACAGTAACTGCTTTTCAGCTCCAGGGTGGCTGGGTTTCAGAACTCAGAGAAGCATGTGCCTCCTGGATGAAAGGTGTAGTATAAATGCAACTTATTACCATTTTAGGCAGAATTCCCAGGCTGGCATTTAGCAATTAAAAAAGCAAAGCTAAACAAGCCCGGGAGATCAACATTTCCTTTTCTTCCAACCCAAGATGCTCAGTTATTGTGGACAAAGAAGTAGAAGGCTCCGCTGTCCTTTGTTGACTCTCTTTGGAGTTTCTAAAACAGCACAGGCAGGAAGTGAGAGAATTATTTTTTCGTTTCCATTAATCAACAGAGAGTCTAAATGAAGAGGTACAAATGGCTCTTTCAAGAATTTGTCAAAGCAGAATTCACGTTAGAAAAGATTTACTGATTTTTCTCCTCCCAATTGAATACTCTCTCTTGATATTTCCAGGTCTTTATCTTCTCTTCAAAGAGTGCTCTGACTGGGCTTAGCTTTGCAAGGTGCGTGGTTGAGTGGGAAATTACCTTCATAAGAAAATGTCGATTTAGAAAAATATACTTCTGGGAGAGCATGGTTTAGGAAAATAGAAATTTCCCTAACTAAAAGGAAAGAAACTCAACATTTTCAAAACATCATATATTCGTGGTTTCTGAGTGATGGATGAAAAATACTTTCCTCAGAGATATACACTCTTCTCTGGATTTGGGACTTGGCTATGAGAATAAATTTTTCTCCCAAGCATTGTTATCTTTAAATATTCAGTATTGATTTCTGCCTATTCTCTCTTCTGAGTTCAAAGTTATACACCCTTCGACTAGTTTGTAAGGTATCTGTACTTACAAAGAAATGTAAGGTCTCCTTTCCAGGGACTGCTGTAATCTTCTCTCTGCTTCTGTCGATATAATGAATCTAAGAACTCTAACCTTAAGGCCGAATAATTTACCATTAGTGGGGTCTGTATTTGTTGAGAACACACCCACAGAGAGATGGCGATAATTGTTGTCATCAAAACTAGTGCTTTGATTAGAAGCGTGTGAACCTAAATTTCTCTTGAACGCATTTTAAAACTTTTTATCTTATCAATTTGCTCAGCAACAAACAACAACAGAATGGAAATAGAAATATGTATGAAGCCCAACGGGAAAAAATCTTTCAGATGAAGACCCCGTTGTTATCTTTTTAACATTTTTGTTCTTTCTGTGACTTACTAGGTCCCGTAAATGTGAACTTGGTTTCAGTTCTTCCATTCTCCAGCACGGGGGGTTTATTTGATGTTCTTCCTGGAGCGCACCACCACACTGGAGAGTTACATACCCAGAGAAAGGCACAGACAGATACTTGGTTATAACTGTTATCTCTGAGTCAATACTTGTTATTTGTCTATTGCCCTGAGACTTAATGACAATTAGATTGAACAAAGCAGCCATTGGAGGACACTGAACACGCTAAAGCCACTGGCTGATGTAAAAGCACACGGTCCTAAGGCTAGCTAGAACCATTCTCTATGACACTGTAAGGATGAACACATGACACCATGTATCTGTCAGAAACCCGCAGAACTTTACTACGCAAAGGATGAGCCTTCACGTATGCAAGTCTGAACAAATCATTTAGGAGGTCAGAGGATCCCAGGATGGAATGGGGTATGGGACAAAAGAATCTAACAGCCTTACATGTGTATGCAGCAGCATCACTGAAGTGGCAGTTGGGGCGGGGGTATGGGGATGGGGAAGGTGTTGCCAATATCCAAGTCACCCGCTTCTCCTGAGTGACGACTGTGGGCACCACGGACATACACGGTGTCTTTTGAGCAACAGCCGTATCGAAATCACCTGTGTAACGTGGCAGTTCTCTATTTTGAAAATAAGCATGAAGCTGTCTTCGTTTGCAGAGATTCTGAGTCAGTAGGCGTTGAGTGTGTCATTTCTTGAAGAGGTCAATGAATGTTAGTATAACAAGAACCTAATAATAATAGTAATCACACAGAGGCTTAATATTCCTACAGGGGTGGGATGAATGATGCAGCAAGAGTTTATATCTGTTTCTTCTCCTTTTTTTCAGCTGGGTTTCAGTCAGAAATCTATGTGAGTTACACAGTCCCTAAGGGTGAATTGACTTGTTTATGTAATTGCCCTTTTTTCTTCTCCAAGTTAAAATTTTTATGATGGAAAATACCTTTCTCCTTATTCTGTATTTTTCCTTCTATCAAGGCAAATTTCTGCATTAGATTGCAATAATTGTGGAATAGGAAAAGAAGGTATGTTTTCGATTTTTGTTGTAAAAGCTGTACTAAAAAAGCTTTTTGATATATGGGTGCCAGTCCTTATAAATAACATATGAGAAATTAAAATATTCAGACACACCGGGCATTTGGAATAGTTAGAATTGTGAAATATGTAGGGCTCCGTTGAATGATTTTATGGCTCTAGGAGATCATAAAGATGATTAGACGGCTGACAATGTGAGCTTCACAAACCTCCCCCTCCTGGTTCTGGTGTTAATGATTCTAGTTATTTGCAGTGGGATTTATGTTGTTTTAGTGATGAGGTCAGGGGGGAATTGGGAGGTGAAGGTCTAAAATACCGTAACATTGGGCAGTGCCTCTTCTGTAAAATCTTACCAGAATTTTTCCTGCCCTTAGTAGTCTTGAGATGGGGTTTTATTTGGGGCCACAGGTAAGGCATGATGAGATCAATTAAACCCCCAAAACTGCATACCCAACTGGCCTTTGATCGTCCCTGTGATCTGTAGTATCCCTAGGGGGCCAGAGGAGAAGAACTCTGGTATTAGCCTCAAAACCATCTCTGGCCTGCCCTCAGAGATACTGAAATATCTAGCATTTTGGGTCTTCTGAGAACTTTTCATTTATTGACGCTTCGGTGTACTGTGCGACATTGCTTTCATGTGATGGTATCTATCTTCTTGAAACTGCTGTAGAGTTGTGTTCTTGGCAGTAAACATATTTTTCATAAATACACATACACACACGCACACACACACACACAGTACAGCAGTTAAGAGTCACAAGTGTTTTGGACTACATTTTAACGTCTACATATGGGAGTGACTTTAGGAAATCTATTCGGGAAATCTAATTTTACACTGAGGAAATTGAGATTCCGGCTAGCAACACAAAGACAATTCTTCTTCCCATTAGAATATGGGAAGGTAGGGGTTGAACCCCCAGCACAGTGCTCTTTGTGTGATCAAACAATGTATATACACTTACCTGGCTATATGGATACAGACAAAGATACAGATACATACCTGTAACACAAAACTGCTTAGAAACATAGTATCCAATAAATCTAGTAGGAAATAAAACTCACTAATTTTAGCTTGAATCTAAGTTTTTTAAATCATATTTCTATACTGAACTCATACATCCCATACATAAAAATACTTAAAAGGCCAGATACTCTTGATTACTTAAAGTCATGACGGACAAAAGGCTGCTTGAACAAATGCCTTCCTTTCATACATTTTGTGTAAGAACATTTTGTGACCTTTATCATACCTACCACAGAGCTTTGCCTATGAATAGTGCTCAGTAAATCTGTGTTTGTTAATTGAAGGGATGAGATGCAGGCATCTCTCAATTCATTGTCAATGAGTGAAAAATTGTTCTCATTTCATCATAGAATTACATGGAGCTGGGGATGCCTGGGTGGCTCAGTTGGTTAAGCAGCTGCCTTCGGCTCAGGTCATGATCCCAGCGTCCTGGGATCGAGTCCCACATCGGGCTCCTTGCTCGACAGGGAGCCTGCTCCTCTCTCTGCCTCTGCCTGCCTCTCCACCTGCTTGTGTTCTCTCTCTGTTAAAATAAGTAAAATAAAATCTTTAAAAAAAAAGAATTACATGGAGCTGCTATGTGGATGATTGCATCTCCGTGTGTTTAAAGGAAAATGTAAAGAAGCTATATCACAATGAATGCCTACTAAGTGCTAGTGACTTTATAATTGATGGTCTCATTTAATTCTTTTTTTTAATTTTAAAATTTTTTTTTATTTTTTAAAGATTTTATTTATTTATTTCAGAGAGAGAGAGAGAGAGAGATCATAAGTAGGTAGAGAGGCAGGCAGAGAGAGAGGGGGAAGCAGGCTCTGCAGGCTGCACAGAGAGCCTGATGAGAAGCTCGATCCCAGAACCCTGAGATCAAGACCTGAGCTGAAGGCAGAGGCTTTAACCCACGGAGCCACCCAGGTGCCCTGGTCTCATTTAATTCTAAACACATCCTTGCACCATAAGAATATCTCTGCTTACAGGACAGAAAATTGAGCCTTAGATCACATAACAAGGAACATGGTCAAGGTTGGAACCAAATTCTGTATTTGGTTCCACAAAGCCCATCATTTCTCATTCTATAGTCAAATCTGGTACAGAAAAGAGACTTCATGGTATGCGTTTCCTATAGCTATTTTCAAAATGTCTATGTGCCTGGGTGGGACATGAGGAGAAAGAGGAAAAAAAAAAAAAGCAGAATCTAATTCCCCACAGATCAGTTTTTCATTCCAAATGGTGCGTGCTATTCTTTCTTTGCCTGACTTCACAGTGCATCCCGATACTGTGCAACTCTATTCGTCTCAAGACATATGGAAAGAGTTTTATGTTTTAAACAATTAGACTTGACAGCCCTATTGTTTCTTTCTTATTTAATATCCTTCAGCCCTGGAGCCCAGCCAGAATCTGTATTCTCTCTCCAAATTTAATTCCCATTCCTCGTACATATCACTTAGTTGTCGGGAGACAGTGACTTAATGGCATTTGTTGCTGTGGCTTAAGAACATCTGGGTTATGTCACTTTTTAGCTGACCTGCTGAGCTCAGAAGGAATAAAGCTCTTTGTCTAATGATCTTTCAGGGCCCTTATTATTGTTGATTTTGCTTTCCAGATCCTATGTTCTGTAAATGCCATGAGATGACAAGATTTCTAGGTGTTAGTCTGTTTCTGCTCAGAGAAGGATGGTAGTTATAAATACAGAAGGAACAGGGAACAAGGATGTTATGGAGGAGAAACTAGCAACGTCATAGTTGTTGGTGTATAACTTGCTGGTTTGGCAAGCTTAGAACTCCAGGGGAAATGAAAACAGGGGTTATGGAGTAGGAAAAAAAGCATCTCTACATTTTCTGTGATTTCAGTTTGCCTCAATTCAATTCAGTCAGTTCAGTTCATGAAATATTTCTTTGAGCCTTCACTGAAGAGCTGGTACTCTCCTAGATGCTGAAACAACTTAGATTGCTTTATAGTTCTGTGTGGCCAAGCAAAATAGAACTAAAAATGTGGGTAGCTTTGAGAAAGTCACTTTACCTCCCTGGGTCTCAGTTTCCTCATCTGTCCAATTGCACATCATTCACTTTTGGTGACCCTCCTTATGGCAAGACTATGCTAGAATTAAAAGAGCACTTGTTTTAAAACTGGCGATTCGTATTTTAATCCTGGCTGTGCTACTATTTGGAAAATCACTCAGCTCTTTTTGCGTGTTACCTAAGGGGTCAGAGAAACTGATTTCAAATGTTCCCTTTTTTCTGGATAGCCCTGTGAGACTGGACGCTACCTCATCTGTCTGTATTAATAGCTTGCATAGAGTAAGCAAACAAATTATGGGGGTGGTGTTCATGCTGTTGAACCTAATTATTATTCTTTCCTCCAATGGTGTACTGGTATGATTGGTAAACTATGACCACACAGATAGGCAGCCAGTACCGGTGGCAGAAAACATGGCCCCGCGACTGAAAGGAGAATGATCTTTAAAGTCAAAAATTTCAAGAAATGAATATTTCTTTGAATAGCAGAGAAGTTTCTGGCAAGATTTTAGTTGGTGTGGGGTTTAGGTTGGTCAGCTTGCAGGGAAGAAACATTTCATTGAACTTCATTGAGCACGGTTTTAGCATCTCTAACCATTCACTGAATATCGTAGGCTCCCTCTTTGTTGTGCCTTTTCCGTACAAGGATGCCTCACCCAATTGACGTAAGTCAGTCAGGGTTTGCCATGTGACTTGCCCTGGCCAATAAAATGTGAGGGGGAATTAGATGTGCCTCTGGGGTTTCAAGAGAATTATTGTGTTGCCTTTCTCTCTACCACGAGATCAGCAATGTTCCAAGGCGTGGGGCATCCGTCAGCCTGGCGTTCAGCATGGAATCATGGTGGAGCCATCCTGCGATTATTTCAGGCTGGTCAAGGACTAATCTTTTGTCGTTGTAATCCACTAAGATTTCTTTGTCCATTGCATTATAATCTAGTCCCCTCCTTGCTACTAGGAGTTGCTGCTGAAAAATAAAGTGGGAGCAAGGCGAACCTAACCTTGGGTCCTTTATGGATATTTCAGTCAGGCAAAATGTTATAGTAATGTATGGTGCATATTACTGTAAAGGAAGTGAGCATTGCATGCACATATTGGGGTAAGCAAACCCATCCTGAGGTCAGGGAAGGCCATCTTGATAATATGCATTTAAGCTGACAGCTTGTAAATTAATAGCAATAAAACTGGCCAGAGGCCAGGAGGAGGAAGAGGGTGTTGCAAGCAGAAAGAAAATCACAGGTCAAGGCATAAAGGCAAGAAAGCTCACGGGAGTTGAGGAGCTCATTGTTGAGTATGGCTGTCGGGGTGAAGGGGAAACTGGAAAGGAATATGGCCGATGAGATAACATCAATAATAATAATAATAGTGAGCACTTACTAACTTTCTGCTAAGTGCCTTACATATATTTTCTTCATGATTATGATCACCATATTATACAAGAGGAAATTGACCAGAAAGAGGTTTAATAACTTGCCTGTAGCCACACAGCAGGAATGCGATTTTATCTGAAGGGCAATAGGAAATCACTGAATGGTGTTACACAGGGGAGCCTCATGATCGGATTCACATTTCAGAAAGACCGGCTAGCTGTAGTGGGTTCCCAACTCAAAATCCCACTCCGGTGGGAAGAAGTGTGGACCTCCATTTCTGCCGCTCTTATCAGTGTGACTCCATTGACTAAGGCAGTCAGCAGGAGGGAAGACGGTTGCCAAAGCACTGCAGAAAAGGTTACTTTTAAAATACTTAAAAAAAAAAAGAGTTTAGGCACTTGGGTGACTCAGCCGGTTAAGTGTCCCACTCTTGGACTTGGCTCAGGTCTTGATCTCACGGTCGTGAGTTCAAGCCCTGCATTGGGCTCCACACAGCACAGAGCCTACTTTAAAAAAAAAATTAAAATGCTTTCTAAAAAAATTAATAACCTTTATTTGTTTAGTTGAAAAAATATGGACTGCTTCGTGAATTTTCACAGGGCAGTGCTAATCTTCTCTGTATATTATTTCCAATTTTAGTATACGTCATGCTGAAGAGAGCATAGAAAAGGTCATGAATATGGTATATGCAAGAACGGTGTATACAAGAAAAAAATACATTGTGGGCCTCCAGAGCATTATAATTTGGGTAATAACTTTAATAACAATGTAAATATAATAAAGTGATGCCCCAATGATCTCTTGTACCAAATTCAAAAAACGGATATGAAATCACATCAATATCTTGAGCATTTCAATATACTTGTGGCCATGAAACAGAGTTTAGTGGGTAAATTAAAGACAGAACCAAAAATCTTAAAAAAAAAATCTTTTTTTTAAGTAGGCTCCACACCCAGTGTGGGGCGTGAACTCATGACCCTGAGATCAAGAGTCACACGCTCTATTGACTGAGCCAGCTGGGCACCCCAAAGCCAAAAATCTTTAAAGCAGATTGCATTATGGGTCCCTGCATTCTTCTTCCCTCCTTGTTTACCAAGGTTGAATAATAGTGATCGCAATTTGCATTTCTCTTTGTCATATAGACATATAGACCAAGAGGGGGAAAGTCCTTCCTAAATGACAGTGACAGCTCTGACAGTTGTTTTCCGTGAGTTGTTTGGTATATCCATCAGAAGCTTCTGGAGACCTGGGCCTGACTAAAGAGGTCCCCAAGTCAAGATGCTAGGGACTGTGATTAATATGAATGCTCTTTAGTCTTTGTAGGGGTCCCTTCTGTTTCAGCAGAATCGAAAGGAAGAATTGTGGATAATTCTGACATTTATGCTTTGTGTCCTTTAACCTTCTCGATAGACTATCCCCAGAACCCCGACTTGTTCTTTTTCCTTTCCTTTCTTTTCTTTCTTCTTCTCCTTCCTTGCTGACTCCCTTGACTAGTCTTTTTCCTCTTTTAAAATAGCCTCTGCAGAAAATAACATGCTAGAAATGAGTTGACTGCCAATATGCATCGGAAGATTTATTGCAACCGAGAACGGATGTTAGGAGACATCGCATATATTAATCTTTCCGTTTTGGTCTATAAAGACCCGAGTTTGGCTACTTTCACTTATATGCTTTTAAGGAGATAAAGTTCGGTCAGAACGGGAGATCTGGGAGGTGATAGGCAGAGATTTACAGCCTAAGTGCCCAGGAATACAGTTCGGCTCTGTGACTGTGGCTTCTCAGCAGCCACAGGCACTCCGGGGGGCCGGCTCGGCAGAGGTTTTAACGCTGCACCTTGCAAACCAACTGCCCTGCCCAGGGACGTTGTCAGAAAAGATCTGTGCAGGTTTGGGGATGGTTTTTTGAAGTTTTCCTGAAATAACCAATAATGAGTTGCAGGCTTTGATAGCTCTTTTTATAGATCTTGCAGCAGCTGGATCAAAATCTAATGAAGACGTTTGCGTCTGACAATGGCAGGCCTGCACATTTCTAGCCTATTTCTTGAGTGCGCAAATGCATTTCATTTGGGAACATGAAAGGCATATTTAGTGACAACTGATGGTTCTTTGTTTTTTAATTCCCAATAATGTCTTCAGTAAGTGCTTTTGTTAACATTCTTGCATTATACAATAGGTGACACAGGAAGATAATCGGTGTGCTGAAAGCAATTAAAGAGTTTATATCCAACTTGTTCTGCCTATTAAATGGATCCATTCGGCATAGAAGCACATTAACATCTTTACAGTGGAATGATTGTGGAAATAGGTTATTCAGGGGGCCCGTGGCTCTTCCTCCTGCTGCAATAAGACATATCTTCAAGATTGGAGAGAAGGAATGAGCCATTTTTCTCCCCTTGGAACTGTAAACAGAAGTAAAACTATTAATAGATGCTGTAGCTAATCCCAAGAAGCTGCAACCGAGAGATTAAATAATGTCGTGAAGAGAGAAAGCCAGAATGGAGAGAGGGGAGGAGGGAAAGGAGGAGGGAGGCGAGTTCCCTGATTACCGTGCTGCATTAGACAAGGACAGACTGAAGGACTCCCGCTGATCGTAGCGTTGGCAGTTGGTCTAACAGGGGAATCCTGTTTTCAGCAAAGTAAATATCGCTTCCCCTATGGCTTAAAAGCTGTTCCCATGGGAAGATTTATGATTTATTCTATTTATTTATTTTTATTTGACAGATATCACAAGTAGGCAGAGAGGCAGGCAGAGAGAGAGAGGGGGAAGCAGGCTCCCTGCTGAGCAGGGAGCCCGATGCGGGGCTCGATCCCAGGACTCTGAGATCATGACCTGAGCTGAAGGCAGAGGCTTTAACCCACTGAGCCACCCAGGCACCCCGTATGTTTTATTTTTTAAGTAGCGGTCAAGATGATTTGGAATGGGGTTTGGACGCCATGGAGACGCAGCTGCGCCTAAGTGGGCAAATGGACTTCGTGACCCAAAAGATGTGTTTTGTGTTTTTGTTTTAAAAAAAAAAAAATCCAGAGAAGTGGGAGGGCCAGTTCACCATTGGAGCCTGGGACCCTGTTTGTACTGCTATATAGAATGGATTATAACAACAGGGATTGGGATGTACTTAGATCCTCTACCTGGCATGTTCAGAATGATTAAATGTCCCCAAGTTTTATTCCTACTCATACTCTTGGACTTTTGTTCATCGTCTCTTCAATATATGCCTGCTGATGGGGAGGCATTGTGAGTCAGCAGCTCTCCTGTAGATCAGCACGGCTCTTCCTCTTTTCACGTGAACCGTGGGCTTGACTTTCCTGATACAACTTAGTTCTGCTCAAACTGTGGTCCGCGGACATCATCATCATCACCGTGACTTGGAAACTGACGAGACATGCAGATGCTCAGGCTCTACACAAGACCTAATATACCAGAACCTCCAAGGGAGGGCCCCTGGAATGTGTTTTAACCAAATAGGGACTGAGTTCTATCTCCTCAAGCTCGACAAGCCCTACAGGTAATTTGTTCCGCCCCCTAACATTTGAGAAGGAATGTTTTATTGTTGGGAGATCCTGCAGCTCGGAGTGTTTGGGTGTTATGTTAAGGTCACACACCCTCAGAGAAACGGAGTGGAATTCTGATTTGGGATTCTTATGGTGTCCCAAGCTGGGAGCTTTTATAGAATCACCGAAATACTCAGTCACCCCCTCCTGGGGTCAGAAGCATGCTTGGTCTCTGAGGATGGTCTTTCACTAGGGATCGTGACGAAGGATACTTGGCACCTATGACTGATTCGAGCTGTTGTTTCTCTGCTAAAAGAGAAATTCTGTTGTCTCTGCCGATGCAGTTAGCTTCTGAACCGGGCCCGACTGGCCACCCTTCTGGTGTTTAAAGAGACAAAGGGAAGTTCAGACAGTGACTGGAAGGTGAGCCAAAGGATGGGCTTGTGGTGCCCATCTCTCACCTATAGAACCATCATAGAGAGACCTGAATGTTGAGCATCTCTCTACATTTTTATATCTGTTGAGTTCTGGTGGCGGGGGTGGGGGGAGAGGGAGGGAGAATAGCTCCTGGCATGTTATAGGAATAAGTCAGATTTATTTGTGATCGCAGATCACTACCTATCAGCAGCGAATTGATCTAGATCAAGGAATTCATTGGGTGCGTGAGAATATAGAGCAACACATGGGGAAGGAGGCTCAGTGATGTCTGGCCCCACGGACTGTCGTTCTCCATGCTTGAATGAACCTTAGCTCAGGCCGTTGGTATTCAGGCTGTGTCGTGTCTGAGAAAGAACATGAGGCTAAGACTGCTTTTAGTGGCATCATTTTGCTTTCTCGTCCCCCATTTTTGCCCTCTTTTTCGGATAACATTTGGAAGTCATGACCCAGAACTTGCAATATGTTATTCGCTCAGTAAAGGCAGGCTTTCAAAACAAAATTAATGCTGTTATTTGGCAGCTGATATCATGACACAAGGGTTTCGAGGAGGGAGTGTGTTCAAGGGAGGGAGCTCTAGTATCTTACAGGCTGAGGTTCCGACTGTGGGGCCGCCCCTTGATAGTTTGTATATCCTCGGGCCTGTTGCTTTTAACCACTCTGTATCATAGTTTCCATCAGTAACATGGGGAATGTTTTATATATCAGAGAGTGATGATGTGGATTAAACATGGGGCAACCATACAATCGGTTTGCCCAGGACCATCCGGGTTTACATTTGCTGTCTTGATGTAATTACTTACAACATTCCCTTTGACCCTGAAAGTGTCCTGATTCGGATGATAAACTATATAGTTACACTCATTAAATAAGATAATGTATGTAATTTGTATGTCCCATCCGTATTCAGTAAATGAGAGCCATCATTGAAATACTGCCTCTGGAAGCCAGTTGTAGCTTCCCACTAAATTCGACTTCGTTTTCCTCCCTGGAAAATGAATGATGAGACACACTCAGGGCTGTGCCTAGCCGTGCTGAGGGAGGGGTCCGTGCTTCCCTGTGCCCCTCTTTTAGTCTGTGCCCCCACTTAGGTCAAGAACAGCAAGAGCCTGGGGCAGAACTCACTGGTCACTTCTGCAGAACCAAGTGTCGCTGTCACCTAGGGATCCCTAGGTGTCACTGGTACCATGTTTGGGAGTTTTTAGATGAAAAATTAACGATACAACAGGCAGTATATTACATTTAGGAGTATTTGCTAATGCCAGGTGCTCTAAATCTTTTGAACTCAAGGTGGGCAGTGTTAGTCCCATCTTACAAATGAGAAGTCCCAGACTCAGTGAAGTGAAGAGGTCATACATTTGATAAGAGGAGAAGCTAAGAGTTAAACTCTCTCTCTCTTTTTTTTTTTTTGGTCTCCTAACTCCTAAGCTCTTTCCACAATAATACGCAAATGCCATTAATAAGGAGCAATTCTAACACCACATGAAACGATGAGTACTACCAATCAGTTCAATATCATTCTTGGCTTCCTCTCGTTGGCAGGTGGAATAGAAACACTCTGCCGCAAAGAGGGAGAAGGTTTCTAAAACCAACCTGCCACTTCTTTGATCTTAATGTTTTCCCCCCATATGCCCATCGTAGGTACAGCTTTTCATAGCTCATTGAACATCCCAGAATATTAATTGCTGCTATCCTGCTGCCTCTGCCAAACATCCCCAAATTAAGATTATTAGAAAGCAGAAGGTCTGATTTGGGCTTGATGCGGGAGACACTAATGGGTGAAACGAGAAGAAGAGGAGAAAGAGGAAGAAACGCAGGGATGATTGTCAGATCAGACTCACCTCTATACATAAACAGATGGAGACTTTTTGGAGAAACCCATTCCTTCCCACTTCCCTAACCATTTTAGGTTAATTCTGACCTGCTTGAGGTAGATAAAGATAAATGTGAATTTTAAATTATATTTAATCTTCGTTAAAGTAATTATCTCTCTTAATGAAGAATTTGCTGGGTTGTGGTTGTGCAACGGAGTATAAAATCCTAAGTGAATAAAATCAATTTCATTTTCAGGCTAGCTTTTCTGTCCATTAATAAACAAGGCACAGAAAACGTGTTTGCTCAGAATCATGAAAACAGTTCCTAGCTTACGCAAAGCCAACACCACATACAAAAGCAGGGAAGGTGTCTCTCCTTTCCTCACCTTTCATTTTCCAATCTAAAGGAGAGCGTCCACCCTAGGATAGGAAGGTTCCCTGAGTTTCCATATTGGGGCTGTTGACTGGGTCCAGCCGTGAGACCACTGCGGGTTATGTCTGACACTCAAATGACTGCCCTAACGGACTACTATTTGTGTGGTGCACTGTATTTCATCTAAGTGCTCTGCTTTATTAATGGCATAAGTATGAATTAGATGCTGGCATACTTATGTTTCCTAATGTATGAAAATTGCTTATTTATTTCCATGCTGTTGCAACGGAAAGAAACAGCCTGGTTCAGAATAGCAGTGTGCTGTAGCGTGAAGCAATTAAGTGAGTTATGCATGCCCTTCAGGAAGAGGATAATGGGGACTTGGTGCCAGCTCGTCCTCACTGCTGCTGGTGAAAGGGAAAAGGACATGTCATGGAGGAACAGAGACTTGTCCAGATTTCAGTGCAAGCGTGTGCACTTAGGATTGTAGTTAAATCTCGTGTGTACTTGTTGATTGGCTTCGTTGAAACTTCTGGAAAAAAAAAAACCAACAACCCCACAAAAGAGCTGAAAAGAGCATCACCCATGGGAAGGGAAGAATGAAAGATGTCAATGACACGTTACCTTTATGCCTCTTTCTTTTACACACCACTCTCCTCCTAACACTTGAAAACAGATGCAACACCCCCAAAACCATAGTGTCCACACACTACCACCCCCGTTGGCTGAGGCAGCTGGAGGGCAGTGCAGAGAGCAACTCCACACTCCCTTTCATGGAGTGCGAGTTTTCCATATAGTGAGTCTGTGCCTTATTTGTTACTGATTATTAACGAAATTACATGGTGCTTCTTATATGTCGGGTTGTTCCGAATACTTGGTTATATAATATTCATTACATTCCTATGGCATAGTTACCTAATAATTCTCATTTTACATATGGGGGAAACTAAGGCACAGAGACATTAAATAACCTGACTACGGCTATGCAGCTGGTAGGGGGCAGAGCTGAGATTTGAACCCCAGGTAGCCTGGCTCTAAAGTCCGTGCTCTTAATTGCTGTGCCTCGTTGATTCTGTTATTTTTGTGTGGCCAAGGTCACGTCACTGAACGCCTCAGAACTTTGGTCCCTTCGTCTATAGAATGGGGAGGTAACATTCACTGAGGTCCTACTTAGGTGGGTACCATGCTAGGACTCCTCCTAGATGTTATTTCATTTGACCTGTACCATTACCTGTAAGGGAGACAAATTCTCTGTGTTTTATATATGAGAAAACTGGATCAGAGATATTTCGTCGCTCCAAGGTCCCAAGGAGTGTAAGGGATGGAGCAAAGTTTCGGACCCCTATTCACCTGTTCTTAAAGCTTGCCTTTCTTTTATTATGCCTGCTATCGGGGCTCTGAGGAGGTCATAGAAGACAATGGATGTGAAAGCACCTAACACTTCCTGGCGCATTAAACACCCAGTAAAAGTTACCTCTGCAAGTGCCTGGCAAATTGTCTAGAAATGTTTGTTACTACTGTCAGTACCTTGTTTGGATGCTGGCAGAGGAAAGTGTTCTTAATGGGAGGATGTGCCCATTGGAGGCTGAGCTATTAATAGGCAATAGTAATGTTTACTGCACTTCCTTATGAGTCTGTAGTTCAGAAAGTTCTAAAATAGAAAGAGCTGATCTAAATTGCTTAATCACAAAATGATGGACCACATTCCTCCTGAATTATCTCCTAGAGACATGACTTCTGTGGCTATCAAGGAGCTGGCTAGGCAAATTGGAATTTTCGAATTTGAAATTTCGAAAAAGGAATTTTCGAAATACTTGTTTTCAATTGAGAAGATAAACAGAACTATACAAAGGACACTGCGACAAACATCATGTACTCGCTACCCAAGGTGAGGACATTATAGGTAATATTTTTTCAAATAATTGAAAAAAATAAGCAACTACGTATAAATTCCCCTGTATTCCCTTATTAGGAAATATTACCTTTCTTTTTTCAACCATGTTTCCTTCTCCTCAACTGCCATCATAAATTTTGTGACTATCCAGCCCCTATCTTTTACTTTTTAATATGATGTATGTAACCACAGTGAATGATATTGTTTTAAGTATTTCCATCAAAAGTAATGTACTTCAACTTGTTATTTTCATGATCAGTCTCCTGTTCGTGAGATTTAACCATGTCATTATACACGTCTAGTTTATTCACTAATTGCTCTATAATATTTCATTTTCTGAATGTGCTGGAATTTTTTTAGTACCCTTGTTTTTGGACATTTGAATTATTTATGATTTTAGCGATACAAATTTGATTTCTAATTTTTAGCTTACATTATTAGGATTATATAAATATTGCTCATAGTTGAGCCATTGGGTTCTCATTTTTTTTCCTCTCAGTGATACCATTCCTAGATATCTAATTCCCTTTATTAAAGCCTTTCTACTTGGAATATCTACATGATCTTTGAGTGACTACCATATTTTGTTTGAACACATCCTCCAGTGGCTAACCTCACAACTGACTAATAGTTTGCCTGAATATAAAAATCAACTCAGAAATATCTTTACCTTGGAATGTGTAAAGCATCCATATACTGTCTTTAAGATTTCATTTTGTGGGGCACCTGGGTGGCTCAGTTGGTTAAGCAACTGCCTTCGGCTCAGGTCATGATCCCGGAGTCCCGGGATCAAGTCCCGCATGGGGCTCCCAGCTCCATGGGGTGTCTGCTTCTCCCTCTGACCTTCTCACCTCTCATGCTGTCTCTCACCCTCTTTCTCTCTCTCAGATAAATAAATAAAATCTTTAAAAAAAAAAAAGATTTCATTTTGTTATTGTTAACAAGCCCGAGCCTAATATTCTGATTCTTGATTTTTTACATGTGAAATTGAGCCTCTGCACTCCCCTAGAAGCTTACAAAATTTCTCATAATCTCTGGTTTCTATAATACTGAGGAGTTGCATTTTCATACGAGCCTCTCAAGAGTTGTGTGAGATAATCAGTGGTCCCATTCTGTTTGGAAACTTCCTTCAGTGTTGGTAATCTTTCCATTTTCCTTTTATTTTTGATAACTTTCTTCCTTCCCTTGTTTTTGCTCTTTCTGTTACCTTTAGTAACCAGATATTTGTGGTCTTCATTGAAAAAAAATTTTTTAAGTTACTTTTTTGAATTTTTGCTTTTATTTTTCTAATTTCTTCTAAATTTGCTAGATTAGCTTTAATTTCTTTTCTTGGTAGGTGATTTAAATGTTAAATTTGATTTACTGCCACTATTTTTTTAAGGAGTACATTTAGAGCTACATATTTTCTCCAAGAATTTCTTTGGCTGCCTTGTAGAATTTTGAAGTAGAGCCTTTCTTTTTTTAAACTAATTTCAGAATATTTAAAAATTTTCCTTGTAATTTCATCTTTAAGTGATGAATTAGACTACTTTTTTTTAAATTTGAAACCATATTTATTTTAAAGAAAATTTTAACATGAAGACTTCAAAGCTTAAATTACACTGGAGTGGATGGTTATAGGTGATTTTCCTCTCTTGACAAATCTTTCTGCAAATATCTATGTATATATCTATAATGTACACAAACAAACAAAAAGCACACTGACAGCTGTCACTATGGGCCTTAGCATTAGCAACTGCTGATGTACCCACAGGCTTTGTAATTTTTTAAAAATTAACATATAATGTATTATTTGTTTCAGGGGTACAGGTCTGTGATTCATCAATCTTATACAATTCACAGCACTCACCATAACACATACCCTCCCCAGTGTCCATCACCCAGCCACCCCATGCCTCCCAGCCCCCTCCCATCCAGCAACCCTCAGTTTGTTTCCTGAGATTAAGAGTCTCTTATGGCTTGTCTCCCTCTCTGGTTTCATCTTGTTTTATTTTTCCCTCCCTTCCCTTCCCTTATGATCTTCTGTCTTGTTTCTCAAATTTCTCATATCAGTGAGACCATATGATAATTTTCTTTCTCTGATTGACTTATTTCGCTTAACATAATACTCTCTAGTTCCACCCACATTGTTGCAAATGGCAAGATTTTGGTTTTTTTGATGGCTGCATAGTATTCCATTATGTATATGTGTATGTGTGTGTGTGTGTGTATACACATACCACATCTTCTTTATCCGTTATCCATTCATCTGTTGATGGACAGCTAGGCTCTTTCCATAGTTTGGCTATTGTGGACATTGCTACTATAAACATTGGGGTGCATGTGCCCCTTCGGATCACTACATTTGTATCTTTAGGGTAAATGCCCACAAATACAGTTGCTGGATCATAGGGTACCTCTGTTTTCAACTTTTTGAGGAGCCTCCATCCTGTTTTCCAGAGTGGCTGCACCAGCTTGCACTCCCACCAACAGTGTGGGAGGGTTCCCCTTTCTCCACATCCTCACCAACACCTGTCATTTCCTGACTTGTTAGTTTTAGCCATTCTGACTGGTGTGAGGTGGTATCTCACTATGGTTTTGATTTGTATTTCCCTGATGGCAAGTGATGTTGAGCATTTTTCATTCATTCCATTTTTCATGAGTCCGTTGGCCATTTGGATGTCTTCTTTGCAGAAATGTCTGTTCATGTCTTCTGCCCATTTCTTGTTTGGATTCTTTGTTCTTTGGGTTTGAGTTTGATAAGTTCTTTATAGATTTTGGATACTAGCCCTTTATCTGATATGTTATTTGCAAATATCTTCTTCCATTCTGTTGGTTGCTTTTTGGTATGGTTGACTGTTTTCTTTGCTGTGCAAAAGCTTTTGATCTTAATGGAGTCCCAATAGTTCATTTTTGCCTTGCTTCCCTTGCCTCTGGTGATGTTTCTAGGAAGAAGTTGCTGTGGCTGAGGTTGAAGAGGTTGCTGCCTGTGTTCTCTTCAACAATTTTGGTGGATTCCTGTCTCACATTGAGGTCTTTTATCCATTTTGAGTCTATTTTTTAAAAAAGATTTTATTTATTTGACAGAGAGAGATCACAAGTAGCAGAGGGGCGGGCAGAGAGAGAGAGGGAAGCAGGGTCCCCCTGAGCAGAAAGCCTGATGCGGGGCTCAATCCCAGGACCCTGAAATCATGACCTGAGCCGAAAGCAGAGGCTTTAACCCACTGAGCCACCCAGGTGCCCCTTGAGTCTATTTTTGTATGTCGTGTAAGGAAATGGTCCAGTTTCATTCTTCTACATGTTGCTGTCCAATTTTCCTAATACCATTTGTGTTTTTTTAAATATCTAAAATTTATCTTTTCTAAGAGTACGTTTTGTTGTTTTTTATGAAGAAGCATTTAGAATTAGAAAACTCACTAATAAAAAAGAAAAAGAAAAGAAAACTCACCAATATATTTATTTTGGTTGAGTTTTTCTATGTGTGATTTATTATCTGATCTATTTTTATAAATGTGTTCTAAATAAAATTTATTAGATTAATTAATAATCTATTAGTTTTTGATATGTATTTTAAATTGTTCCACTATATTTGTGAATTTAATAATTTCTTCTAGTAATTCAGTTTATGCTTTATATGCTTAGAAATATGTTCTTACATGCATATCAGTCTATAATTGTATATTTAGTTTGTGAATTTCTGTCTTATTTTTGTGTCCTATTACTCTAGATCTCTATTAATGCATTTGCCTTTGTTTTACATGACAGTAATATTATGCTGCCAGTATATTATCCATCTATCTACCTTCTACCCAAATGTCTAGCTTTTATTCATTCATTCATTCATTCATTTGTGGTTTTAATGAGATGAAATACACAAAAAATAAATTGCATATATTTAATGTGTACAATTTGACATATGAATAGATCTCTGCAACCATTATCTCAATCGAGAAAATGAACATATCTATCATTTCCCTGAGTTTTCTTGTGCCCCTTTATAACCTTTCCCTCCTGGACCTCACTGCCTTCTCCCCAGGCAACTATTGATCTACTATGGCCATAGATCAGCGTGTATTTTTTAGACTTTCATATAAATGTTATCATATATTATGTACTCTAGTTTGAATGACTTCTTCTATAGAGTATAATTATTCTGAGATTCTTAGTGTTGGCATTTATCTTAATCTTGCTTTTTTATGCAATCTGGTGCTCTTTGACTTACTTGGGTTGTTTAGACCATTTACATTTAATGTAAATATTTAAATGGCTGAGTTTAAATCTACCAATTGGCTGTTTGTTGTCTCTTCATCTCATCTTTTCTTTGTTTCCTTTTATTCTCTTTCACTGCTTTATTTTGAATTAATTGAATATTATTTATCATTTTATTTTATCTATTTGACTCATTTGAACCCTTTATCATTTTAAAAAGTTTCTTTAGAATTTACAGTATACAGGGACACCTGGGTGGCTCAGTTGGTTAAGCGTCTGCCTTCGGCTCAGGTCATGATTCCAGGGTCCTGGGATGGAGCCCCACATCAGGCTCCCTGCTCAGCAGGAAGTCTATGTCTCCCTCTCCCACTCTCCCCGATTGTGTGCTCACTCTTGCTGTGTCTCTCTGTCAAATAAATAAGTAAAATCTTAAAAAAAAAAAGAATTTACAGTATACAGTTTAAACTTCACAGTCTACCTTCAAGTGATAGTACTGTACTTGATGTGTTGGATAAATGACTAGAATTTATTTCCTTCATTAAATTCTTAAAATATCCATACTAATAGTGAGTTTTCTAATGGTCTAATTTTTATATCTGCCTATTCTTTTTTTTTTTTTTAAAGATTTTATTTATTTATTAGAGAGCAAGAGACTGAGAATGAGAGGGGAGAAGGTCAGAGGGAGAAGCAGACTTCCCGCAGAGCCGGGAGTCCGATATGGGACTCGATCCCGGGACTCCGGGATCATGACCCGAGCCGAAGGCAGCTGCTCAACCAACTGAGCCACCCAGGCGCCCTATATCTGCCTATTCTTGATTACCATGTTCTGTTTTCAATTTACAATTTTTGTAATTTTCATATATTCTTTCTTTGATTTATTTGAAGACCTTAAACATAATTTGTTAATGTTTTTCTGAGATTTCTTTGTTATTTCTGTTTTATTGGGGCTGAATTTCTCTTATTGTTAAGTTTGGGGCTGTCTTTCTACATGCTCTTTTTTCTTCTTTTAAATTTTTTTCTTCTTTTTTTTAAACTTTTTGAAAATAATAATTTTCATTTCTCTAGTGCTCCTGTGTAGTTTACAAAGCATTCCCACATACCTAATCTTATTTATTAACATATAATGTATTATTTGCCCCAGAGGTACAGGTCTGTGAATTATCAGTCTTACACAGTTCACAGCACTCAGCATAGCACATACCTGCCCCAATGTCCATAATCCAGCCACCCCATCCCTCCCTCCAACCCCTCAGTAACCCTCAGTTTGTTTCCTGAGATTAAGAGTCTCTTATGGTTTTTCCCCCTCCTGATCCCATCTTGTTTCATTTTTTCCCTCCCTTCCCTCCACGATCCCCCACCCTGACTCTCAAATTCCTCATATCAGAGAGATCATATAATTGTCTTTCTCTGATTGACTTACTTCGCTTAGCATAATACTCTCTAATTCCATCCATGTTGTTGCAAATGGCAAGATTTTGGGTTTTTTTGAAGGGTGCGTAGTATTCCATTGTATAAATATACCACATATTTATCCATTCATCTGTTGATGGACATCTGGATTTTTTCCATAGTTGGCCATTGTGGACATTGCTGCTGTGAACATTCGGGTGCATGTGCCCCTTCGGATCACTACATTTGAATCTTTTTTTTTTTTTAAGATTTTATTTATTTATTTGACACAGAGAGAGAGATCACAAGTAGGCAAAGAGGCAGGCAGAGAGAGAGAGGAGGAAGCAGGCTCCCTGCTGAGCAGAGAGCCCGATGCGGGGCTCGATGCCCGGACCCTGAGATCATGACCTGAGCCGAAGGCAGAGGCTTTAACCCACTGAGCCACGCAGGTGCCCCACTATATTTGAATCTTTAGGGTAAATACTCAGTAGTGCGATTGCTGGGTCGTAGGGTAGCTCTATTTTCAACTTTTGTTTTTAAAATTTTTTTCTACTCTAACTGTGTACCTTACCTAGCAGATGAGTATTTACATCTGCCTAGATTTCCAGTTCCCCATCCTCATAGTGATGGTTCAGGTTCCTGTTCTGTTTTGACGATGGTCTTAAGGAAGATGTAGTCACTAGACCCAAAAGCAGTTTGGTTCTGTTACTCTGTATCTGTTGGTGTGTGTGTGTGTTGGTGTGTGTGTGTATTTTAACACAGTGGTTTTCAGCCATCTTTAATCCTAGAACCACTGGGAATGTCTATTAGGCCATCTTTATGACGTGAACCTTCTGCAGCAGTGTGGGAATCAAATGTATACTTACCTCTGTCAGCTTACAGACCTGGAGCCCAGCAGGCTCTTGGCTTCAGCCCTGCTTAGCATTTCTATGCTATTTCTTCTTCTTCTTTTTTTTTTTTTTTAAGATTTTATTTATTTATTAGAGAGAGAGATCACAAGTAGGCAGAGAGGCAGGCGGCAGGGGGAAGCAGGCTCCCCGCTGAGCAGAGAGCCTGATGTGGGGCTCAATCCCAGGACCCCGAGATCATGACTTGAGCTGAAGGCAGAAGCTTTAACCCACTGAGCCACCCAGGCGCCCCTTCTATTCTATTTCTGATGCAATGTACTATATATCTTATTTGAGGGACCTAAGTATGTCTTTAATTTTAAGTATTTTATTTTTCATTTTTATTTTCGAGCAGTACAAGAGAGTCATATTTATTTGGACTTTCCTTTCTTTTTCCAAGACATTGATGACAAATGACTTCATTCTTAATACACAGAAAAAAAAATCTAAAAGGAAAAGCCACTAAAAGTGGGTGGATCCTTTTTACTTTGTTTTTAAAGATTCTTTTTTGTTATTGGGATATGCTTCGTCCCTTCCTCAACTCCGTAGAAATTTGCCTTTTAGTATAAGAATTTGAAAAGCAGAAGATCAGTTATAGGCCTGGGATGACCTACACTGTAGGGTATTAAAGGACGATGGTTAGTTTTTTGTTTTTTATATAGTAATATTTCAAACTTAAAATTGAACTGAACTAGAAAAACAAATTACAGAGACATGCCATTCTCTGTGTGAGGTGAACCTTTTAATAAAGTAAGAAACAAATCTAAGTCTTTTGGGGAATGTTCTGGTTCTTTATCTAGAATTAGCATCTTCTGATTTTACATCTTATGATTCCCATTGCCCCTCTCTGCTTTCCTCTACCAATAAGGGCTCTCATAATTATGCAAAGCTTTCTTTTTATCTTAGAAGGCAGTTTATTCTCTACTTCTGTCATCTGTATTACCGTAATGTGGCTCATTTTTCCCCCCTCAGATAAGCTTGAGATGGAGGGAAAGAAACACCTCATTTTTGTTATTCTCTTTCCCAGTAAACTCTCACATCCTCATTAAAGCTCCACAAACATGACAACACCTGCACCAGGCCACCTGCTTCTGTTTGTATGACGCAAATAAATTCCTCTCAGAGGTGACATTGGAGTTACTTGAAGCATCCAAAGTTATGAGGGATTCTTGATCTGCTTCCTTTTGGAAAGGAGATTGCTTACCTTGGTAGAATTTTGGTTTTGATACTTGAATTTCTAATAACTTAAGAACACTGAACTATTTAGCAAGGATTAAGAAGTGACTTTTAAAGATGATCTGGATTTAGCTGTTCTCTTTTTGGGAGTTTCTAAGAGCGTGAATTCTGGAGCCACACTACCTGAGCGCGTGACTTGGCCGTTTATTAGCTGTGTGACCTTGACCAATTTACTTAAACCTTCTGTGCCTTGTTTTCCTTATCTGTAAAATAAGATTTGAGGTAGTAGCTACTTCATGTGCATGTGGCACATACTTAGTGGCATACACACACACACACGTGCACACACCCACACACACACGTATGACGTGCAAAATATGTATAACAATGTCTAGAGTATAATGAGCCCTTAATAAATGAAGTGGTTTTTATTTTTATTTTTTATTATCTGTCATGTGTTAAGCCTTATTCTTGGCACTAGGGATACATTGGTGAGCATGATATGAAATTTCTCTGTTGTCAAAGAGCTTCCATTTTAGTGAGAAATAGGTAAAGCCTGTAATTGAGATAATTTCAAGTAGTAGTGTCATGAAGAAAATAAAATAAGGTTCATTGGGTACCTGGGTGGCTCAGTCAGTTAGGTTCCTGGCTCTTGATTGCAGCCCAGATTGTGGCATCGGGGTTGTGAGATCGAGCCCTACATCAGGTTCCCGAGCTCAGTGCAGAGTTTGCCTGAGATTCCTTGCTTCTCCCTCTGCCCTCCTTCCATTCACACACTTTCTTTCTAAAACAAACAAACAAACAAATAAATAAATCTTTTAAAAGAAAAAAGAAGGTTCATAATTCCTAATATTGAGGTGCCTGGGTGGCTCTGCCTTCCGCTCAGTTCATGATCCCAGGGTCCTAAGATTGAGCCTCACATTGGGCTCCCTGCTCAGTGGGGAGTCTGCTTCTCCCTCTCCCTTTGTTCCTCCCCCTTCTCATGCTTTCTGTCTCTCTCAAATAAATAAATAAAATCTTTAAAAAATTCCTAATATTGGAATTGAAATTGCTAACTGAACATTGACTTGGAGGTTGAACAAAATATGTCAGCTCTTTTCCCTAGATTGTATCACAAATTCTCAGAAATGTTCATAGTTTCACCTGGGGCCATATAAAATGTATGGATAATGATTCTACAACTTGAACCTAATTTGGTACATGCCATCCTTTTATAAAAGTTGGAGTATTGTGTCTTCACCCTCTTCTCTCTCTGTGAACCACTCTCCTTGTAAGGAATTCCTCTTAGACCACTGACTCTGATCATTCTTTCTTTTCCTTTTCTTTTTTTCTTTTGTTTTAAGTAGACTCTGTGTCCAATGTAGAGCTCCAACTTTCAACTCTAAGATCAAGAGCACATTCTCTACTGACTGAGCCAGCTAGATGTCCTGTAACTGAGATCATTTGCTTCCAAATACACCATTGTGATGGGCTGCCATCTAGATGAGGGCCGATGGGTATTTTATCTCTTATTTGACTTTGTATGATGCTTGATTTCAATAGGTATATGTCATAACTGATTAGCCCACGTATAGAAATAACAGAAATGGAATTACTTGAGGAACCTAGTAACTATAGAAAAATCTGTAACTAACAAATAATGGGCAGTTTGTTTTGCCTATTGTGCAAATGGTGAACTCATAAGACCCCAAAGGATAATACTTCTGAATCTACAGTTTGTTGCCAGAAAAGGACACGTGATAGCAATAGTATATTGTATCCGAACAACAGTAAGTATATTCATTGCAGCCAGAGGCTGTTGTATAGGAAAGTGTTTAGAGAAGCCCATAGTCCTCTTTTGTTCTCCTGCTGCAGGGCCATACCAGGAAGCCCAAGATGGAGTCTGAAGGGGGGCTCTTACTCCCATGCTGGGTCTATAGGTACGTTATTGCTTTATGATGAGACCCAGTGTGAGAGTCCTCTGGGAGTCCCAACAAAACTGGGTGCAAACCATCAATCTGGTGCTCATTAAAAAGCAATGCTAACATCCTGGTCAGACTGCCCCCCAGACTTGCTCTAAAACAACATTCTTAAAAACTTCATTTCTTGTCTTGACCAAACTCAGGCCAATTCTAGGCCTGCTGGAATGAACCCTCTTAGCACACCTATTTTAACGATGTGTTAGATCTAATCCCTTCAGCCTTTCCACAGTTGCCTCTCTATTCAGTATAGAAACAATTACTACAGATGTCTGAGGAAGAGTATTATAAAGAATATGAATGTAGCTCTGTTCTCAGGAATATGGACAGTACAAGTATGGAGTGGTGGATTTTAAATGACTTTATTAAAATTCTCGGAATATTAAGAGATTTGGAAAGATTTAAAAAGAAAAAGCACTGATCTCCAGACACCACTGAGGGGTCATTAGAACAAGTCACACCACAAAAATCGATTTCATTTTCTGATTCTAAAAAAAAAAAAAAAAACCCAAAAAACCAAAAAAAAAAAAAAAAAAAAAAAACCCAAAACTCTTTTTAATTTGCAGAGCATTTGACAAAGAATTTTGTGGTCTTTTTTTTTTTTTTTTCCTTTTTTTTTTTTTTTTGGTGTGAATAAGATGGAGTAATAGAATGCAGACAAATGGAACTTATATCTGGTGGGAAGACTGTGCCCAAATTATTAATGAGTTGGCGCTAACTTGTGGGGAGGGGAGAATTCTCTAGGGCACATCACACAAGCCACAGGAAGACAGAAATATGGAAGAGGTGGTTAATACGTTCCCTAGAAGCCAAGATGGTGATAAGCTATGAAGCTGGGACAAAATGATTAAGACTGAACTTACGTGGCATCCATCTCTCTTTTACAATAGCTACTATTTATCAAATACTTACTAGATGTCAGACATCGTGTTGGGCCTTTCCTTGTGTTAACTCACTGTGTCCTTCCAACCTCATGAGGTAGGTGTATTGCTGCGTGTGGCACTTCAACGTGCTCACCAAGGTTCAGGGAGCTTAAATGATTGCGCAAGGATACACACAGCTTGGAAGCGCTGAGGCCTGATTTCAAACTCAAGCGACTTGATTCCAAGTCTCGCGGGTCTTGGTTGGAGTCAAGGGAAAGACTGGGGAAACCTGACTGATAATCCTAACTGTATTTTGCATCTACGACACGCTCCGTGCGAGCTCTACGAAATAGCTTCTACACCGACTGAAATCAGGCTGCATTAATGTCCCTTCTTTCCTCTCCATCCATTCACATTGTTTTCAGAGCAGGTCCTAAGTTCTGGTTCTATGTTGTTCCTTCGCTGGAGAACTTGGCCAGCTCTCCACTGCTTAACCTCTTTTGCTCAGCTTTTGTTCTAGTCTCAGTGGGAGATGAGACACCCACGAGTCTCTTCAGGCTGTTTCTACCTGTGTGACCTTGACCCGAATGTCCCTGTTCTCTTGCAAATTAACCTACTGAAACCCCGTCCTTCTGTAATGTCCCAGGTCAAATGCTCTCTCCTCTAGGGGTGGCTGAGAGGCAGAGGGAACTGTGTAACAAGAGTAGGAATTATTGTCATGATTATTATGTGTTAATTATTCATGTGCCAAAGGAAACCACACACTGGTTTTTTACCTCAGCCACCCACTGTGTCTCAGCCCTGTTTTTTCTTGAGAGAAATTGGACTCACGGATGCTGGCCTTCTGTATAAAAGTGCATAAAGCAGGAGCACAGTCTGTCTGAGGCTGTTCTGAGAAAGCCACCAGGAGTAGTTCTTTGTGCTGCACAAAGCTTCCCCAGAGTGCTATTACTCTGTGATGAGCCCCTGCTCCTAGTCCTGTGTGATACCCTCAGGGATTCAGGTGGCAGATAGATGGAATGGTCCAGAAGCCCATCAGTAATCTGTTTCTGCAGTCCACAAGCATTTCCCCCAAGAAGTTCCTTACTTTTGCCCCTGCTGTCCCATCCCAGTAAATTATTTTTGTCTTCTGCCTCTTACATGCTTCAAAACGTGTAGTTATCTATAAAGTTAACACTTGACATGTTTTTTTAACTTACAGAAAACACTCTATCTCAATTCAAAAATAGATGTGATTCTTTTTCTTGCTGCAACACCCACCAAGAATTGACTTAGAATGAAGGAGACATTCAGAGTCAGCAGACCCTCCTACGCTCCCCCCGACATGAGTCTAATCAGGGGGTGTAGGACGAAGCCACAGCCAGAGTTCTTGTAGTAGTCTACACAGCTGCCGTGATCCCCTCACTTATAAGGCAATGGAGTCCACATTGGACAGCTGCTTTGGCTTAAAAGCCTCATACCTGACAGGCACCCAGATCTCTTGTGACATCTCCATACGTTTAGCTTCCAGAGTCCCCACAGGCGACAGACTAGAGTCACCACGTTCAGAGAAGCCCAAAGTTTGGCGTCACACTAGGGATTTATAGTTCTCCCAGATTAAATTCAATCTCTCTCAGGGGTTGTTATTTGTCCTAACCCCTGTTGTCTTATAACATAGGTGACACTTACCATCTCTATTCATTTCCAAGGGAACGACTAGGCAGTGAATCAAAGATCAGACCCTCACACAGGTAGGGAAAGTTTTAATCCTTTGCTCAAACATATCAACATTGTGAATTTTTATAACTGTGAATTTTATAATTTATAAATTTTATAAATTATAAAATTTTTATAAATTTATAAATATTTTATAAATTTTTATAAGATAAATACTTAATCTTCCCTAATTATGACAGATTTGTTGATCAACGACTGTGAGCCAAATCACTTTCATTACGTTATCCTGTGGAATCTTCACAAGAACAGGAAGTAACCCCATTTTGTTAATGAGACATTAGGACTCAAAAAGAGCAAACCATTTGTCTAATTCCTAGGACAAAGCCAAAGACTTTATTAATCCTATGATTTAAAGTATAGCCTCTTGAATTCACCAATAAGTATACAAGGTTTTCAAAAGCTGTACAATTTTATCATATTTTGTCTAATGTTATATCATAAACATTCTCTATAATTTCTCCTACCCTTAATGATCATCATTTACAAATACCTGCATACAGTTATAGCACATTGAAATAGAACAGCTTACTTAATAATACCCCGTTCTCACACACATATTTTATTTTCAATAGTTTCTTTCCACAGTTAATGTTGCCAGGGGATCTTCTTGTGAGTACTTTTTTTTTTTTAATCTCCAGCTATTTCGTTTGCAACTTCTGTCATAATGTGAAGAAAATTATCATCCCTCCTGAGACCTGATAAATCATAGCACATTATAGGATGTTAATTTTATGATGGTTTGATTTTTTTATATTTAAATTTTTACTCCATATGGAGATGATTTTGCTTTTCATAGAACGATATGGATCCAATTTGTTCACTTTCATATTGCTAACCAATAGTCTCAGTTCCACATTTAGAATAATTATTTTGTATTGTTTTTAAAGTATAATTATAATAAAGTCCTTATATCTGTTTGGGTCAATTTCTGATCTCTCCTCTGATCCATTGAACTATATATCTATTTGGGCAGTAGTGACATGGAGTTTTAATTATTATTTCTATGTAACATGTTCTATTGTTTGCTGTGGTATGCCTTTCCTTCCTTTCCACATCGTCAGTGTTATTTTAGTATACTCCTTCGTATTTTCAATTGCTTATTTTTCAAAATAATTCCAGAATCGTTTGGCTAAGTTTCACACAGAAAAAAAAATTCTGATGAGATTTTAATTGGATTCCATTAACTCTATAAATTAGCTAGACTAGACATGTTTCCAACATTTAGGCTTCCTTTTCTGGAATATACTTATAGACATGTTTTTCCCCCCACCTCCCCTCTCCGCCCTCTCCATCTGTCTCTCTGTCTTAATCTTTATTTTGCCTTTTTCTTCAACTGGGTTATACATATCTCTTTAATTATTTCTTTCTTTTTTTTTTTGGCTATTCTGAGTGAAACATGTATCTTTTTCATTTTGTTTGATATCTGGCTATACAAATGTACCAAGTATAATTTTTTGGTGTAATCATCTTACATTCGTGTACTTTTTTTTTGTTATTTCAAAAATTTTAGCAGTTTTAAAATAATTTTTAAGTCTATTACAATTATTTTTTTAAGGATTTTATTTATTTTGAGAGAGAAAGCCTGTTTGCATGTGTGCATGTGCATGTGTGTTTCTGGGGGGGAGGCAGGAGGAGAGCAAAACCAAGCAGACTCCCGGCTGAGTGGGGAAGCCCAACCCAGGGCTCAATCTCAGGACCCTGAGATCATGGCCTGAGCTGAAACCAAGATTCAGACACTCAACCAGTTGAACCACTCAGGTGCCTCAGTATAATTTAAACTATAATTTAACTTTCTAATACTTAATGCGACAATATTAGTTTTCATCCTTACTGAATTTCCCAGAACCTTCCAAATAGCACTACACAATAATAACATACTTATTTTGTCTTTGGTTAAAAATTATTCACTTTATTATTTATTTATCTGAGAGAGAGAGAGAAAGAGAGAGAGAGCCCATGCATGCGTATGAGCAGGGGCAAGGGGCAGTGGAAGAGAGAGAATCTTAAGCAGGCTCCACCCCCTGGGCAGAGCCTGACTTGAGGCTCCATTTCAGGATCCTGAGATGGAGGATGCTTAAATGCTTAAATCAACTGAGTAACTAGGCACCCCTAAAATGATTCACTTTCAAAGTGAATTATGGGGTCTGTCTTCTTTGTTCAATAAAAAACTATGTTTTTTAAATAATGTAAATAATATTTTACTATTGAATTTGTTTTACTTCAGAAAAAGATGTTCTTCAACAGATAAAGATGAATTACTTTTTTCTATTTCCTGTGTACTATCAAAAGGGATACAAAAAGATGTTTTTTTGTATCTATTGAAAAATAATTATGAGATTTATTTAGCCTTTTGTATTATATATTACAGTTATAGATTTCCTAATGTTGAGCTACTCTGCTTTATATTCTGAATTAATATTCCTGGTATAATACTACTTGGTCAAGGTATAAGAATCATGTTTTAAGGGGTTTTTAACAACTGGGGTGTATATTTACAGGTGGGTGACCAGGATGGTAAAAGATGTGGAAATGACACTAGATGAGAACTAGAATAGAGAAGAGAATACTTAAATTATCCCTCTTAAGAGGAAGAATGGTGGTTGATTTTTAAGTTCAAAGGACTTTTGTCTGAAAGGACTGTTTTGAATTCAAAATTTTTCTATGGGGAAGAACTAAATGAGAAGTTATAGAAATATAGATTTAAGAGAATTTTCTATATTAATTACAGAGCTTTAAAATTTAAATGCCCTGGTTCCTAAACAAGTGAGCCCTATCATTAATATAAATGTTGAAGCAGAGATGAGATGACCTTTGATCTCTAGAAAAGCTCCTGCATTGGTTGGGGCTTGTTTTGGTGGACCCTTAAGGTACATAACAATTGTAGAACTATAAATATATGACTCTGTGGTTAAAGAATACATTATGCTACATTATCCCTATTTTAGAAATGATCTTTTTAACTGATGTGGTAGAATTCCAATATTACTCCCCTGATTCCTTGCCATTGGTATATTTAGGTAGGAGAGTAGACCGCTCACTAGTAAGGCAGTTTAAAGCCCCTGAAAGATCAGAGGGAGAGAAACATCTAGAAACTTAGAAATCTGGACAGAGCAAGTGATTTTAAAATATTAGGGGAAAAATGAGTCTTAAAGAGACCAGTAGAGTTGGGGAAAGGTAATTTTCAGAAGGGTATAGTAACCATATTGTAACTAGAAGTAAAAGTCTGAATAGAAGGGGATAGAAGTTAAATTCAACTGAGAGCATGGGACCAGAAACTGTAAAATAGTGTGGGGTAGCCACTCGGTGGGGAAAAGGGAATGGCAGATGGGTAAACAAAGAATTTGGACTCCTAAATTCATGAAGAAGACCTTAATTGTATTTTAGGAAGAAGTATTATTTTGTCTGCTCTAATAAGATTATTGTGGCTTACAAATAGTGACTGAAGCCAAGTAATAATATGTCTTGTTTTCATAAAAATGTATTTATATACATTTTATTATAGGTACAATATAAAAATAAAATAGGTATACATTTTTTTAAGTACTTGTGAAAATATTGAATATTATAACACTGCTTCCTTTAGTTACTCATGCCTGTTGAATGAATATCTGCAGTAGGTTAAAATAGGTCACTTAGGTCATCTAATAAAAACTTTATTAGCAGAAGGCTTAATCTCTTGAGGGTAACTGGAAAAATATTTCTGTAGTTTGCTATGAGATCTTGTTGGCTCATACCCTTGGGAATTTCCTGGGTGAAATCTAAAACTGGCACCCATTTTCAGAGGGCTGGGAGAAACTCTAAAAAGGGGTAGGCCACGCCAGATTGGTAAGTGGCAGGTTCTAAGGAGCAAGGAAACTTGCAAGGCTTGGTTTGGGTGGCTGCAGGACTAGTAGATCTCTGAACCAGCCTACCAGAGCCGTAGAAGTTTATATGGAGGCCTTAACTGGGTTCAGCCATGTCTACTATTGTCTACCATTCATGAGATCTCAAAAACACATGGCTCTCTCAAGGTAGCATCCTTGGAAATGGCTCCAGCCAAGGGAAAGAAGTAATGGAATGTACATTCCAAGGACAGGGAGAGTGAGGAACCTCAACTGTCTGGGCCCAAGTCTCAGGTCACCCTGCTGTCGTACCCTTTCAGTTATCTTCCTCCGACAGATCTCAGGATTTTTTTAGAGATAGAAACATCCTAATGGCATACAATAACTAATTACAATTACTACGGTTAATTGGATTGTGTGGTAGTGAGTATTCATTCATAGTTTTCTTTCTTTTCCTGTCCTGGGCACAGATTCCCTTGTAAGTGGAATACACTTCCTACCACACTGACTTTGGGGTTGCCCAAGTGGCTTCGGATCACAATGGAAAGAGGAGAGAAGCCGTGGTACATGAGGTCCGAGTCAGTTTCCTCCTGCCATCTTGGATTTCTGCTTTCCACAATGAGAAAAGCATGCCTGAGGTAGGCATTGTTCTTTCTTCCTCAATTCTGGATATAAAGACTCATGGAGCGGATTTGAAACCCAACTGCATACTGGAGCCAAGAGCAACTTAACTGACCAGGTGAGCTTAACCCATTCAGCAGAGCCACAGATAACATGAAGATTCCCGAATGAGAAACAAACATTTGCTGTTGTAAACCATTGAGATTTTGAGATAGTTGTAAGCTTCCTTACTGAAGGAAATATGACTAATACAATGGTACTGGGCGAGGGGCTTTATTTGTGTTATTTCAATCTTACGGAAATATTATACTAAACTATTCTAACACTATTATAATTAATAAAACAAAATATATAATTATTAAATTAAAATATTACAACTGTTATAACATTAAAAGCTCAATGTTATAAATTAAGAGACAGGGCTCAGCAAGATTTAAAAATTTATATTATGCAGATTGCCAGTGGTTTAACTGAATTTGGAGTCCAAATTGTGTCTCAGTCTAACAGCAGTGTTCTTTCCGTTTCTTCCAATATATTAAGGAAGTATATGTGTGGGGTCTTAATTACTTTTTCTCGTGCCCATTAAAAAGCTGTGATTCAGATAATATTTCTTGTCTCCAGGGCCAGAAGTTTTTCTATATGTGGAAAAAGAGATTTTAGCTTTTTGAATCAAACAGCCCTTTCTGAGTATGGCTATACATACGAAGGTGTGTGCTAATGCATACATCTTGGCTCCTGATGAATTATAACATAAAAAATGTGCATTCAGGTTACTTTAAAAATGCAATCCGTGTTTGAGAATAATATGTGGTAACCATATGCAGTAAGTAGAGATGAGATGAGAACATCGTTCTGTTACACTTACATTAACTCTAATCACACTTGGTAGTTGATGCTCTTATGAGAGCTGCCAACTAACATTTTAGGTAAATGAATAGCGAGGATATATAGCCTTCAGAAAGCAGGCCCCTCTCCTGTCAAATAGGTAATTATAGAGGCTATGACTCCATTAGGAAAATGGTGGCCAATCAATGTAAACCCTAAGAGCTCAGATCTTTTGTAATTGATTGAGAGATTCAGTGACTTCAGTGCAATTGCGTTTCAAATGCAAGAAGCCAGTATTTGGCCAGATGGCTGCCATGAATTCCAGAGGGAATTTATGAATTTTAATGAGAGCAGTGGCTACACAATTTCAGTCACATGTGTTAATACTGAATGAAATATGCAGATCAATATTGAAACTGCACCCTGGGGTATCCAAGCTTTCATTTGTTATATCCTAATATTCATATTAGTTTCTGCAGGTATGCAATTGCTTATCTTACCAAGGTTTGGAGAAACTTGTTAATGCAAATCACAATCGATATTTGGAATTATAGTCTACTTCTTACTTCTTCTGAGATTACCATTACATAGTTCCGGGTAATTTAGAGGTTCTGTTTCAGAAGTGTTCAGTTTGTGCATATGAGGGACATTTAAGTTTATTCATCCGCTCAGCAGTTCCTGTAAGGTTAATGTGAATAAGATGCGGGAATTGGGGATAATTCATTGATGAAGTAGACATGGTTATGGATTGTGTCCTCGAAGAGCTTAAAAATCTAATAAAGGCAGAGAGAAATATATATATTTTTAATGATTACAAACCTAGGATGGAAGTGATAGGTATCCTAAAAGAGGCACAGAGAAAGCAGAGTTCTACTTGGTAACTAAGTTAACTTATTGTCGGTAAATAAATACATATTAATAAGGGCAAAGACTTTCACTTTTGGTAATGTCACTCTAGGTAATTCTAACCAACATTCTGAACAAACATAACAAGAATAGTTGGACACTATTTTTTTGACACTATTTTTTTAAAAAGATTTATTTATTGATTTGAAAGTGAGAGAGAGAGAGAGAGAAAGAGAGAGAGAATATGGGGGAAGGGGAAGCAGGAGAGTGAGAGAGGGAATCCCAGACTGAGCACAGAGCCGAACACGGGGCTTGATCTCATGACCCAGAGATCATGACCTGAGCTGAAATCAAGGGTGGGGTGCTTAACTGACTGAGACACTCAGGCGCCCCTCAGTTAGATACTTATTAAAGAAACATGTTCGCGAAGGTATAGAAGAACCAGAAATATTTTGAAGGGTTGTGGGGCCCAGAGTTAGGTGAAGGCTGATATCCAGAGAAATGAGCACAGCATTCAGGTTGTTTGTAAACATTTGCAGGTTATTGAAGAGAGGATCAAAATGCTAAGTATTTTTGACAGACTTGTGGGGCTAAGGAGACAATAGTGGGGGGTCTAGGGTCTGTCAAAAGTAGAGGCTGTGGTAAAAACTTCCCACTTTGTGCTTTAGGTTTGGACCCTGATGGGCACCACATTCCAGGAGTAAGGATGACTTGGAAACACGTCAGTCCAGCCTTGAGTCTAATGGGAGGCCTGGAAAAGCTCAATTCCTAAAAGTAGAGGAAGGCTATTTCTGGTGCCTCAAGTTATGTGGTATAAGCAAAAAAGCATTCTTTCTGAAGGAACATAGTATCACTGAAGGCTTAAAATTATTTCTAAAAAAACAATGGCTTTCACATGATAACACTTGACCTGGAACACTGGGTGACAAACTGATATGAATGAGACGATGCAGAATTAGCAAATAGTTAACAATAACCAGGCTTAGTGTATTCAAGATATAAAAGGCAAGCTTGAAAATTTTCAGAGTTGGAAATGATAGAAAGAAATGGAGAAATTTTAAAAAGATTTTTTAAAATTTATTTGTGAGAGAGAGAGAGAGAGAGAGCACACACATGAGCAGGAGGAGGGGTAGAAGGAGAGGGAGAAGCAGGCTCCCTGCTGAGCAGGGAACCCAATGTGAGACTTGATCCCAGGACCCTGGGATCATGACCTGAGTGGAAGGCAGCTGCTTAACTGACCAAGCCACCTAGGTGAAAAGAAAAGAAAAGTTCTAAAACCATGAGTTAAAAATCTGAGTGGTGATAATTTGCTTTAAAATAATTTATTCAAAAAATAATTTAATTCAAAAAATAATTTATTCAAAATAAAATAAAATAAAAATAATTTATTCAAAAAATAATTTAATTGCGTATAGTTGGTGTACTCTTCTCTGTATGTACTATATTTCACATTAAAAAGTATAAAAGCTACAGAAGAACTAACAGCAAATGTTTTTGTTAGATTGCAAAGAATATGTTAAATCTATGAACCTATTGTTTTATTCAAACTTTTGCAGCTATCTTAAAAGATAGATGATATTATTTCACCACCCAGATGGGAAAATAAGACAGCTAAAAGAGTTTAAGGTCACACAGCTGGGAAATAGCAGAGCCAGGTTGCAAGCCTAGATTTGCCCGACTTTGCCCTGAGCTCTTAACTCTATGCTAGTAAAGGCCCCTTGGAGGGACGCCTGGGTGACTCGGTGGGTTAAGCGCCTGCCTTTGGCTCAGGTCATGATCCTGGGGTCCTGGGATTGATTCCCGCATCGGGCTCCCTGCTGAGCAGGGAACCTGCTTTTCCCTCTGCCTGCTGCTTCCCCTGCTTATGCTGTCTCTCTGAAAAATAAATAAATAAAATCTTAAAAAAAAAGAAATCCCTTTGATGAGGAATTGTTTCTGATGAATATGCTCAAAACGATGTTGCTATGGCTAAATCTTCCGCTCCAGTTACTGATGCTAGTAATTCTTGAAGAGATGATAATCCTACTTTGTTGGTATTATTCTCAGCCAAGAGAGTTCCATGACAAATTGACTGGGGCTTCTAAACAGTTTCTTAGATTTATCCACAGAGTCCCCTCTTTAGGGCCTAAGCATCCCTGGGATGGGGGTGGCGGGTAGTAGGTCCCAACGAATGAAAAGTTCTGTTTCTCTTTTCCTCCTTTGATTGCAAGGAAGAACTAGCCCTCTTGCCATATGGCTCTCCAGCTCCACGGTTGTTTTTGTTTCCTGTGCCTGGCTGTTTCCCGCTCCCTCCCTACTCCCCCCCCCCCCTTAGGTACTTTATCTCTCAGAAGGAATTCCCCCCACCCCTACCTCTTTATTCGAAGTGCTCCTTCCACCTTCCCCATCAGAGCTTGGAACTCCAGGAGATGTTAGGAGAAACACACTTTGCCAAGCTATAGAAAAAAAAAAAAGATTGTTTTCTAGTTTTCTCCAGGGTGATGGGAACCTTACAATTTTGTAACTGATGCCATCCACATGATTGTTCCAGAAAATAAAGATGTATTCAGAAATCGTTTGCTGGTTCTATTTCTGGATATAGAAGTGGCTGGTATTTTTCCTTCTCACCTCTCTGGTTTAAAAAAAAAAAAAAAGTTTTCCTTGCTAGGCGCTCTGCCACATATCATGAACAATGAGGCTCTGCTCTAACCCACATAAGTTCCATCGACAGCTGTTCGTGTCTTTCATTGACTTAGTATTCAGTAAAACAAAATAAAACCACGCTGTCCAGGCCCTGGTAATCAGTGCCCTACTGTGCCAGCCACATGCATCTGGTTCTCTCCAGCTGTGCACATCACATTACACAAATGACATTAAAAACGGAATGGGGCATATTCGGGGGCATGGGGGCTGGAATCCACGTGGGGAGAATTGATTCAAGGAACTGGTCATTGTACCATGGAGAAGTGAGGACAAAAGGAGCAGGAAGGCCCTCTCGGCTATGAAAGGGGTGTCTGCCAGGTGGTAGGCGGAGGGAGATTGTAGCTAAATGTGAGTAGCTTGTAGGACATGCGCAGAGGGAGATGTCCAGCAAAGGGAATGGGCTGCCTTCAGAGCCGTGGGCACTCCCAAAGCACTTCCTAACACTGGGCAGTTAAGGACGTTAGACACAGGGTTCTTGAGATGTGCATATAATCATTTGTGGACTCATTCCAGAAGTCAGCAGCTACTGTTTCCAAAGGAAATGTTTTCTAAACTTCAATCAGTTGATAGACAACTTTTTAGACCATGGCCAACTAGTAAGTGGGAGTTGCTTATATAAACTTTTGTGTTTCCTGTGCTTAGGAAATAATGGGAAGAATTTTGGCGGGGGGGTTAACCATATGTAATGCTACAGCACTGACCAATAGCAAAGAAATCTAAGGCTTTACTGGTGTCCAAAGTTTCCAAGCATCACAAGACTTGAGGCTTAAGGATGAGCATGGAGTTTTAATTAAATTATTTCCTTGTCTTTGTTAGACAGGTGTCTTTATTTTTTTGTTACTTCTCTTGCTAAGTTGTGTAGGTGTCCTGATATGCCACATGGGGTGTGTAAGAAGTCACTTTGCAGTCGAGTCAATAAATGATGTGACACGGACCACTTAAACCCAGCATTTGATCAAGAATTTGTTGCGTTTTGAGTGTTGTATGGGGAAAGGAGAGACAAGATGCTTTGAGGCATTGTTTTCTGAAGACTGGTATTGAGTAAAGAAGGCTTTCACTTACCAGAGTAAGTCATTTAATAATGCAAAAGTGGGAAGAGCTCCAAGCTCTCTGATTTCTGCTTTTCTGATCTCTTTGGTGTTGGAAGGTTAGAGAGGTTTGGTTTTCCCAATCAGTTTTGTCTTAATAATCTCTGACTTCAGAGACAGCAGTAACAGAACTAACTGGGCAGAAAGAAATTCCCCTGAGAACCATTTCAATTTGTAAACCTTTGGTAAGCAGTTTAGCACTCGGATCTTCAACCCTGGAGGAATCATATCAGGGTTTATTAAAGCTGAGCCACAAAAGAGAGTCTTAGATCTGCAAGGTTTTATTTGAAGGCAAAAGTGAAGATGGTGGGAGAGAGTAGACCTCTGATTCCTACTGTAGAACAAACGTTGTTGAAGGTTTTATTTTTAAACTTAATCACAGCATAAAAGAGAGATAATTCATCTTAAGTTTTAGGGTTTTATTTTATTTTTACATTTCTTGTACCTGAAGACTTGAGCTCCTTGCCATCTTAACCATAAGCCTCTGAGTAGGTAGATTTGCACAATGGAAGAGCAATTTTTTCCAGGACAGGAAAAAAAGAGTTAGATATGGAAATGTGACTTCCTTTGACTCTATTACCCGAATCCTGTGCCTCTCCTGATTGAAAGATCCACATTTTACATTTGTAATGTGCAAAACACAAAGGTTTCCGATCAAAGTTTCTGATAGTTGAAAATATTTCTTGTGTCTGATCTCTAGCCTTTTTTCTCCCTTTGAAATTTCCACCATTTACAATGTAGCTCCAAAGATTACAAGCTCCGGGACGACTGCTTTTATACTCGGGTTTGGGATATATCCTTTTCTACTTGTATATGCATTAAGCAATACAGGCAATTCAGAATCTTGGCAAAGGTTCCTCCTTAAAATTATTCCCCAGAAGTATAAATGAAAGAGGGGAGGAGGATGGGAGAGAGAGGAAACAGGGTGATGGATAAATCCAAGGGAAAAGATTGAGGTTTTCAAAAATAAATTGCAATAAGCTACAAATTTGGGGGCTTCATTTAGTATCATTAAACTTCTTGTTGACTGCAGCCTTTTCACCCAGGCCTAGAGTCCTATCGTCGTCTCCATTTTCATCAGGTCTGTCAGCTGGGATCCTACATTTAATAAACAATGTAGAGTGGTAACCATTTCCTTTGAGATGGTTTTGTAGACTCCGGGAGTGATTAGATGCAGGGGTATTTTCTTTAAGGCTCATTTATATAGATGAGGGAAGTCAAAATGACAGGGATATATGAAGAGCCATGTGAAAAATGATCCTTTCTCTTAAGCCCTGGATGGTCCTTTATAAAAGACGTTTCTGATAGTGAATTTATAGGTGACCTGCTCAGCTTTCTCTAATCACTTTAATGCTTTAAAAAATGTTTCGGGGCTCCTGGGTGGCTCAGTTGGTTGGGCGACTGCCTTCGGCTCGGGTCATGATCCCAGAGTCCTGGGATCGAGTCCCATATCGGACTCCCAGCTCTGCGGGAAGTCTGCTTCTCCCTCTGACTTTCTCTCTTCTCATTCTCAGTCTCTCTCTTAAAAAAAAAAAAAAATGTCTCCTTCTTTCTAGATTTTGGAATACTTTCTGGCATAAGTTTAAGAGCTCGAAGATTGCTACTGAGTTCTTTTTTTTTTTTTTTTTTTTGCTACTGAGTTCTTATGACACACCAGCCAGTATGCTAAGCACTTTGACATGAATTGCATCATTTAATCCTCATAAGGGGATCGCCATTTAATCACACGCCATAGGTTCTATTATTTTGATTTTATAGATGAAGTCACCAAGAGTTGCAGGGGCGAAGTTGCTTACGCACCCAAGGACAGGCTCCTATAGCTGGCACATTCAGGAGCGAGGACCAGAGGTCAGCCAGGAGAACTTTAGAGTGCATGCGTAAGCTTACTCTCTCTGCTGTACCGCCTCGTGGTCCTTTGTTTCATTGACCCCTTCATGGATACTGGGAAGGGTATGGTATATATATTCTATACCTTTATATATGTATGCAGCATATACACAGGCATAAATAACATAACATTTTTTTCATGATATTTCCTCTCAAATCTTATGAATTTTGGGGTGCCTGGGTGGCTCAGTGGGTTAAAGCCTCTGCCTTCGGCTCAGGTCGTGATCTCGGGGTCCTGGGATCCAGCCCCGCATCAGGTTCTCTGCTCGGCGGGGAGCCTGCTTCCCCCTCTCTCTGTCTGCCTCTCTGCCTACTTGTGATCTCTCTCTCTCTCTCTAATTAAAAAAAAAATCTTTAAAAAAAATAAAAAAAATCTTAGGAATTTTTCTTTTGGAGAATGGTTTCACTTCTTGAGTTATAGGCTATGCGCACTTTTTAACGAAACTAGACAAATAAATGTTGTCTAGATTTCCCTTCTGACAAGTGGACTTTATAAACTTTGTTCAGTGCCAAAAGGAAGAGTTGTTTTATCTTCCCTTTATGCCCTTCGTATTTCCCCAGGAGTTGCTTGGGCCTGCGCCCCCCCCATCCCCCACTGGCAGAGAGGTCACTAAAAACAAACAAGAACAACATTTAATTTTGAGATCACTTGTGACTATGAACTAGGATTGGATTGTGCTCTGGCACATGCTTTGGTGTTAGCGTACGCATGCCCGTGTGTGTATGTACTTGTGTGTTTTTCGCAGAGCGAACATTTTGTATATTTTCTTGGTTTCAGACATATGCAAGTATATATATACATTCAAGCCAGCTTTAGTCCTTTCTTCAAGAAGCTCATCGATAATATGCAATCTTCTCTGGAACTGTGCAAACTCAAAAAAAAAATGATCATTTTACTTTTCCATTCTTTTTTTTTTTCTCCCCAAATATGTTTATTTTAATTTTTCAGTGTTACAAGATTGATTGTTCATGCACCACACCCAGTGCTCCATGCAATACGTGCCCTTCTCAATACCCATCACTAGGCTCACCCAACCCCCCATCCCCTCCCCTCCAAAACCCTCAGTTTGTTGCTCAGAGTCCACAGTCTCTCCTGGTTCATCACCCCCTCCGATTTCCCCCCGTTCACCCCTCCCTTCCTTCTCACGATGCCCTCCATGATTTTCTTATACTCCACACGTCTAAATCCTTTCTTTCTTTTTTTTTTTTTTTAAGATTTTATTTATTTATCTGAGAGAAGGAGAGAGAGTTAGAGAGAGAGAACTTAAGAGGGGAGAGGGTCAGAGGAAGAAGCCGACTCCTCGCTGAGCAGGGAGCCTGATGTGGGACTTGATCCCAGGACTCTAGGATGATGACCTGAGCCAAAGGTGGTTGCTTAACCAACTGAGCCACCTAGGCGCCCCTTATCTAAATCCTTTCTAAAGGATTTTTGTTTGTCTCCCTAATGTGACCTCAGTTTTTCCACCTTCTATCTCCTAAAATTTTTATTGTTTTCTGCTTGAATTTCCCAGTGTTTGTTTCTTTTTATTTAATGTTTACTCTCTCCCTCTCCCCACACTTTTTCATGGTTCTTTGAGTCTCTTCTTCCTCTCCCCTCCCCTTTGATAACTCCTGTTTATCCTTTAAGACTCAGATCGGGCAATCTCTTTGCTTGAGAACCTTCTACCATATTGCTCCTAGCAGCTTTGCCCAGACTAGGCTGGGTGGCTGTCCCTCTCTGGGCCCCACAGTATCCCGGAAATAAAATAGCTACTTCTGTTGTAGTTATTCTAATGCCATTTGTTTTCCCCTCCAGACTCTTGCCTTCTTGAGTGCACCCCTCTGTTTTTCTAATGTCCACAGTCCCAGTGTGTAGCAAAGTAACGCACGGTAGGTGTTGCTGAATGTTGATTCATTCATGCTGAATTGCATGAATGAATGTTTAAAAACACAGCCCTCATGTGCCCTCAGCCTCTTCCCTTTCAGAACTCCTTCCTTTTCTGACCTCCTGTGGCACGTACAAATGGTAAAATTTACTTGAGAATTCATCAGATGTTCCTTTGGAAATCTCCCTACTATTACTGCTATTTAAAGCCTACAGTGTTATTTAATGTTTTCCCTCTGTTCTCAACCAGTTTTTGAGCTCCTTGGATGTAAGGAAATATTTTATAATTCTGGATGTCCTCAGTACTCCCCAATACTGCTTTATATATATCATCTTCTTTTCTAAAAAAGATTTATTTATTTGTTTATTTGTTTATTTTTGTGAGAGAGAGCAAGTGGGAATGTGAGCAGGGAGAGGGGCAGAGGGAGAGGCAGAGGATCCCAAGCAGGTCCTGGGCTGAGCTCAGAACTTGATGTGGGGCTCAGTCCCACAACCCTGAGATCGTGACCTGAGCCGAAATCAAGAGTCGGATGCTCAACTGACGGAGCCGCCCAGGTGCCCCTGTATACATTATCTTCCTGATAATACTGCTTCATGAATTGTTAAACGCTTCCGAGAGTAGTGAATAAGAGCTCCCTTCAAGACACAGATGTCATGGCCATTGCCCTCCAGCCTCCTGTCCTCAAGCATTCGGTACATTGGGTAATAACAGGGACTTCAAAGAAGCCCTTTTGTTTCTCAAAAGGAATCAGGAAATTCACAGTGAGAGATTTTAGTTGCTTTCTTAGGGAAAGATAAAATACAGTGACTGTGGAAATCTCCTTTTTTTAAGCCTCAGTTTCTTTCACGGTAAAACTGGTATAACAGATGATATATTTCCCTGAAGGGTTGTGGTGAAGGGCCTTGGGATAGTGTGTGCAAAGCAAGTGACAGTGCCTGGAACATGGAGGTTCATCAGTAAATGTTGGCCATTATTACCGTGAGCATTCTCTGTGGGTGCGATCACTTGGAGTTCCATAGAAAATAGCCACATGGAGCTTATGCAGTGGGTTCATCTGTTGTTGTTATCATTATTGCAAATCATAAGAAACACACACAGTGCTTTCTTTTTCTTTCTTTCTTTTTTTTTTAAAAATATTTTATTTATTTATTTGACCTAGAGAGAGAGAGATCGCAAGTAGGCAGAGAGACAGGCAGAGAGAGAGGGGGAAGCAGGCTCCCCACTGAGCAGAGAGCCCGATGTGGGGCTCGATCCCAGGACCCTGAAATCATGACCTGAGCCAAAGGCAGAGGCCTTAACCGTCTGAGCCACCCAGGCGCCCCAGTGCTTTCTATGTCCAGATATTGGTCTAAGTGCTTTACATGTATTACCTCCTTTAAACCTCTAAACAGCCCTATTAAGTCCATTTCACTCTCTCCATTTCAGATAGGAAGCCCTTAAAGCACCAGATATCGTCCAGTCACACAGCTACTAAGTGGCAGAGCTGGGCTTTGAACCCACGCTCTTTGGTTACCGAGTCTGTGAATTTAACTCTTATGAAGTAGAGGGCCTCTTACAGAAATGTCTATTCAATGTCTAATCTGGGCCCCGTAGAGAGATGACTAAACCTAGTCCCTGCCTCGATGGGTTTTCACACTTAGGATGGGAGATAGACAACTGATTAATATAACAGGGGCTATAATTAGGGCAATTTGATGTTCCAGTTTGCCCGGGAGAGTCCTGGCTGACACCTGTCACCCAGCGTAACTATAAATCGTGTTTTCTTTTACATTCAACAGTGCGTTTGCTTGGGTGGGTACATTATACGGTCTCTGTCAGCTCTGTGAAGCAGATGCATGAGGTATTTTGGGATCTCAAAATGGGGAGACCTGGCTCAGGATGGGCTTCATCTGCCTGACTCTTACAGGATGGGAAGAACTTTGCCGGGTAGGGGCAGGACTTTGGAAACAAGAAGAAAGACGAGGAGTGTGCGAATGTTGGATGTGTTCCGGGAAAGAGCAAGTAGATGGCGGCCATTGCGGGCTGTGGGGAGGGGCTGTGTGTGGGGGGTGCTGATTCTCAAACCTGGCTGCATCTGAGAGTCCTCGGGGCAGCTCTCCAAACTGGCCTGCCCAAGCTGCACAGGGGAGCTAGGCAAGGACTAACTCGTGGAAGGATTTGGTAGTAAGCCAAGGTGCTGCTGCTTGTCTCTGAATGACCCTGAAGGCCGAGTCCTTCTGCAGAGCTGCAGTCTGGTCGGGGCAGGTGTGTGAGGCTTTTTCACCAGTCTGTTCTCTCAGGGCAGCAACATGAGTCGCTAATAAGCTGTGGGCAGTAGCTTGTACCCTTTACTGACGACCCTCGAATGAAAAGCGACCGTGATGACCTTAGGACAACCGGCAACAATTCTCTTCATGGCCCAGGAAATCTTTCAGTGGTGCCCGGGGTGCCAAGGACTATTAGGTGAGGCAGACCGTACTTGTACTTTTATATCAAAGGAATGGGCATGGAAACACCTTAGAACAATTCTTTCTATGGTGTGGGGTACGCTGAAGTACATTATAGATATAAAGAAACCCTGAATAGTTTTCTGTGAAGAAAATCAAAGGTTAATTAGCTTTTCCTGTCTCATGATTATTTCCCAGTCTAGCTAGCTGTTGAGAAAGTGGAACCTGCTAATTATCCAGACTTATTTAATTCATAAAGTGACATTAGAAGGGTTAATAGTAATGTCCATACTTCCCCCTGCAGAGGGACCCCCCACTCCGGAGCTACTTTATGAGTAGTACCCAGCTCCCCTGCCTTGAACATGTTACTGCTGTGCCCTTCGTCATAGCAGCTGAGACGATGAGGGGAGAAATGAACCCGACTGAACAAGCAGGTTTTACCAAGCTAGGTAGAAAGGGCTCTTTTCCTGGGCTCCACAAATTACGTGACTCTCATCTGGCTCTGTAGTGTACAGATCCCTGTGGATGCTGCAGATCTCCCTGGCCTTCTTCACTTCTGGATAATTCGGAGGATGTGGGACTCTGGCATTTCCAGACGAATTTCCTGAGCCTGCCTAAGCCTCTTGCTTTGGCTTTCCCTCTTGGGGGATGACCAACCATGCTATTAGTGGGCATACCAGTGAGCTTGATAGGTGGTCTTGGGGTGGTGGTTTGTGAGGGTGGAGGGTGAACATGAGAATTGGAGTGTCCACAGGCTTACCTATGCAAGTGCCGTCGCAGAGTGGGACAGAGCCCGGTTGGAAGGGAAGGCCGGAGAGCTGGCTGCCATGTTCTAGCACAGAACCTCAAGGGGGCTCAGGATTATAAATCTGAATCTAGTCTTTCAGGTTATTATTAAGGTACTTTTGTCCAGATAAGGGGATAGAAACTATTGCGCTTAAATTTTGTTAACTGTTTTATACGTTTTACATATAATCATATGGGTTTACATTTGGTCTCTTGCCCTGGGTCCTAAAAAGATTAGGGCTAAGCCTGGAGCCAGGACATATAAATGGTACATAGAACAACTTGGGTCACCTGAGAGGTGAATGACAGGATACATACTTACTCGTTTCTAACGAGTTGAACCTCATTTGCTCAATATTCTATATAACACCAAATTAAACAGCTCATCCACTGGAGGTAGGTGAAAAAACATCAAAATGTCTGACTGGATCAGACCCTGGCATCTCAGCATCAGGAAAAGGGGACGATGTGTGCACATGAGCACTTTCTGGAGAATCCACCAAAGGGTAGAATCCATAGAAATTGAGTAATTCCCAGGTGTCAGGGACTGTATTCACCACTTCGTTGTGGTTATCTTTTTATTCCTTGCAAAGTAGGTATTGTCGTTCCCATTTTAAGGAAGTAGAAACTTGTGTTTGGAAGGTTAAACAACTTACCTAGCATTCTCTAACAGATAACGGCATCGATTTGCATGGTTCCACTGAGACTCAGCTTCTGGGAGGAGTCATGCTATTTTCGAACCCTGGTTTCCTACCATTAGAGTGGGAGATGTCTTTCCAGTCAAAATTAGACTAAGACTTAGAGTTTGGCTCTTTCAAAAATGACTTTTCTTTTCTTTCTTTCTTTTCTCCACCCAGCTGTCTCCCTTCCTCCTTCCCCCGCCCCTGCTTTTTGAGTAAATCACCCTAATTATTAACTTTGTAAATGAAGCTCTAAATAAGCTATTTAAGTTTATTCCTATTAGATTGGACAACAGATTAGAAATCCAGTGCCACCTGGGGTGGGAACGTGTTAGATTTCCATGCTAATGCCTCATGCATGTTTTATGCCTTAGATTAGTAGCTAATGTGGTCATTGATCATCTTGTGTCATATGAGTTACAAACCTGCTGCTTTGAGCTAATTCTTTGAAAAACTTGGTTCCAAATCAGTATTCAAAGTCCAGACCAAGGCTTCTGGTTTGGAAACGAGGTCATATTTGCTTTTGGTAGGGGTCAAAAACATTTTTCTGACTATTTGTGCTCTTTGTAGATAATAAACAGGACATCATCTATCACTGGAGGAAGTTAGGTTTACGAAATTGCCAAAGGAAAAATATTTCCTAAACTATAGGCTGGAAATCCTTTTTATATCTGATATAGTTTCTTTCTGTGCTATTTATAAGTCAAACATATGTTAAAAGTTATCATTTGAAAGTCAATTCAATTTGTGCTTGAATTACCTAAGCATTTATTCCATTAAGTAGGAAATCGAGGGCATTTTTACTTCAAGTTATATGGCTTTGCCTTTAGTGAGGTCTAGTTCAAATTCTGGTCTGTTAACTTAGTAACTGTGTGACCTTAAACAGAATCCTTATCATCCCTGAGTTTTAGTTTTTTTTTATTGGAAGCACGAGGCTCCTGATAGTACTTACTTCATAGGGCGGTAATGAGGATTGGCCAAAACAATGAATGGATAGTAACATGTCTGGCACTTAGAAATACTCATGCAAACATATGTGATTATTTAATTCCTCTTTCATATAGAAAGTCATCTTGGCTAAAGTATGATGAATGTAAATTTCACTGATGAGGTGAGAGGGTAGCTCACCTCTCCATATTTCTTTTTTTTTTTTTTAAAGATTTTATTTATTTATTTGAGAGACAGAGAAAGTGAGAGAGAGCACGAGAGGAGAGAAGGTTAGAGGAAGAAGCAGACTCCCCGTGGAGCCGGGAGCCTGATGTGGGACTCGATCCTGGAACTCAAGGATCATGACCTGAGCCCAAGGCAGTTGCTCAACCAACTGAGCCTCCCAGGTGCCCCACCTCTCCATATTTCTAGACAGGTATAGAAATGGGCCACCACTCAGCCCTGTGCATTGGAAAAACGTGTGATGTATTGACAAAGAATTATGTTTACACCTGAAGAAGGACCCTTTCGGTTTCCTCAGAATCAGATCTCGACCTCCAGCTCAGTCAGCAGTAGAGGGAGTATTAGAGGACATCAAACAAAACCAAACTCTGGTAGAACCATTTCAACACTGAGCAGGGGCGCTGCCCCTACCACCTAGAAAGAGGGCACGTTCAAATGGTGATTTACGCAGTTGGTCGTGGAAAATGATGGCTCACCACTCTGCTACCACCGTTGATGGTGGCTGATGGTGACTTCCTTCCTAATCTTGTGGTTGACTCCTCTCCCAACGCAAATACCTTTGCAGACCTTGAAATTGATGCTTTCTTAAGGAAAATGGACAGGGATAGGAATTGTGTATTTCTGGGGAGTTTATCCAGGAGCCCACGTAGGGAGCCAGGGATGCTCTGGGGCTGGCAGAGTACAGACAAGGTATGCTGGGCTCTGGGTCTGGCTTGCAGCCCTTTCTCTTGCAGCTGCATCGGAAGAGCCTAGGGAATGTTAGGCAGCCATGTGAAGCTCTGGATGGTTCTCTGGCTGCCAATAACCCCACACGTTTAAGGCTGAAGAACAGAAGCTTTGGGGACTAGGGAATATTCGATTCGATAGCAAAGTCCCTGAAGTATCGTGGAAGTAGTCATGAGTAGTGACAGGGCTGGGTGGTCTGGGTGAGACAGTTCTTTCTGAAAGTGTTTGCTGGGCAAGGTTTCCTGTATAGTCTGTTTTTTTGTTTGGTTTTGTTTGGTTTAGTTGGTTTTTGTTGTTGTTGTTTTTTTGTGTGTGTGTATGATTTTGATGATTGAGGGGATTTGGATGAGGTTGTGCCACCAAATCTGCAAACTTACTGCAGAATTCACTTAATTAGATTTACTCCTTCCCTTTGTGAACCTTTGTAGTGCACTTTGAATTATAACAGAATATTTCAAAGATAATTACAAAATAGTTTCCTCACAGGAAATGTAAGGTTTTCCTATCCATTTTATTTCTGTCTACAGTAAGAGTGACTTTAAACATACAACTATGTATATGTTTGTGGGGAAGGCTCTAATCTTTTAAGTAAGGGCCCAGGTATACAATTTCATAATTCATTGAGAACAATTTTGTTTAGCTATCTTGTCCTCCCTATAGAATGTGTAATTAAGATCTTTGTTAACAAATCCAACACTTTTTCCATTTAGAAATGCTGCCCAAGGGGCGCCTGGGTGGCTCAGTGGGCTAAAGCCTCTGCCTTCATCTCGGGTCATGGTCTTGGGGTCCTGGGATCGAGCCCCGCATTGGGCTCTCTGCTCAGTGGGGAGCCTGCTTCCTTCCCCCTGGCCTGCCTCTCTGCCTACTTGTGATCTCTCTCTCTCTCTCTGTCAAATAAGTAAGTAAAATAATTAAAAAAAAAAAAAAGAAAGAAATGCTGCCCAAGCTCTTACCATAGTTCTGAGAACATGGTATGTGCTTACCACATTGACAAAGAACAAGGTTGGAGTTCACTCAAGAAAAATGAGAAATACTCAACTTGAGAAACAAGAAATATTCAGGGACTCAAGATAATAACAGACTCACTAGGTCATAGAGGTGTAGAAAGTGCTCTAGAAATGTTAAACTGCAAGCATAGATCAGAATAAAACTATGGTTGCAGTTGTTAATGGGAAAAAATAGGGAGGCTAAAAATCGCCTCCTGTGCTAAAAGATAGAACAACAGAATATGGAATGTTGTCGAGTGCAGGCTCTGGTGACAGACTGCTCTTTTAATCTATGGGATCAAATAGCTTAGTTTCCTCTTCTGTAAAATAGCCATAATAATAATATCTGCCTTAGAGGCTTGTTGGATTGAAAGAAGTACCTGGACCATGATAAATATTTAATATCTGGGGCCATCATTACTATTATTTAGGAACATAATGAAGCATTCACTAAGGACACCTTGATGAGACTCGTATGTTCTCTTTGGGTTACTGAATTTTGAAATCTGATTTTTTTTTAAAGATTTTATTTACTTATTTGACAGAGAGAGAGAGAGAGAGAGAGAGAGAGATCACAAGTAGGCAGAGAGGCAGGCAGAGAGAGAGGGGAAGCAGGCTCCCTGCTGAGCAGAGAGCCTGATGCGGAGCTCGATCCCATGACCCTGAGATCATGCCCTGAGCTGAAGGCAGAGGCTTTAACCCACTGAGCCACCCAGGTGCCCCAGAAATCTGATTTTTTACAGATGCCTAAGACAGATAATATTTAGGTTGGGATGATCGACTCTAGTGGCCTAATAGATCACCTATCAATCTCTCGATCCTATGTTAGTACTCCTTCTCATTTCCCTTACTGTGCTGTTCCTATCTCAAGTGACTTCTCTGGATCCAGCTGCTGCATTAGTGGCATAGCCAGGACTGTGAGCCCCAGCTGGACCTAGTCCCCCCTCCCTTTTCTATCAGGCCTTGAAAATGATAAAGGTAGCATACTTAGGAAATCTGAGGATAACACTGTTCTGAGGGGGACAGCTAATGTTCTGGATTACCAGGCCGGGATTCAAAGTTCACAACTCATCTAAAAGATAAACTCTGCTAAAGATAAATACGTAGTCCACTGTGTAGATTAAAATTAAAATAAAACCCATTCAGATAGGAGTTTTAGAAGAGTGACTCGGTAATCTAGAGAATTGTCTTCATTTCATTTCATTTCAAGATCAGGATGAGACCATTATATGACTTGGTGCCTGCTTGCTCTACTGTATACAGTTGACCATTGCCGTGGGTAGAGTTGGCCTGAGCTTCTTTGGTCCCTAGATCTAAGATGACAGTTACCAGCATAGGAAGACTAAGCAGCTAGCCAGGTTCACTGATTAGGGAATCAGCTGACTGCTAAGCAACGGTCTTGAAGTGTATGAGCCGTAATTTGAGCCACACATTTTATCTTCATTATCTCATTTAATCAAAGCAGCTGGTAAAGTAGGTAACCATATCGTCATTCTAGTATACATGTCCTAGACCTGCCGGTTTGCTTTTTAAAAAGTCAGAAGATGTAACATTTAATCAAAACGCTCGGGTTCTCTGGTCTACCATTCCGGATAAAGGAGGGTGGAGTCCCAGGACAATCTCTAATGGTCAGCGCACATCTGAAATATTGTTCTTCAGTTTTGATGTTGTAACTTAAAATGGTTGTTGACACACAACTGTAGCCGGGGTAGAGCAAGCAGAATGTGGCGAGGCTAGGGATTCGAGGAACCGAAAAGAAATACGTATTTTTTAAAAAGGAGGTTTGGAGGAAACGCGATTGCCTTTTTCATTGCTTGAGTGTGTGTCATGGATAGAGGCATTTGACGTATTCTGTGCTAATCCCAGGGATTGAGCCAGGACAAAGAGGTCTAAGGATCATTTATATAGATTGAATATAAGGAAGGACTTCTTGAGCTGCAGATGTCCGAAAATACGGTAGGTGGGCTAGAGGGAAAACGAGCTTTCTTTCTTCAGAATTGCTTAAGTAGAGACTGTATGACAACAGATGCTGAGAGACTGTCAAGTGTAATAGATAAGCACAGCAGATCTGCCACTGGAAAGTCTGGATGCTATTCCTGGCTCTGTCTGTCACTTACTAGCTCAGAGATCATGGAGAAGTTCCTTTAGGACTCTGTGTCTCCGCACCTCCCCCATACATCCTTATGGATGTTCATGGATGTAAAGTAAGATGTCACGACAGCTCAGAATGTTAGCATTTCTTATGATTATTATCTAGGAATGCAGTAGAAAGATTTCTGTAAAGTGTAAAAAGGTTTGCTAGCGCTCTTTACCACTGAGACTATTGCTACAATTACTTACGATAATACAGTCAAACTTTGTTAATTTTACGTATGGACTATGGAACCTATAAACTACCATAAATCCTTAAATAGGGACAATATGATGTAATTCAGTTCAACACCGTAAACACATCCCATGTACAAATGGAGACATACGGATGGAAGAGATTGGGCATCCATTTTATATAAGGCTGATTAATTGATAGCTGTTCTGAGGAGACTGCCTGAAATGTTAATTTCGGCAATTTATTTTTTTTTAAAGATTTTATTTATTTATTTTACAGAGAGAGAGAGATTACAAGTAGGCAGAGAGGCAGGAAAAGAGAGAGAGAGAGAGAGGAGGAAGCAGGCTCCCTGCTGAGCAGAGAGCCCAGTGTGGGGCTCGATCCCAGGACCCCGAGATCATGACCTGAGCTGAAGGCAGAGGCTTTAACCCCCTGAGCCACCCAGGTGCCCCAATTTCCACAATTTCTAATGCCCATTCCACCTATGAGTTCCAGCGTCCATAAACAACATAAAGTGTTTCATTTTAATTCTTGAGAGTGGTTTTTTAAATTTCATGTGAGTAAACCAGACATATTGTTAACAATATAATTTGGGCTAAATTAAGCTCCTCGTAAATTGTGAATTGTTTATTATTATTCACTGGAATGCATTTACCCCGCTAATGCAGTACCGTTGCTTTATTATATGTTAATAGTTTAACAGCCAAAGTTAAATGCTATTAATAAAATAGTATAACTAAAGGATCTCATTTGTAGTATTCCACAGTTTTCTTCAACATTTTATTAGTGAAGGTGAAAAATGAGAGGGGACAAAAATAATGCCAAACAAAAGCAATTACTGGACTCAATATAAAGGATGGAAAACTTAAGTTCTGTGCTCTCAGCTAAAGCACAGCAAGATGTAACGCAGTGCCTGGTCCCATCCATTGCTCAACAGCTGAATGAGTACTGGTTGATCAAGAAACAATTCTATTGACAGCTTCATTCGCTTAGATTAGAATTCTTGTCAAGCTATGTCTGTACAGGTAAAACATATTGATATTTGTTTGGTAAATTAAGGCAAAAGAAAAAGAGTGCGAATAACACATTCCCTCTCTCCAATTTCTCCTGTAAGGGAAGATTTGTCTCCAACAGTTACATGATTTCTACTATTTTTGAGTTTAACTTTATCTGCGAAGGAGATGATGTGATCACAGTATATAAGAGAGTAGGAATATGGGAGTTCACAAATTTTTGCTCTCATGAGTTGGGTGTTCTTGAGTAATGGGTATATCCCTATTAAGAAATAGTTGGGATAAATCTAGAATCCTGTACTTATGTCTAAAAACAGCAATATAATTACAGAGGGGAGCTACGACTTCCTGAGAATAAATAAAACACCCGAGGGGATTTCCTCAACTCAATTCAGTGTCACTCAATTATGTGGTTACACCTCCAGGAACATGAACATTCTTCTACTGCTCTAGTAGCCAGAGGAAAGAACATGAATCCTGCTTTACTCCGTACTAGTCAGAGAAGAACTGGGAGGATTGGGTCATGTGGTGGAAAAGGCACTGTATGAAAGATGTAGACCAATGACCAGAATGGAGAGGAAACTCAAACTATGTCAAATGAGTAATGATGGGAAAAACTTGACAATGGGAGACAACCAGGGGACAATGATAGCTGTGCTCAAACATTTTAGAGCTATAATTACAAAGATGGAATTAATTCGATTTGTATGACTTCTCCAAGGATAGCCATTAAGAAAGGCATATGTGTGAAAACCATTAAAAAGGTTATAATAAGGAGAACATGTTGATAATACAATATGATATGCTCCCTTTCTAGTGACAAGTTCCGCTGTTTAGGGTTCTTTTTTAAAGATCTGGTCAACAACTGAGAAGCATTCTATAGAAGCTTTTAAAGTCTAAATTGAGTAGTTCAACAAGTTTGTCTTGTGATTCTGTGAGTCTACAAGTTAAATTAGCAAATTTTCTATTAACATGACATAATCTCAGAGAGCTAAGGAACTGTTGATATAATAGTTGTTGTTAAGTAGTTTGAATTTCTTAAATGAAAAATTCTATAAATACAGAAAATACCATTTTCATGAGGAGTTCGAGAAAAAGATAAACAGAGTCATCACTACCAGACTTTCCCCATTTTCAATATGGTGAACTATAAAAATAATGAGCTATTTTAAAGAACTAATATGTTTTCACTACATTATATGAGGATAATATTATAAGAATAGAAATACCTTTACTAATTGAAATTCTAGGGAACTGTTTTTAGCTTCTTCGTACCACACATCCCTCAGACAGTTACTCTATTACTGAAATAAGCACCATCTAAAATAATGAACTTTGTGGTCATGAAATTCCGCACTAATTTATGTAATTTGGGGGCATAAGAGGCAGGTAAGTAGAGGCTCATGGAACTCATTCAAAATATTTCATAAACACACGCACAATTGTATAACATATAGAAAATGATGTGAAAGTCATCACTGGATACCACATATAAAATATCAACCAGATATACCAGAGGGTGATACGAATTTCTACCAACTAAACCGGCAATATAACTTAATGCCATGCTTGTGGTTGTTACCATGTTTTCCTCTCGAATTGCTTTCCTTCATGCATCTGTGCTTATATAAAATGGGTGTTAGCCCTCTGAGTGCATTTTAATATCATATAAGCCCTGTATACAAAATATTTTCTCATTGAGAATTTGACCCAGATTCTCTTTCACCTGAGAGTTTAAGGATTCACTTAACATTGTTGCACTAAACAGAAGGCTTTCAGTCTTCCTTGGCTACTTACTGGAGTTTTTCTGGCCTATGGATTTGTTTCTTTGCTATCATGATCTGTCTGAGAGTTTGCATATCCAATTGGAAGTTTCTATTAAAAAGATGAAAACAGCCTTAACTATGGGTAAGTCCAAGGCAAATGTAGGGCTTCAGAATTTTCTAATGTGGGGTATATGTAGACCAGACCCCAGGAAGTGACTGTCTAGTCTATAGTAATATGACAATTAAAACCATGAAAATCAGGAGATTCCTAACTAACATTTTTTTTTAAGATTTTTTATTTATTTATTTGAGAGAGAGAGAGAGAGAGACAGCGAGAAAGGGAACACAAGCAGGAGAAGTAGGAGAGGGAGAAGCAGGCTTCCCACTGTGCAGGGAGCCTGATATGGGGCTCGATCCCAGGACCTTGGGATCATGACCTGAGCCAAAGGCAGACACTTAAGGACTGAGCCACCCAGGCGCCCCTCCTAACTAACATTTAAAAAAATATTTTATTTATTTATTTGAGAGAGAGAGCGCAAGCAGGGGTGGGGGAAAGGGCAGAGGTAGAGGGGGAAGCAAACTTCCCACTAAGCAGGGAGCCTGCCATGGGGCTCGAACCCGGGATTCTGGGATCATGACCTGAGCCAAAGGCATCTGCTTCACCAACTGAGCCATCCAGGCGCCCCAGTTACATTTTCATTCAACCTTTTCCATTCATTCTTCTTGTCTTCTGTCAATATGTTATTAAACGTCCCTTAAATTCTTTTTTTCAGGTACTGTATTTTTCAGTTCTAGAATGTCCATCTGAGTATTTTAAAGAAATTAGTTCTCTTCTGAAATTCTTTATGCTTTGACTTATTCCACTCATCTTTTCAACTCTTTCTCAAACAAATTAATCCTAACTATTTTAAAGTTCTTTTCTGTTAACTTCTTTATCAGGATTATCTGTGGGTCAGCTTCTGATGTTTTGTTTTGCTTTGCTTTTTTCTCTTTGTTATTGGTCATATGATCCTCTGTCTCCATATACCCAGCAATTTTTGTCCCATGTTGGACACTATAAAATCTGTTGAGGCTCCAGATGATGCTATTTCCCATCAGAGATAATTTGTGTTTTGTTTTTGTTTGTTTGTTTGTTTTCTTTTGCTAGGCAGGGAAAAAGGAAGGGGGCTTTCATGACTTTAATCCAGTTAGGAACTGAGTTGTATTGAAACTGGGTTGCAGTTTTGGTAAGACTCACTCTACCTCTGTTATACCTAAATTCTAGGATCATATTGCCAATGAAAAACTGGAAAGGTTTTTGTCTTCTCTGCACCAGCTACACCTGAAATGTCTGTTCGGCTTTTCAGTGGCTTTCAGCTCAGCTCTTTAAGTCTCAAGTCCTGTGTGGTTTCATGATTTGACCCACGTCTTTGGGGGAAACTGGAAGTGTGTTTGAGGTACCTGAATTGGCCACTCCAAACCTATTCAACCACCAGATCTTTACTGGTTTCTTTGTGCCTCTTCAGTGGCCCTTGACCAGGACAAAATCCGGATTTCTACCCCATGCCCAGAACTGGCAAATGCTCCCAGGAAAAAGGCAGCTTCACATCTTCGGCACACTCTGAAAGTGTAGTGCCTTAGAGTTTACCTTTGATCTTAGAAATTTTGACTTTAGAAATTTTATCTTTCCTATGTGTTGTTTTCACATTTTGTGGTTTAGTATCATAATTCTTATATTTACCTGGCTTTTCTCGTTGTCCTCATTGGAGCATTTGCCTATGGCAGATTACTTTATCATACATAAAAGCAGAAATTTGTATTCCTATTCCAAAGTAACAATATAGGTACATATTTCCCCCTCTGCACCAAATATGCAAGATAATAAAATCAAGCCCAGGTTTTTATTTATATCAGGCTGAACCTCAGCAGAATTGTAATCTTGGCTATGCTACTTTTAGTAGTATTCTTTTCACCTTTTTCGTTTCATACTTCTTTTCTGGCTACCTCGTAAAATTCAAAATCTAGGACTCTAATGTCTCCCCACACTCCCCACCCTAGAGATTCCCATTGTTGGTCTTTGTTGTCTATGCAGGCTTCTCCTGCCTTGCATCCCATCCCATCAAAACCTGCTTGAATTATGTTTATTCTTGCAGGATGCTCCCTGGGGAACTGGCTAATTACTTGGGGGAATTAATTACAACGAAAGAGTTGGTGACTTATAGCCTGCTGTATCAAAATGACATTTCTATTTTAATGGAATTTACCCTTAGCAAAGTGTGCATAACATGGGGCTTTGTCACATTGGAGTAGGAACCATGGGTGAGATATGTGGGAGAGGGTTCTTCCAATCACTCATATAATGTAAACATTGGAAAGTTTACATTCTTTTATTCCTTGGTCGTTTTATTCAGTCCACAAATATTTATCAAGCCTCCAGCATTTATAAGTCATTTTGAAAGCCACTACAGGAAGTATGATCCTTTCCTGAGTAAGACAGATCCCTTCTCTTAAGAATATTACAGTGTAGTAAAAGAGATAGAACAAATACATACCTAATAATAGTTCCAGGCATAATGGGCTAAGGACCACAGAAGAAAGAAAATGAGTAGTATGGGTGTAAACAGAGAATAGTCTTGTGCCAATCTGACATATTAGATATTCCTTCATTTTTAAGGCAGCTTTTCAGTTGAGTTTTGAAAGGTGGGTGGGATTTCTAATGCAGATGTATGTGAACGTGTGGAAGAGCATTCCAGATGGAGAGAAGAACTTGATAAACAAAATCATCATGTAGGCAATGTGAAAAACAGGGAGAACTTCTGTCACAGGATATTGCTTGCTTTAAGGAGAGAGGAGAGATCAATGACCTTGCAATGGCTTCTCCTGGAGTGTTGAGGACTGAATCCTTGGTTATCTGTGGTGAGTAGCTTAACCTGGACTCCCGTTGACTATCAGTAGGCACTGTGGTAGGAACTAAGGATGCACTAGTTCTTGACATTTTGGAACCCAGTGTGTAGCGATGTTTTGTTAAGGTGTTTTATTTTATTTATCACAAAGTCAAGAGAGAAAAGTACTAACAGAAGCGCAAACTAAGTGTTATTCTACCACACCCATGGAGTTTTCCTCCTATTCCCCGACCATAGAAATCATCATAAAAATTTTCCAGCATTATACAAGTATTTATAGCCTCTGTACGATTTTATCAATGGTCCTAGCCAAAATTTATAATTTACATTGAGGTATTCATTTAGTGTATCTCAACTTTTATTGATTTGTCCATTATTTATTTACTCCTTTTCCCTCCTTCGACTTCTCCCCTCCTTTCTTTGCACCTTTTTTTCCTTCCTTCCACTAATATTTACTGAGTGAACCTCTGTGCTAGATACTACAATGGAGGCTGAGGATTGGGTCATATATGAGAGACAGTCCGTGGTTTCTGATACCGTCAGCCCAGACAAAGCTGACCAGTGCCTTATACTCAAAAGCGCAGCAAATACTTAGGGATCACAGCATTCATTCTTCTCAAGCAAGTGATCCTTGACTCCAGGGCCCATGTAGCATCCACATCGTTTCTCTGAATGTGGATCCTCTGGGAGGGCTTCCCAAAATATGTATTAAATCCTCTTTCTGCTTTTTGATTGGCCGCACCCTGTATCTGTCAACAAGGAGACTATTTAAAAGCAAATCCTCAGTCCTCTTTTTGGACTGTGAGGCTTATTCCAAAGTGCGGCCTCTTGATATTACCTCTAGTTTGAACTGCATTTCTTCTCATGTCTGCTTACAACCCAGGCACAATTAAAAGCCAGGCTTCTTCACCGAGGCTTTATTTGTGAGAGCCCAGACTGGAAGCAACCCAAAGATCCATCACGTGAATAGAAATGTGAATTGCAGTATATTCAAGCTATATATAGAGTACCACTCAGTGACAAAAAGAATGGTGTATACACCTAACAGTGGGGATGAATCTTAATTATACTGAGTGAAAGAAGCCATATAAATAAGAATATATACTATATGATTTCCTTTATATAAAACTCCAGAAAATGCAAACTTAACCTGTATAATAGGTTAAGAGCAGACCATGGTTGCCCAGGGAGAGGGGGCTTGTAGGGAGGGTCAAGAGGGAAGGATTGTAAAAGAAAACTTTTTAGGGTTTTGGATCTGTCCACTATCCTAAGTGTGGTGATGTTTTCATTAGTATATATTTATGCTCAAACTTATCAAATTGTATACTCTAAATATGGACAGTTTATTGAATGGCAGTTAGACCTCGGTAAAGCTGCTATTGTGGTAAAACACAAGTTCATGTTTTTAATTATTTGTTTAATCTCTGATTCCTCTAATAGATGAAGTGATGTGATGAGAGTAGAAGAACTTTCTCAGTCAATGATCCCTCCCCCAATGGCTGGTCCCTGGTGGGCTTTCAGTAAACACATGGAAAATGAGGAAAGAAGTGGTTAAGATATACTGCCATTGAAATATGTTATATTTTGGCTTTGTTTTGATTGACATATTAAATAGCTGATCAGTTTGCAGTGTTGGTTATTGACTATTTTCCTTGTGGTCAAGCCAACTATGTATAAATGTTCTCGAAGTATGTGTTTATTTTTAAAGGCAACTCCATTCCCAACTTGAAATAAGCCCAAACTCAACTACCAATTTTAATGGGAATTTATGTTAGAAATGAAAGCCATGAAAGGTTAGTAAACATCAAGAGACAGCTAAACATCTTGCATGTAATAATCAGAGATAAGTTAGCTTCTAAAGGATTCCCACAGTGTGTAATCCCATCTGGATAGGTGAATTAACGTCATAATGAAATGAGTAACTTCTGCTTTGCCAAATGTTTATGACTACAAATGATGTCCATCACAGCACTGGGGAGACTTATGGAGCTTTCCTAGGTCTGTTATTATAGTCTCTGAACAGTGATGTAAAGCAAAACTCAGTGAAGAGTCTCTGCACATCCCTTTCGATTGCTTCCAGTATCATCATTTTAAAATTCCGAATTTTTTTTTAAAGCTTAGAGGTTGTTAGTTATTCAGACGTCCCCTCTACAAAAATCTCAACTGTGAGCCATTTGAAAAATGATGAGGGAGTTAAACCTGGAGTCTGTCTTGGAAACTGGTCTATCAATTTTTTCCCAGTCCCCTCAATGGGGACACCACTGGCATGCATTAAAATGGTAAAAACACACATTACTACAATCCCATAAGCAGCCTTCTATAGAGATGTAAACACAGACATCGAATTGCCTCCGAAGTCACAGCTTTTCCTCTTTATCAGTGTTTTATATTCTCTATACTTATTCATTTCACTAACTCCCTCCTGCAGTATTCCCTCTACCTGTCAGCTTCCCTCACCTTAAAATAGTTGTTCGAGCAGCTGCGGATGATCTCGATGACAATTGCTTTTGTGATTTACTCAAAATCCTGACAATTTTTAGGTCTGGGAGAATAAAAAGCCTAAGATCTCCGGGGATATCACTGTTCAAGATCATATTTAATCTTCCTGTACTATCTTCCCTCAGTACTTTTCTGTTTCAGTACATTGCCACAGGAGTTGTGGAAGACATCCTCTGCTCTTCTCCCTCTTCTGACAGGTATTATCTTGAAACTCCTTTCTTTCTTTCTTTCTTTTTTTTTTTTTTTTTGGTTTGTTTGGAGCCCACTGATGTCTGGAAACTTTCTTTGGCTGCATCCTACCAAGAATAATGGAACCCCTCATCATGCAGTGAGTAATTTGTCCTCTTGCATTCGTGTTCTAAGTAGACATTAGCCCAGCTGATGAATTTTAGAGGGTTTTCAAAAACACAAGTGGTCACGAATCCTGGCTCATCATTCGTTGGCCGCAAGAAACTGAGAAAATTAAGAAAGAATAGTCGGTGCTGCATGTTGGAAATCTACATTCCATGTGAATATAGAGGGACTCCTAATTCACCGAGCTTGTTCGTATGGTCTTATAACCTCTTGACAAGAAATAATTGCATTGTCTAAATTTAAGGAAGTCACCACTTTTCCACAGGCAGATTAGTCAAGAAAAAAGTTTATTACGATTTGGTAAACAGTCCACAAGATACACAGATGTCAGATATTTAATGTTAGCCTGAAGGTAGAAGGATCTGGGTCTAAACTGGTCAAGTGTGTGTTTCCTCCTTTGCATGATAATAAACATTCCTTGTATTTTTCCAAGTGTTTATATAGGTTCCTTTTCCTTATGAGTTATGAGAGTTCTGTAAATCTTTTAGAATGATTCTCAATTAACTCCTATAAAAACAGAATTGACAGTGGGTAGAGTTGCCCTAAAAAAGCTGGAGGAAATAATATCTATAATTTGTTCTAAGTGCTTGCATATTTCATTGTATTACCAAAGGAAGCCTATTGAATTTCTCATTTTACAATTTTAAAATTTCTCATTTTATAAATGAGAAAGTGAAAGCCTGGAAAATTTGTAAACCTTTCCCAAGAATGCATGCCCCAGATCTGAAAAACTAGGTAGAACTTAGATCTGTAAGCACCTAGGCCTGTATACACCTTGTTATGCTGACTACCCTTGTTATGGGTATGTATGCATACCCTTGTATGCATACCCTTGTTATGCTGCCACCTTGTTATGCTGACTACCCTTTGAACACTATAGAAGGAGGAAATGATTGGATCCCTCTCCCTTTTGGATGCTTGCTAGGAAGCAAACCATGAAATGGTAGAACTGATTTAATAGTGAGTTTAAGCATGAAATCGGAGTGGAAGAAATGTGGTAAATTATTGTTGCATTTTCGAGTTTAACCATGAACAAGAATAACTTGGACATCTCTAGAAAAGTCTTACTCAGCCTCATGATGATTCACTAGGCCTTAGGACGCAGAGAGTGAGAGGCAGTTTAGAATCTTCCCCAGGTGGTTCTCATACTGCCTGAGATTGGGAGACATCTGGTTTGATATCTTCCAAGGGACCATTTAAACTTGTGATTTTATTCATTTGACTCAAAAGATTCTAGGAACTCGTTTCATCACCCAAATCTGCACCTCCACCATTATTTCCCAACCTCAGAAAAGCATTCCTTTCTTATATGACCCTTTCTGTTATTGAGATTTAGAAATTTGGGGGATGGTCATGCCTGGAGCCTGATCTATCATGCATAATGATAAGTGAAACCTGAAGAAGTTTTCAATATTGTTTTTCTGTGAAACTGGCATATTAAAACCTACTGTCACCAACATTCATTCAACAAACATTTTTGGGGAGGGGGCTGCTATGATGTACAGAACAGCAGACACTGTGCTCAAGACTCAGGATAATTTGGTGAGCAACTCAATTCAGCCTTTGCTCTGACAGCACACATAATCCAGTGAAGCAAACACACTTGTCAAATATTCCCGAAAGGTAGACTTACAAACAGTGAATTTCACTATCAAGTGTTGGGATCGTATAAGAGACTGCTAGTTGTCCCTTAATATTTTTCTTATCTTCCATAGTAATAGTATTTGTGGCTGTCCATATATTACTGTTAATGAAACATTTACCAACATTGTTTTTTTATTATTATTTTAAGATTCTATTTATTTTGAGAGAAGGAAAGAGAGCACATGTGGTGGGGTGGGGCAGAAGGAAAGGGAGAGAATCTCAAGCAGACTCTCTGCCAAGCATGGAGCCCGACACGGTGCTCAGTCCCATGACCCCAAGATCATAACCTGAGCCGAAACCAAGAGTCAGGTGCTTAGCCAACTGAGCTGCCCAGGTGCCCCACCAATAAATTATTTTTTAAGTGAAGGTAGCCATGTAACAAAGTTCTGATCAATAGACTAAATATTAAAATATGTGGCAGTTTCTGGTAATTCCCAAGGAGCAGCTGATGGGTATCCTTTGTTACTCGTGTTTGTCCCTTTCCTCCGTCTTGCTGATTGGAATGTGGCTATTGGTCAGAGTTGCATCTTGGATAGTGAAAATGAGGGAGACTTCCCCGGAATAGTAGAGCGAAAGTCTGGAGGGGGCCTGAGTCCCTAAGAAGTTTGGGGAACAGAGCCACCGTGCTATCTCTAGATTGCCTTCCTTAGGAGTTTTACAAGGCATCCAGAGAAGAAATGGTGGACATTTGGAGATTTGATCTAGTTCGGGAGTCAAGAAAGGCTTCCCCAGAGGAAGAAGTATTTTAGCATATGTTTGAAGGTTAGATGGGTGATGTGTTAAGGATGAGGTGAAGCAGGAGATGAAGGGGTAATGGAGGATTTCAATCTAGAGAGACAAGGTTACTGTGAGGAAATAATGCATGTGAAAATGATTTGCAAAGTAACATTGCCCTAACCATAAGACATTCTTATTATGAGGCCCATGCCTCTCAGCACATGGTTCAAGGCCTGCTGGAATTAATTATCCGCCCATATCTCACTGTTTTCATCTCTCATTACTCCTTGCCATGGATTTCAGACTAGGCTCATCAATTTGTAGTTGCCTTCTTGCATTCTTTGCCAACCCATGCCATTTCCAGAGGACCCTTTGTTTTTATTTATTTATTTTAATTAAGTAGCCTCTTTATTTTTTATTTTATTTTATTATTTTATTTTTTTCCCAAATATGTTTATTTTTTCAGTGTTACAAGATTGATTGTTCATGCATCACACCTAGTGCTCCATGCGATATGTGCCCCTCTCAATACCCACCACCAGGCTCACCCAACCCCCCACCCCTCCCCTCCAAACCCCTCAGTTTGTTGCTCAGAGTCCACAGCCTCTCCTGGTTCATCGCTCCCTCCGATTTCCCCCCATTCACCCTTTTCTTTCTTCTCACAATGCCCTCCATGATTTTCCTTATGCTCCACATGTAAGTGAGACCATAAGATAATTGACTTTCTCCGCTTGACTTATTTCACTCCTCATAATCTCTTCCAGTCCCGTCCATATTTATACAAAAGTTGGATATTCATCCTTTCTGATGGAGGCATAATATTCCATTGTATAGATGTACCACATCTTCCTTATCCACTCATCTGTTGAAGGGCATTTGGTTCTTTCCACAGTTTGGCGATTGTGGCCATTGCTGCCATGAACATTGGGGTACATGTGGCCCTTATTTGTACTGCATCTGCTTCTTTGGGGTAAATACCCAGTAGTGCAATTGCAGGGTCACATGGTAGCTCTATTTTTAATTTCTTGAGGAATGTCCACATTGTTTTCTAAAGTGGCTGCACCAACTTGCATCCCCACCAACAGTGGAGGAGGGTTCCCCTTTCTCCACATCCTCTCCAGCATTTGTTGTTTACTATCTTGTTGATTTTGGCCATTCTAACTGGTGTAAGGTGGTATCTCAGTGTGGTTTTGATTTGAATCTCCCTGATGGCTAGAGATGATAAACATTTTTTCGTGTGTCTGTTAGCCATTTGTATGCCAGAGGACCCTTCAAACTCTGCCTCCTCCACAGAGCATTTTCTGAATAACTCTTACCCCACTCCAGAGCTATGATAAGTAGGGTTCTTTCACTCATTTCCATTTGAACTCACTCCTAGGCCTCATGGCTTTCCCTGTTCATATTTCTCTTTTTCACTTACTGCACTCCCCGTCTAAGTTGCCCCAAACCAAGGACTATGTTCTATATTTTCTTTTAAGTCTGGGAATGCCAAGCTCCAGTGCATTTTGGGGATTGAATGGCTTGAGTGCAGGTTGAAAACTCCTTCTAGTTCTATCTTGCCTCTAGGTGTGGCCTGTTTAATGATGAGATTGTTTGAGGACCAGTCAACTATAATCATTTCTCATTTTGAAAGCTCCAATAGTAATAGTGGCCCTGAAAAATTCATCAGGGGAATAAAGTTTTCCTCATCAGTTCTGCTGCCCTACAGGCCTTTGGGTAAATGATGGTGGATGGATTGGGGCTGTGATGGCCAAATGCAATATTAAATCTACTTTCTGTCTCTCTCTGGTCGGCCTGGTAAAGTTTGATGTATTGAATTTTACTTCGAGGAGCAATTTCCTTTTGATAAATTCATGCTTTAGGCTATATATGGTACTGACCCCTGCATTAGGGACATTCTGACAAATGAACAGGTAGGTAGGCAGAGTGTGTCACCCATTGATGTGGGTGGCTTCTCCTGGGGTTCTTGATCCTGGGAATTTTGACTCTTCTCACTCCCTACTGGCTGTCAAGGCAGATGCAGAAAGTTTGCCACCTTTGGGACTTTATTCCTCACTACTGAACAATTGCCCTTGAGTCCTTCCATAAAAACACAGTGTTAACCCTGAGAAGTGGAATCTCAGCTGCGTGGAGCCATAAGGAGAAGGTCCTACTATGGATAGTTGACCTTCCACATTATCAAGAGCTGAGAAGGCCAATATGATCTTTTTCTGTTTAAATATTTTTGAGAAACTTTTTCTAAATTTTTTTTGTTTGCCTCTTTGTCTTTTTACCTAGAAAATATGCAACATATTTCTATTTTCAATTCATTTATTCAACTAGCATTTGCCGAGTATCTACTAAATGCTAAGTACTCCAAACAAAGGTATAGACTATAAATTGCCTCTGACCTTATAGTCTAGAAAGAAATTGGCGAACATTTTCTGTAAAGGGGCAGATAGTAAATATTTTGAGTTTTGCAGGCCATGGGATCTCTGTCACAGCTACTCTGCCATTGTAGTGTAAAAGCAGCTATAAACCTAAATCCAATTTTATCTGTCTGTCAAAACACCTCCTCGTCATTAAGGCTCTGGGCAAGGGAAAGACTTTATGTGAAAGCTTCCTGACCAAGACAAATGGAAAAACTTAACTCTCTCTTTTGCATCCTGCCGTGTTCTGTCTAGCTCTTTCTTGGGGCACCTCTAACAGGTGACGGCGCCCATTTCTTTCCTGTTTGTGAAAGGCAGTCCAGGCAAAGGAAAGTGTCAGCAAGGGCATACGGGCATGGACTGGCCTGGAATGTTTGCTTAGCAGTCTGCCTGGATCAGAAGCCGTGAGGAATGGCATGAAGGCAGGAGGTACACGTGCTATGAAGAAAAGTGCCAGGAGGGGATGGATGTGATCATGAGAGCTCAGTGTTGCCCAGATCATTTGTACTTGATTCTCTGTAGAATAAGGTCTTCTCAAGAGTCAAAAGGTGGGGGTGCCTGGGTGGCTCAGTGGGTTAAAGCCTCTGCCTTCGGCTCAGGTCATGATCTTAGGGTCCTGGGATCGAGCCCTGCATCGGGCTCTCTGCTCAGCAGGGAGCCTGCTTTCCCCCCCTCTCTGCCTGCCTCTGCCTACTTGTGATCTCTCTATCTTGGTCAAATAAATAAATAAATAAATAAATAAATAAATAAATAAATAGATCTTAAAAAAAAAAAGAGCTGTCAGAAGGAAATGCACTATCGAATTAACGATCAGGAAGATCATTCTAGCAGCCTTGTGAGGTGGGTTAAGGACAGAGGCAGGGAGACCAGATGGTTGGACACCAGCTTCCCAGGATGATAGTCGAAAAAGCCCAAGCAGTGTTTTTGGTTGCGAAGTCTTGGTTGCCAACTTTTTGCAAGCTTAATTCGCATAAGAGAGCTATGACTACAGTGGTCTCTGAATTAGAAATTAGACAAAGTCTAATTTCTAGTCTCAGTTTTCCTAAATGTAAAACTCTGGAAAAGCCAACACTGAGCTCTCATTTATTTTTACTCTCACTTGAGTTTATATCCTTGGTAGCAACATGAGGAAGGTAGTTTAAGTGCTTTCTAGGCCCTTTTCTAGCTCTATATGCCTGGGAATTAATTGCATGATCCCTTGTGATCATTTTCTATAGGAGAATTGGTCTCTTTGCTCTGCCTCCCTGTTGTTAAATTTGGGCAACCGTAGTCTCATCCATATATATGTATTTTTGAAGATTTTATTTATTTGACAGAGAGAGAGATCACAAGCAGGCAGAGATGCAGGGAGAGAGAGAGAGGGAAGCAGGCTCCCAGCTGAGCAGAGAGGCCGATGCGGGGCTCGATCCCAGGACCCTGAGACCATGACCTGAGCCGAAGGCAGAGGCTTTAACCCACTGAGCCACCCACTGAGCCAAATATTAGTCACCCCTGATCCTAATCTTTTTAAAGAGCACAGTGTAGGGCTTAATTTTATGAAAGCTATGTTGAAGAAATTTTGAAGATAGAATATGTTGTGTTTCTTTTCCTTCACCCTCACCTCCCATGGGTTCTCCCTATGAAACAGTTTGTGGATGTACCCCACCTTTCACTGCTCCCCCATTCCACATCCAGATCCTGAGTCAGTAGTTTATAACCTTAGCTTTTGTATCCCTTTACTCTGGCATTAACCTATCTTTTCATGCTTCTTTTCTCTTCTCCCCGAGCTCTGGTAAAAAAGTGCTCCCTGCCTTGACCCTACTTCTTTTGGCGTAGGTCACATAGCCTTACAGTAATTAGTTTACTTGTCTGCCTCCTCCATGAGGCTGTGACTTTGATTAATTTATCCTTGTATCTTCAGAGACTAGCACAGTGCCTGGTACATTCAACGGACCCGATTAGTGCCTGAACCTAGCGGAGGTTTCAGTTTACATCAGTTCTCCCCTCTTCCCAGAGTGTTTTCCTCTTCTCTCCTCCTCAGCTCATGCCCACATTACTTTTCTACTGGCTGCAAAAACAACCCTTGGCTGGTTGCAAATACAACCCTCTCCTGCACGGTGCTTTTTCTGATGTCAAGTCTCGTAGCATAGTTGTTGTTGTTGTTGTTTTTACTCCTCCTTCGCATTTATCTCATCCACGCTTATATTTTAGTTATACGTCATGATCTCTTCCCTCTGTAAGACAGGATTACCTGTGATACACAAGACCTATGTCTCCCTTTCCTTCTTCTGAAGCAGCTTTGGTAATGTTTGTAATTAATAGGCGCTCAAGTAAGGCATTCGTGGGACAAATAAGGGCTCCAACTTCTCGCAACAAAGACACTGTTAGCATCAGGCTGTCTGTTTTATGGCAGACAAACACGATTTTTGTAGAAATGAACAGCTTCGTCTGCCCTCCCCCATTGTGGTCTGGTTCTGATAACCTGGGAACAGTGGAAAATAGGCTTTCTGAAGAAAAAAAGAGAGAGCCCGCAACCTCTGCATTCTGAATGCTGGAAGGGATTTACCTGTGGGGTCTGTAAGCAACGATTTGCGTCTCGGTGTATGTGAAGGAGAGCAAGCTCGAGCATCTGAGGGGGGGCTGCTGACACAGCGGGGAGGCAAGAAGCAGCACAGGGAGCCGGAGCAGGGGCTCGGGGCCGGGATGAAGAAATTAATAATCCACTTATTATTCAGAACAGTGAATGGCTGCAGGCTATTGGCAAGAGGTTCAGCAATTATCTGATTAACTGCTAATGTTACACCAAGAAACCTCTCCAAGAGCTCGCTTTTTTAGTTAAGTGACACGGAATGGCAAGAAGCTGCTATTTTGTGCAAAAATCGGTGAGCTGCAGGGTAGGTGGGCCAAACGGGGACCCTGGTGGGCCGTCACTCTTTCAAAGTTGGAAGCAAACGGCCCTTTTTGCTGCTGTTATAACTCTTCCTGGAAATATCAGCTTCTCTATAGCACCATAACTCAAATTTAATATGAGAGCTGAAGTTGTTTTCCTTTTCATTTTGAGCTCTTGCTTAGAACAGGAGGGCCAGGTATCTGTCTTTTCGGTGGGAACTTAGAAAACAGCCTTGCATATCTCTTCTGGTGACACCAAAGCCCTTCCAGGTCAGGAGCTCTCTCCCCGCCAACCCTGTAATGTAGATTCAAAGCTCACCAGCGTCTGCTGTCTGCCCTCGGGTCTCTAAAGAAAATACCCTCGTTTTAAGGCCAAGTGCCACCACTGTGGCTGGCAAAGTCCTTTTTTTACCCTCCACCCCTGTCTTTCTTTAGGACACTTATCTCTTGAAATAGTCACCAAAAGACTTGGGAAGCTCACTGTGGCTTGAGAGAACTTAAGAGTCATCAGGACTAGACTGTGTGGGTTGATCGTAAGCCACCTCTCCCAACATTTCAAAATAAACTCAGCGGTTCTCAGTGGCATAAAAATAAATGCGGAAGTATTTATTTCTAACTGGCAATGATAACCGGAATCACAATCACATTTGTCCCCCCTCCTCCCCTGCTTTAGTTTGTGTTCCTGATGATTCAGGAATCTGTACGATGTCTCTGTAATAATGTCGAAAAGCAATTTCCTATTTCTACTGATAATATCCTGAGTTTTCTCAGGGAGTCCTGCTCTACCTTTCAATTCCTGGCTGTAAATTCCTCCCACTCTCCCCTAGAACATGCTACTGGGAGGGAATGACTTCTCAAATGCAAGCATTTGATGTAACTTTTTAGTGGGATAAAAATTGAAGCCGGTATCAGGCAAAAGTTAACCGTGAGAATGTTCACATAAAAATCTTTCACTTTGTCACACTTCATGAAACAGAGGTGCTTTGAAAGCAAAGGCATTTTTGCAGCTGAAAAGGCCTTTAAGTAAGAAAATCAAATCCTGTATAGAAGTATTACAATAGTGTTATTTCCAAAATCGGTCAATGGGAAGTCTTTTATGTGGATCAATTACACCATGGCTTAAAAGTCAATTATGTAGTAATTGGAGGAGAAAATAATGGATTTACCTTAGGTAAACTCAAAGTCATGTTTGAAATATAGCTCTTCATTGTTGCATCCTTGCTGTCTGAAATTCATTTTATCTCTATAATGGCATTCATTAAATGGAAAGCTTTAGAAATAAATGTCTTACATAAATTCGAAAACCACTATATAAAAACAAAGAGGGGATTGAATTGTGAACTGGATCTACTTTTTTTTCAGTTACTAATCTCACTTGCTAACCTACTCCTCATCAGTTGCCCAAAATGATTATGACGATCAAGGTTTGAATGTACATTTTCTTAACAAAATGCCTCGAGTAAACAATTGATTCCTACTTTGTCATTACCCAAGTTTCAGTAAGAGCAACAACAAAAAAGCAAGCTTTAGCTGACAACTCCGGTTGTTCTCCATGTATCTGTCTGCAGTCTTGCTCCGAAACTCCATTCCCTTCTCCATGTAAGCACTGTGTTATTACAGAGGCAGCAAGGAGGGGGCGCCTGGGTGGCTCAGTGGGCTAAGCCTCTGCGTTTGGCTCAGGTCAGGATCTCAGGGTCCTGGGATCGAGCTTCGCATCGGGCTCTCTGCTCAGCACGGACCCTGCTTCCTCCTCTCTCTCTGCCTGCCTCTGCCTACTTGTGAGCTCTCTTTCTCTCTCTCTGTCAAATAAATAAAATCTTTAAAAAAAAAAAAAAACAGAGGCAATGATATCTTCGGAAGAACAGCAGGCTCAGTGAGGGGTGTGTCCTGGGCTACTTCAGACTGAAGAAAGTCCCTGCTAGTATCCCAAATAGGAGATATTTCTAAGAAATCAGGAAGTGATCTCAAGGACTCTCTCCAGTGTTTTGCACAGATTGGACTGACTGCCTGACAGCCAAGTGAATCTTCTTCTGTTTCCACTCAATTTGTGTTCCATCCCCATTTCTGCCTTTCTGTTAATCCCTGAAATCCAGAACCTAGGACTTATTCCAACTGCCATTGATTATCCTTAAAATTAAAATAAACTTCCAGGTTTGGGGCTATAATTCCAAATGCTGTATCATATTCAGCTATTTATCCCATTAAACAAATAATTACCCCATGTCTACCTAATGTGTTTCAGACACATTATTACCTTTGGGAAAATATTGAAATTAACTTCTCTATTTAGAAGATTAAAATGTAAATATTTGAAATATTCTCTATCGTAGATATCTGATAACATTTACTGACAGATCTTAAAACGAGATAAAAATAGAAAAGAAAACCACATGAAACGTTTTAGGTATTACCCGCATAATCAATTTCTAACGTCTGAGCTGCAGTTTCAATTTTAAAAGATTTTGCAGCCAGTGACACATTAGAGCTCTTTTTGTCTGTTTCCTCTTCTAGGTTGCAAAGGCCTTCATTCCTGTCAGAGAAATTGTTAATTGTTACCATCATAAGCTCTGCAGTACCTAAGGAAGTACTTTGCACATCATAGGAAGAATACAATGCTTACTGAATTGAGTGGGAAAGATTTTACAGATGTGCCACTGGGCTTTAGTTCTCTTCAAGATGTCCTTGCGCTAAGCCCTTTCCCAGTGTTAGCTGTTAAAGAAAATGAAAGGCAGTAGAAAGTCTCTATGCATGGAGAATGTGAGCTGGGGTCGGTAGGACAGGACTCGTGGTATGGAATGATCAACTTGTGAATGAAAGGAGAAGACAGAGTGACGTCCCAGAGTGTTGCCCAAACTTGAAATTTCGTGGATCCTAAGAAGTGCTCTTCACTTGTTTTACATCTGAAATTTGCTCTGATGTTTAATTGCTATACTGGTTATAAAGAAAAAACTGTGTAGTGAGGATTTGTGATGTATAAACATCTTAATCAAATAAAACTGTTTCTCAAATCAGAGATTTTCATAAAAGTTATAGACTTGGAGAATATGGTTGAGAAATGTCGGAGTGTAGAAAGCATTTACTGAGCTGTGCTCTAAACCAATTCTGCTATTGATTGGCTTCCAGATCTATCGGGCACATCTCTAACACCTCTGTGATTTCTCCACCTGTAAAGTCAATGGCCCATATTTGGGGCTAGTCACTCTGTTCAAAATGGACTGGTTCTTCTCTTTTGTGTATGTGGGTTGAGCATTTATTGAGGCAAGCTGAGGCCAATATGGGAAATCATTTCTCAAGTCTCCAGAACACTCCTCCAAATAATCAATAAACGCTGATATTCCATACAGAGATAGTGGGGAACCGAATATTTCAAGCCAGTCAAATACTTAAAGTGTTTTATATGCCTATGGTAATAAGTCAAACCTCTCTTTCCCTCTGCTATCCTGCCAAACAGAATCAATCCAGGTTCCCTGTGTCTCTAAGTATCTTTGTGTGTGTGTGTGTAAGATTACATGTTTAAAGACAGTTGGGAAACATTTTAGCGTTGAATGCTAAAGAGCCAAAATGTAGCAAACTGACTACGTGAGGTGGTTCCAGGTGTGTTATATAAATACGGAAAAATAGTTGCTTTGTAATTATAGAATCGGTACTAGCAGAACATACTTATTTTCCTGGTCAGGAAATCTCTCCAGTTTTTCAAAGTGATAGGCATTTGGCTAAAAAGTTGTTCATAGAGGGACGCCTGGGTGGCTCGGTTGGTTGAGCGGCTGCCTTCGGCTCGGGTCGTGGTCCCGGGGTCCTGGGATCGAGTCCCGCATCAGGCTCCTTGCTCAGCAGGGAGCCTGCTCCTCTCTCTGTCTCTGCCTGCCTCTCTGCCTGCTTGTGTTCTCTCTCTGTTAAATAAATAAATAAAATCTTTAAAAAAAAAAAAGTTGTTCATAGAAAGACTGGAGTTTGCTCTTATTAATATTGTGAGCCAATATTTCAGTAATTGATGGTTCATTATATAATTATTTCACTTGAGGAAAATTGGACATATACTTGAAATTTAAGTGTCCAATGCAGTTTATCTGGAATACCAAGTTAAAGATAAAACACTCAAACTCAGAATAATTGCAGTAATAAACATAAAGCACTTGAATGGTAAGAATACCCAGCTCCTCCAGAAAATATAGTTGCATAGACCTGGTATTTTGATTGAAGACTTAAATATCTCAAAGTATCTTCATTATTTATTCATTCATTCAGCAGTAATGCCTCACTTTGTGTCATGCACTATTCTAGGTGCTAAAAACAGAGCAATGAAGAAAAAAAAAGCGATATATAGAAAACCCAAAAAACTCCACCAAAAAAACTGCTAGAACTGATAACATGAATTCAGTAGTCATAGGATACAAAATCAATGTACAGGAATCTGTTGCATATCTATATACTAATCATGAAGCAACAGAAAGAGAAATTTTAAAAAAGACCTCATTTACATTTGCATCCAAAATAATATGATACCTAGAAATAAAAATAACCAAAGACATGCAGGACCTGGACTCCAAAAACTATAAAACACTGATGAAGAAATCGGAAAAAAAAAATGACACAAAGATACGGAAAGACATTCTATGGAAAAGACATGGATTGGAAGAACAAATATTGTTAAAATGTTTATATTACCCAAAACAAATTATGTATTGAATATAGTATCTGTCAAAATACCAACAGCATTTTTCACAGAACCAAATCAAACAATTCTAAAATTTGTATGGAACCACAAAAGACCCCAAGTAGCCAAAACAATCTTGAAAAAGAAAAGCAAAGCTGGAGGCATCACAGTTCTGGACTTCAAGTTATATTACAAAGCTGTGGTAGTCAAAACAGTGTGATCCTGGCACAAAATGGACAAAGAGATCACTGAAACAGAATAGAAAACCCAGAAATAAACCCACAACTCTACAGTTAATATTCGAAAAAACAGGAAAGAATATCCAATGGGAAAAGGACAGTCTCTTCAACAGATGGTGTTGAGAAAACTGGACCGCAACATGCTAAAGAAAGAAAGTACACCGATTTCTTATATCACACACAAAAATAAATTCAAAATGCATTAAAGACCTAAATGTGAAACCTGAAATCGTAAAAATCCTAGAAAAGAACACAGGCAGTAATGTCTTTGACATTGGCTGTATGTAGCAAATCCTTTCTAAATATGTCTCCTGAGACAAGGGAAACAAAAGCAAAAATAAACTATCAGGACCACATCAAAATATAAAGTGTCTGTACAGCAAAGGAAGCAGTCAACAAAACTAAAAGGCCAGCTATGGAATGGGATAAGATATTTGCAAATAAAGGGTTAGTATCCAATATATAAAGAGAACTTATAAAACTTAACAACCAAAAACCAAATAATCCAATTAAAAATGGGCAGAAAACATGAATAGACTTCTCTACAAAGACAACATAGTTGGCCAACAGAAACATAAAAAGACACTCAGCTTCGCTCATCATTAGGGAAATGCAAATCAAAAGCACATGAGATATCACCTCACACCTGTCAGAATGGTTAAAATAAAAAACACAAGAAACAGCAGGTGTTGGCAAGGATTTGGAGGAAAAGGAAACTTTGTGCACTATTGGTGGGAATGCCAACTGGTACAGCTACTGTGGGAAATAGTGTGAAGTTTCCTCAAAAAGTTAAAAATAGGGGCACCCGGGTGACTCAGTTGGTTAAGTGTCTGACTCTTGATTTCAGCTCAGATCATGATCTCGGGGTCCTGGGATTGACCCCATATCTGGCCTTGCGCTCACTGGGGAGTCTGCATGGGACTTTCTCTCTCTTCTCCCATCTAGAATAAATAAATAAATAAATCTTTTAAAAAAGTTAAAAGTAGAAGTACGCTATGATCCAGCGATTGCACTACTGGGAATTTACCCAAAGAATATAAAAACACTAGTCAAAGGGATTCATGCACCCCTATGTTTATAGCAGCATTATTTACAGTAGCTAAGATATGGAAGCAGCCCAAGTGTCCATTGACTGATGAATGCATAAAGAAGAAGTGGCATATCTATACAATGGGATACAATTCAGCCATAAAAAAGAATGAAATCTTGCCATTTGCAGTGACATGAATGGAGCTAGAGATATAATGCTAAGCAAAATAAGTCAGAAAGACAAATACCATATGATTTCATTCATATGTGGAATTTAAAAAACAAAACAAAGAGGGAAGGGAAAAAAAGAGGCAAAATAAGAAACATAATAGATGATAGCGAACTGATGATAGTTACCATAGGGGAGGTGGGTAGGGGGATGGGTGAAATAGGTGATGGGCTTTAAAGAGTGCACTTGTTGTGATGAGTATTGGGTGAAGGGTGGAGTTGAGTCACAATGTTGTACACCTGAAACTAATAGAACACTGTATGTTAACTAACTAGAATTAAAAGGAAAGAAAAAGAAAAAAAAATAAATCTTCTTGAGAGAATAAAAAGAATATTCCATAAATAAAATCTACAAGTATAGAATAAGAGCTATTACAATATCAAATAAATAGATTAATTGGTTAAAATAAGAAAAAAACATTAAATTCATAGAATACATAGAAAAAAAGGAAAGTAAGAAATATAAAAAGAAATATGTAATATAATCAACAGTGATAAGTACTGTGGTTAAAAATAAATCAACATAACAGGAGATAGTTATACAGAACCACAGGAGAGGTCTCATGGCTTTAGCGGCTTTGGAAGTATGAAGGAAATGAGGGGATGCCATATCCAGATGCCTGGATGAAGTATTTCAGGCAAAAGAATAGCAAATGCAAAGGCCCTGAGATAGGACCATTAGAAAAAACTCGTCTATTTGTGCTTTCTGAATGAAATAGGAAGCAAAGTCACTGGGATGTGGGTGAGGTAGGAAATATTAGGGATTTGAAAAGAGGGGAGAAGATGTGAAGATCTTCTAAGGTTTTCTAAGATCTTGGGTTAAATAATGGGATATCTGAAAGCATATCCCAACACATGGTGTCTTGAAAATAGTTGATCAAGGAAAGGCTCACGGGGACACTGGTAGAGAAGTTGAGGAAACAGGACAGATAGGAGAAGACATCCGGTAAGAAGGATATGTCAGGCAAAGTTCCTATGGACTCTCGAGGAAACTCAGGACTGTGATGTAAGTCTCAGTCTTGACCCTGAGAAGTGAGCCCAAGCTTTCACACTCTTATATTCCTCAATCATTGGTTAACGATTTTCCCAGAAGCACGGGCTCTGAACTGTCTATGCCTGCAAGCCACGTGGCCTGCAGTATAGCTGGAGAGCGATACTCCCCTATCACCAAAAAAAAAAAACAAAGAAGCAGGAAGACCCTCCCATCTCAAAGGCTCCCAGGTACTGGTTCTTGGAAGCAGAACACCAAAAAGGAGGCGGGACTTGCACACAAAATTGTTTGAAAGGATCCACAGGCATATGAGTGGAGCAACTGTCTTATTCTTCCCTAACTTTCATCCACAGAATCCAATTTATCAGTAAAAGCTGTCAATTCTAATTCTAACTCTAAATACATATTCCTTCTCAACTCATCAGAAAGATGTTCTCGGGGCACCTGGGTGGCTCAGTTGTTAAGCGTCTGTCTTCGGCTCAGGTCCTGGGATCGAGCCCCACATTGGGCTCCCTGCTCAGCGGGAAGCCTGCTTCTCCCTCTCCCACTCCCCCTGCTTGTGTTCCCTCTCTTGCTCTCTCTCTCTGTCATAAATAAATAAAATCTTTGAAAAAAAGATGTTTTCAGAGTATAAATCATATTGTATCATTCCTCAGCTTAGAATATAGTCCAAATTCCTCATAAAGCTTTTCAAGTTCTGCCCTCTTCTCTTCAACTTACATGTCTTACTTATTTTCTCTAACAGAGTTTAAGTTCTTTGAGTGTTTATGTTCTTTCTGCCTCAGGCCTTCCCTGAGAACTCTTCCCGTCCCTTCCTGCACAGACGCTGCCCACTGCCACCATTCCAGTTATTATGGGATTGTTTTTATTCGTTAGTACGTCCAATGTATAATGTACGCCACCACATGAGGTCAGTGACTACTGTATCACCAATGCTGGGTACACAATTAATACTTAATAAATAGGGATACCTGGGTGGCTCAGTCAGTTGAGCATCTGACTCTTGATTTCAGCTCACGTCATCGTCTTAGGGTTGTGAGATGGAGCCCCTCATGGGGCTCCCTGCTCAGCTGAGAGTCTGCTTGGGATTCGCTCTCTCCCTCTCCATCTTCCCCTCCTCTTCCCTCTCTTTCTCTAATAAATAAATAGGTCTTTTTAAAAAAAAATCCCACAGAATGCAAGTAGGTGCAGCCACTCTGGAATACAGTATGGAGGTTCCTCCCTCAAAATGTTGAAAATAGAGTTACCCTATGACTCAGCAATCGCACTTCTGGGTATTTGCCCTAAAGATACAAATGTAGGAATCTGAAGGGGCACGTGTACCCTAATGTTTATAGCGGCAATGTTCACAATAGCCAAACTCTGGAAAGAACCTAGATGTCCATCAATAGATGAATGGATTAAGAAGTTGTGGTATATATATATATATATATATATATATATATATATATATATATATATATATATATATATAATGGAATACTATGCAGCCATCAAAAACTGAAATCTTACCCTTTGCAGCAATGTGGATGGACCTAGAGGGTATTATGCTAAGCGAGATAAGTCAATCAGAGAAAGACGATTATCATATGATCTCTCGGATATGAGGAATGTGTGGAGCAGGGTGGGGGGTTGTGGGGGAAAGGGAGGGAAAAAAATGAAATAAGATGGGACCAGGAAGGGAGCCAAACCATAAGAAACTCTTAATCTCAGGAAAGAAACTAAGGGTTGCTGGGGAGGGGATGGCTGGGTGATGGACATTGGGGAGGGTATGTGATATGGTGAGTGCTGTGAACTGTTTAAGACTGATGATTCACAGACCTGTATCCCTGGGGCAAATAATACATTATATGTTAATAAAAAAATAATACATGAAAAAAGGAAAAAAATCTCACAACACTCAATAAATAATTTTTGGACTAGTGAGTTGAGGTCTGCGTAGACTGGCTGTTGAGAGTTGTTTCCTTGTCCTAGCATAATTAAATAGATTTACTTCCTGCTAGATATTCCTGAAATATATTCCTCTTTTCTCATTTTGGTTGAGGCTGAGTTTAAATCCTGATGCTTTCTGGAGGTGCAGAACACTAAACCTACTAGTCACTGTGATCTTTGCATAACTGGGGGTGAAGTGACAAGGCAGTGGGTGTTTGAGGATTTTGATACATTTCATTATTGCATTAAATATATAATTATTACTCAGTGGGCAGTGTTGTTATCATAAACACATCATTTATTTGTTTGCATCTGTGCTTTTGTATATTAATAATTTTTATGGTATGTTTATTTGCGGTTGCTATATAAGTGATTTAAGCACTGGGAATTTGGAAATACAAACCACTACCCTTGTAATCTGTGTTCATAAAGAGATCCTTAGAATTCTTTGGAGACCAAATCATAATTCACTCAGATTCATTTAGATGGATTCTCAGAGATGATTTCCTAACAATGGAAATAGCCAAAGTGTTTTAAAATATCCTTTAAAATAATTAGAAATGTTATGTTTATTTAAAAAAATATACGTTTAAGGCTTACATGGAACTTCCAGATCTTATCTGTGGTGATGAATGAGTTGTATCTGTTCTCTTACATGAAATATATACCAGTGGCTGATGTATAGACCATCCTTAAAGCGCAATTTTATTTTAAATATCTAGAGGGAAACATTGATCCCACATTTTTCATTTTATACTCACGGAGCTGATTGATTTCTAAATTACTTTGCTACAGGGATCCAGTTTAGGATTTAAAATCCCGCAAAGACAAGATTTTCAGGTTACAAGGAAATTTTAATGCTCAGTGCCCAAGACACTCTTTCTTATTAAGCTAGACACTTGGGGAGACCATCAGCTCTTTTCACTGCCAAAAAACCACTGGTGCATTGCAGCTGCACTCAATCTCATTGTGGTCTGACCTCGCCGGAAATTTCAAGAATCCTGGTTTTTGATATGGAAGCAATATGTTTGTTTATGACTCTGAGAGCTAGGCATAGGCCCAGAGGGCCTGTTCTCTCCTATTGGACTGTTCAAGGTTTTAGCAGCATTAACACCTCTGAGAAGCTGAGATCAGAAAAAGAAACCCAAATTCCACTGAGCAAGCAGGTTTTTCAAACTTTATTGAGGTATAATTTACATATCATAAAATTCCCTCATTTTAAGTGTACAATTCAATGATTTTTAGTAAATTTACTGAGTTGTGTAACATTTTTATCACTCCCATAAGATCCCTTGTGCTCATTTATAGTTAATCCCCATTCCCACCCCCAGCCCAGGCAACCGCTAATGTACTTTGTATCTCTAAACGTTTGGCTTTTTTGAACATTCCTTATAAAGGGAATCATATATACACTCTGTCATCTTTTGTGTCTGGCTTCTTTCGTGTTGCATAATGTTTGTGAGTTTCATCGGTATTCCAGCATACATCGCTGCTTTGTTTCTTTTTATTGTCGAATAGCATTCCGTTGTATGGATATATGACATTTTGGTTATCCATTCACAACTTGATGAACATTTGGGTTGTTTCCAGTTTTTGACTACTAAGAATAATTTTGCTGTGAACATTCATGTGCAGCTCTTTGAGCAGACATAATGTCTTCATTTCTTGAGGAGTGGGGTTGCTGGGTCTCATGGTAGGTTTTATGTTAAGTTGAACTCTTGAAAAGCATGGCTTCTGAGAGCATGCGTGGTGAGCTGCAGGGTTTACAAAGATAAATGTGAAGAAACAATTCTTTCTCCGAGAAGCTTATGATTCACGAAAGGATAAAACAATTTTATAAATCTTAGACTCCTAGAAATCACTAGACTATGAGGGAGAATGTGCATATTATAGAAAGGGTATGAGAGTTTCTTCCAAAAAAAAAAAAAAGAGCTCTTCTCAACTGTAAGTAGAGAGAGAATGTGTTCTGCAAAGTCCTCTGAGAGATGTCTCTGGGAATAGTTTAAAGATTTTAGGTTTATGACAAAATAATCAAAGTAAGAAGAAAGGCAAATACACGGAGTGCTGAGCAAACTGCAGGCAGCCTTAGTATGGCAGGAAATTCAAGTGGGACTTCTCGGTCTCTTTGGTTGAGTTCCAAGACTTGCATCGCAGCAATAGAGGCTCGTCTCCAACATTCTAAAACAAGTCGCCATGGACCTACAGAGGATGTGCTAAGAAATTTATAAAAGCTGTTATGCCAGAAACCAGCTATCAAAGAGTAGGATCTGAAACTTGGAAGAGAAGTGAAATAGTCGGAGGAGGAAGAATTGTCTCCATTGTAATTGTCTTCGAGTTTTCCATTTCTCACATTCGCTCCGTTACAGAGGAAAGGGGGGGGATGATTTTTTTTCAGGTCCAGGTCAGTTACAGGTACTTCAGGGAGGCGGTATGATTGCCTCGATGTGTGTCTCCGGGGGTTTCAGCTTGAAGGAGGAGAGCGAAAATAAAGAGGACTATTTGGGGGGCCAGCTGGACTAGTGCTGCCTGCGAGTGAGTAATATGTGATATTTCCGTGGGCTGCATGGGTGGGTGAGTTGGTCAGGGGTATTTTTAAGAAGGATCTTGCCCAATAGGACTATCTGGTAGAGCAAAGGACTGTGATAGGGTGCATGGATGGGATGAAATGCCTGAATCTCAGAGGCTGAGGCGTGGGAGTCTTAAAAAGCAAGCAGGCAAAGGGGCATTGCTCATGTCATGGGTTCTCCCCCAAATCCCACCGAGCCCCCTGCAAGAGAAAGAATCAGTCCTTGTGCCTCCCTCACTTTCAAAGGGAGCCTGCCCCACATCATCTCCGTGTGAGACTGAGTTGGGTTCTCCTCCATGAACCCCCTGCGTACTCGGGGTCGGGGTGAGAGGCCATGGCTATTTTGTGGGAGAAGGTGGAGCTAACAGAAAATCGAAGTGGCCCACATTTCCCTTCTCTCACTGTAGGCTTTGCAGCCTGAAGCCCACGTGGCCTGAGAAACAAGAGGAGCTTTTGGCTGAAAGAAGGGGCTGGATGGAAGTTTTATTATCACTGTGGATGGCACTTTTTATTTATTAAAATAAAACTGATGTTGAAATTGAAGGAAACTGGAGGAGTATTTATTATTCACAAATGACTCTGTGAGCTCTGAGACCTGCTTAAGATTTCACACAAGAGTAGAGAAAGCACTATAGGCAGCATATTTAATGACAGGGTGGGGGGGAAAGAGGTGATCTCCGCTGCACCCTCTGTCCCTACCACTTCCAGCTCATTCGGTAGAATGATTTATGATGGGAAGGGGGATGGATGAAATAGGCGAGGGCAGTCGGGTGAACACATGAAGAAGTACAATCTTACAGTTGTAAAATATGTATGACAAAGGGATGGAATGTTACAACATTGGGAATAGAGTCAACACTATTGTTGACAGCTCTGTACGGTGCTAGATGATAACTAGACTTACGGTGGTGACCATTTTGTGATGTAGAAAAATATCAGATCACTATGTTGTACTCCCGAAATGAATACAATACCATATGCCAGTTATTCTCTAATTAAAAAATTGAAAGTTTTAAAAAGTCATATTAAACAATATAATGATTCTAGGACTTGTGTAGAATTGAGTGAGCCACAAAGATAAACTGGGACCAAATGAGAAGATATTATAGGCCACTTGGAGGATGTTACATGGGCGGAGAGCAGATATTTAACAACCTTTATGTGTTCTGAAGGTCAGTTGGGAAGCTGGGTGCAGGGCACTTCGATAAGATAGAGTACAAAATCCACAAATTTCTGAAGACCGTATACTAGTCGGAAACACATGATGAGATTATGGTGGCGGTGATAAAAAAAAATGAAGTTGAGTCTCTTTAAAAGTGATATATATAAGACAGCTTTGCTTCGGGGCACCTGAGTGGCTCAGTCGGCTAAACGTCTGACTCTTGATTTCAGCTCAGGTCTTGATCTCAGGGTGGTGGGTTCAAGCCCTGTGTTGGGCTTCACTCCCAGTTTAAAAAAAAAAAAAAAAAAAAGACAACTTTGTCTTTTAAAGTAAGCAGAAAGTTGCACAACCATTTTTTTTTTCTTGTATTTAACATCTTTGTTCCCCAGAGGATCTCCTGGCAGCTTGAAACAGTTAATGTTCCATCCCAAGCATCTCAGCACAAGGGACTTCTTAAGATGGATGTCAAGGAAGAGAGAATTTAGTCCATTTGTTCACTGAGCTCCCACAAGGCTGCGAGTAAACTAAGCTGTAGGGGGTGGGGAGTGGGAAACAAAGCCCAAACCCAAGGAGGGGAGAGAGAAGAGTATTTATTACCTCACTGCCCAAATTTGAAACCGAACAGCGTGTTCCTACATATCTTGACTCCCCCGAAGACCAAGAGGAAATGAAAAAGTTCAGACTGTAAATGTCAGTGAACTGCTAGATTATAGTTAGTAGCAAAATATATTTGCAACCCTTAATGTAGTTAAGCAAAGCCTCAGGGAGACACTGGAAATTTTCTAAGGGAAGTTTTGATTTGCAATCAGTATGCTCAGGGTATTATTAGAAAAATAGGCTTGATGTAGGCGTGGGTCGGGGAGGGATAGCCCAGGTCCCATCTAAACACAGTTTTCACTTTCACTCTTTAAAGAGCATTCAGGCCTACTTGCTGCCTATCCACTTTTTGGGAAGGCCATTTGGATACTCTGAATGACTAGGCCTATATGATTTGTCTGCCCCTGTCTTCCACTGTCCTTTAATCTCACAAATCGATGAACCTCAAACCCTTCAGTTTCTTCATTCAAAAAATTAAATTCCTGTAGTTCTGACACGAGGCTATTCGTAGCCTAGCGACCCCGTTCATTGGGTGCGGAACAAAACTTGACCTGCGCTATCTCACTGGATTCTGGGAGAACCCAGCGGGAGTGTGTTTCACACATGAGGAAACAGATTCTGAGACTTGCCTTGAAGCACAGAAGTTAGACAGATGATGGGTTGGGATTAACACCAGGGCTGTCTCATAATGAAGGCGGCTCTGTCTACAACGAGTCAGTGTCAGAAATAAAACCATGAGGACCTCAGGGATGCGGAAGTGAGATTCAGGGCTGGAGCCAGTCACTGCCACACTAACCCAATCCCCAAAGACTTTTATGTGGTGGAAAATGAACCTTTCTGTTTGGACATACGCATCTTGTGGGCATTTTCCTGTGGCTGTCTACACGGCACCTATTTACGTCCTACCTGGGTTTCCAAGAATCCCTAATAATATATCAACCTTCTTCCCTTCTCCTTCTTCTGAGATGCTTATCTTTGATTCCCAAGGAATTACTTTAGTCTTCCATGTTCTAAAGTTACTGTGGTGTGTCCTTTTATTTCAGGGGTATTTAACTTGTGTGTATCAAAGTGAAAGTTCCCCTTTCTGTCCTCTCTTGCACTTTTTTTTCCTACCTCTTCTACCTCTAGTCCTTTGTTTCTGTTTCTTGCAGTTTTTCTTGATTACTTCTTATGCTGTATTTGTCAAAGTCCTTTTCTTTGCCCTTCATCTATTTTAATGTCACAGGGTACTCTCTCCTACCTACATTTTTCCTTCTGAACGTCAGAGAGTCTCCCTGTCTCTGAAGGGAGCTCATTCTATCTCTTTTCTCTTCTTTCCCAACTTCTTTGGATTTTAGCATCAGTCAAGCCTGGAGTAAAATCATCGCCACTAGAACTGAAATTCTTTTCACTGTGGGACATGGGATAGGTTACCTGACATCTTTAATCAAAGTTGTTCATGAGTAAGAGAAGTTTATTTTCTTCATAGTGCTACTGAGAATAATAAAATGGATAATGTATGTAAAATTTCTGGTTTATAGCAAGTTTTTCTCTTTTGTTCTTTTTTTTTTGCCATTATTTGCACTTCCCTTTTGTTTAAATTTAAATTTTACTTTATTAACATAGAGAGTGCGATATTGGTTACTGGAGTAGAATTCAGTGATTTATCACTTACATATGACATCCAGTGCTCATCATAAAAGGTGCCCTCCTTCACCTGGGTGGCTCAGTTGGTTAAGCATCTGCCTTCAGCTTAGGTTGTCATTGCAGGGTCCTAGATTCAAGTCCCACATTGGGCTCCCTGATCAGCGGGGAGTCTGCTTCTCCTTCTGCTCATCCTCTCTCTCTCTCTCTCTCTCTCTGAAATAAATAAATAAAATCTTAAAAAAAAAATAAAAAGTATGCTCCTTAATATCCTTCACCAGCCTATCCCATCCCCCCACCCTCCTTCCTCCATCAACCTCCGTCAACCCTCAGTTTGTTCTCTATCATTTAGAGTCTCTTATGGTTTATTTCCTTCTCTCCCTTCTTCCCCTGACCTCATTCCCATATGTTCATCTATTTTCTTTCTTAAATTCCACATATGAGTGAGATCATATATTTGTCTTTCTCTGACTGACTTATTTCACTTAGCATCATACACTCTAGTTCCATCCACATCATTGCAAATGGCAAGATTTCATTCTTTTTGATGGCTGAGTAATATTCCACTGTGTATATATACTACATCTTCTTTATCCATTCATCAGATGATGGACATTTGGGCTCTCTCCATAGTTCAGCTATTGGTGATAACGCTATTAACAACAGGGTGCAGGTACCCCTTTGAATCTATATTTTTGTATCCTTTGGGTAAATACCTAGTCATGCAATTGGTGGGTTGTATGGTAGTTCTATTTGGGGTTTCTGAGGAAACTCCATACTGTTCTCCAGAGTGGCTGCATCAGTTTTACATTCCCACCAAGACTGCGTAAGGGTTCCTTTTTCTCCAAATCCTTGCTAAAATGTATTATTTCTTGTGTTATTATTTTTAGCTATTCTGACAGGTATGAGGTGTTATCATGGTTTTGATTTGTATTTCACTGATGATGACTGAGGTTGAGCATCTTCTCAAGCTGTTAGCCATCTGGATGTCTTCTTTGGAAAAGTGTCTATTCATGTCTTCTGTCCATTTCTTAACTGAATTTTTTGTTTTTGGGTGTAAAGTTTAATAAACTCTTTATAGATTTTTGGATACTAACCTTTATTGGATATATCATTTGCAATTATCTTCTCCCATTCCATAGGATGCTTTTAGTTTTGTTGATTGTTTCTTTCACTGTGGAGAATCTTTTTATCTTGATGAAGTCCCAATAGTTCATTTTTGCTTTTGTTTCCCTTGCTTCTGGCAACATGTCTAGTAAGAAATTGCTGTGGCTGAGGTCAAAGAGGTTATTGCCTATATTCTCCTCTAGGATTTTGATAGTTTTCTGTCCACATTTAGGTTTTTCATTGATTTTGAATTTATTTATGTGTATAGTATAAGAAAGTGGTCCAGTTTCATTTTTCTGCATGTTGCTGTCCAGTTTTCCCAAAACCTTTTGTTGAAGAGACCATCTTTTTTCCATTGGATAGTCCTTCCTGCTTTGTCGAAGATTAGTTGACCATATGGTTGTAGGTCGAGTTCTGGGTTCTCTATTCTGTTCCATTGATCTGTGTTTCTATGTTTGTGCCAGTACCATACCATCTCGATGACTATAGCTTTGTAATTTAACTTGAAATCTGAATCGTGATGCCTCCAGTTTTATTCTTCTTTTATAGGATTGCTTTGAGTACTCAGAGTGTTTTGTGGTTCCATACAAATTTTAGGGTTGTTTGTTCTAGCTCTGTGAAGAATGCTGGTGTTACTTTGCTAGGGATTGCCTTAAATATGTAGGTTGCTTTGGGTAGTGTAGACATTTAACAATGTTTGTTCTTGAATCCATGAACATGAAATGCTTTTCCATTTCTTTGTGTCCTCCTTAATTTCTTTCATAAGTGTTCTATAGTTTTAAGAGTACAGATTTTTACCTCTTTAGTTAGGTTTATTCCTAGGTATCTTATGGCTTTTGGCGCAATTACAAATGGGATTGATTCCTTGGGTTCTTTTTCTGCTGCTCTATTATTGGTGTATAAAAATGCAACAGATTTCCGCACATTGATTTTATATCCTGCCACTTGGCTAAATTCATGAATTAGTTCTAGAAATGTTTTTGGTGGAGTCTTTTGGGTTTTCTACATAGAATATCATGTCATCTACAAATAATGAAAGTTTGACTTCTTCCTTGCTGACTTGGATGCCTTTTATTCTTTTTGTTGTCTGATTGCTGAGTCTGACTTCCAATACTATGTTAAATAGTAATGGTTGAGGGTGGACATCCCTGTCTTGTTCCTGACCATAGGGGAAAGGCTCTGAGTTTTTCCCCGTTGAGGATGATAGTAGCTGTGGGTCTTCTTTATGTGACATTTATGATGTTGAAGTATTTTCCATCTATCCCTACTTTGTTGAGGGTTTTTATCAAGAAAAGATGCTGTATTTTTTTTAATGCTTTTTCTGCATCTATTGAGAGGATCATATAGTTCTTATCCTTTCTTTTTTTAATGTGGTATATCACATTGGTTTGTGGATGTTGAACCACCCTGTAGCCCAGGAATAAATCCCACTTGATCGTGGTAAATAATCTTTTAATATACTGTTGAATCCGATTTGCCAGTATCTTGTTGAGAATTTTTGTGTCTATGTTCATCAGGGATATGGGTCTGTAATTCTCCTTTTTTTTTTTAAAAAAAGATTTTATTTATTTATTTGACAGAGAGAGAGATCACAAGTAGGCAGAAAGGCAGGCAGAGAGAGAGAGGGGGGAAGCAGGCTCCCCACTGAGCAGAGAGCCCGATGCAGGGCTCGATACCAGGATCCTGTGATCATGACCTGAGCCGAAGGCAGAGGCTTTAACCCACTGAGCTACCCAGGCACCCCTGTAATTCTCCTTTTTAGTGGTGTCTTTGTTTAATTTGGGATCAAGGTAATGCTAGCCTCATAGAATGGGTTTAGAAGTTTTCTTTCCATTTCTGTTTTTTGGAAGAGTTTGAGAAGAATAGATTTTAATTTTTAATTTGTTACATATTACTTTTCTAAAACTAGCAATGGTAACCAAGCATATTGTTCTCTCTTCAGAGTATTATTTCATGCATTCTCTTTCTTTTTGATGTTTTTATAATGTAGAGTAATAGAACCTTCTATGTATTGTTGTAGATCATCATTTAGATTGAGTGGACCTCCAAATGAGAAAGAGAGTGAAAGCAAGCACGCGCCAATGGTAAGAGTAGTAAAAATCTGGTTGCTCGGGCAAACACATCAGATTCCAGTGCTCTGTATAGTATGGGGTGTTCCCAGGCCTGTTTTATTGAAGTGATCATTTTCAGGAATTTCCTCATTTAATTAAATCCTTGCTGTGTTATGCACGTAGTTTAAATTTTAATGACATCTCTTAGGTTTTCTTTCTTTATATTTAAAATAAGGATAATACCTTTCAAAGTTCCTTCAAGCTCTGCTTTGTCCGTCTTGCATTCTCCAGTAATGTTAGGGTCTTGTCATGAGCATACAAATATTCAGCACCCAGTGGTAATACAAATAAAAAAACAAATAAATAAGTACAGAAGGGTAGCAACATTTCTTTTTCCTGTTAAAGAATAAAGTCAGTTTACAGAAAAAGAATGCCAGGGAGAAGAGAAATGCTGGCTGCCAGGAGACAAATGCAATAGCATTTACACTTTGGTGCTAGAACCTTCAGCCAGGCGTCCTTACCACAGTAGACTTTAGTTTAGGCTGCCAGTTCCATGAAAGGGAAGTAGGCACATTGTGGAAAAACTTTCCCCTTTAACCTGCATCTACTTTAAATGTGTTAGTTAGAGCTGAAAGGAGTAAGTACTTAAGCTGAGAATCTATTGATTTACACAGTACCATTCTCATATGTTCCTTTCCTTCCTACTGCTTTCTCATTATTCTTGCCTTTTTATTTGCTCTTCAGACCTCTGTTACTTAATGAGCTCACGTCTTCATTGAATTCTCCACCAGGATGCTTATTTCCTGATCCAGGAAAGTTCATTAACATGTACAAATAATAGAGACTCGAGGTGGAAATGTCCATAAATACTCAAGGATTGGCTCCTTGTCACGTTTCACAGCCTTTCCTGTCCCTGACCTCTGGACTTCTTTTTGTCTTTAGGGAATGTTCGAGAAGTAGTTGGGAAAATAAAAAAGGAACAAAGAGCTAGAAGGTATTGTGTGAAGGTATGTCCATCTGAATTTAAGAATGGAATTAAAGTTGCTTGAAAATCTTGATATGTCTAACATTTTTAAAAAGTATGCTTCCCACATTTTGAGATTTTATTTATTTATTTATTTATTTATTTATTTATTTATTTATTTATTTATTTTTAAGATTTTATTTATTCATTTGACAGAGAGAGAGAGAGAGAGATCACGAGTAGGCAGAGAGAAAGGCAGAGAGAGAGGGGGAAGCAGGCTCCCTGCTGAGCAGAGAGCCCGATGTGGGGCTCGATCCCAGGACCCCGAGACCATGACCTGAGCCGAAGGCAGAGGCTTTAACCCACTGAGCTACCCAGGCGCCCCGAGATTTCATGTATTAGCAAAATTTAAAAAGATTTGAGGGCTGGCACATAGTCGTCAACCTTTTTTTTTTCTTTCTCCGAATGACTACAAAAACTGTGATGAGAGTGTACAATAAACCTTTCTCATCTGGAGGCACAGAAATTTCAGATTAGCCATAACAGAGAGGAGTGAATAGTAGTGCATTACCAACTGAAACTAATGTAACTAACCAAAAAAAAAAAAAAAAAAGCAAGAGAAAGATATAATCATGGCATAATAAAGGACAGTCTTTTGAGTTGAGTAAATTTATCCCTATGAAAAACTCCACATGGTGGGTCTTACTTATTTATTAAAAAATTTTAATCAGAGGTTGATGAAACATCCCCATTAACCTATAAGCAGATCATGGATAAACATCATGAATTGCAGGTGTAAACCACTCCTACTAAGACCTCCTTGAGCCTGCTTTTCTTTTCTTTTTTTTTTTGTTTAAAGATTTTATTTATTTATTTGACAAGAGATTATAAGTAGGCAGAGAGAGAAGTGGAAGCAGGCTCCCTGCTGAACTCAGAGCCCAATGCGGGGCTTGATCCCAGGACCCTGAGATCATGACCTGAGCTGAAGGCAGAGGCTTTAACCCACTGAACCACACAGGCGCCCCATAGCCTGCTTTTCCTATTGGACCTTTTTGCCCAGTTACCCAGATTTGCATTCTTTCTGAGGCCCCACACTTCTTCTTGGCCTGCTCTTCAATTGATGCCACATTCTGCCTTCTTACTTGCCAGGCTCCTTCTCTGTCCTTGGGATGCTAATAACGATGTTGAGCACTATCATGTAGTTCAGGGGATCCATCAGTTTAACCTTGCATCTCCCAAGAACCTCTCTGGAGATACAGCCCCACTGAGCAAGGGTTTAAAGTCGGTTTTTACAAATCACTGTGATCAGTTACTTGCTACGGTGGGGGAAACTTGGCAGCTGTGACAGAAAGCTTCTGAGGATAAAATGCAGTGGGGGAAATGGCTGAAGCCATCCTTTTAAATAGAATCAGTTTGTCAGCTGCGTCACTGTCTTGTACCCACATTACACTGGTAGCTAGAATTCAGCTAGTTTGTGATAAATACCTCTTCAAGACCCCTCTCTTCCTGCAAATATTTTAACATAACAAAAGAACAATAATCCCAATGAACATTATTGCTCAATAATAGAAATGTCATTTTGAAACTTTTATGTTGATCCCAAATAGTTAGCTGAAAGTCCTTGTTGGAGAGCTATAACAAACAAAAATTAAAATATTTGTTGTGATTTTGTTGCTAAAGAAATTAACATAACAAATGTATAACTATACATGATCTCCACACACTTTATTTACAAGGCGCCTTTTTTTCTTAAACCAACAAGCAGCATTGCACTATACTTTCTTTCCTTGCTGTTCTTTTTTAATGTTAATCATTTGAATACTCTAAAAGCAAACTGTTAGGGGCTTTGCCACTTTCCATTATAAAAATTGTAATTAAAACAGAAAAACGAGGGGCCCCTGGGGGGCTCAGTGGGTTAGGGCCTCTGCCTTCAGCTCAGGTCATGATCCCAGGGTTCTGAGATTGAGTCCCACGTCGGGCTCTCTGCTCGGCAGGGAGCCTGCTTCCCCCTCTCTCTCTGCCTGCCTCTCTGCCTACTTGTGATCTCTCTCTCTCTCTCTGCCAAATAAATAACTAAAATCTTAAAAAAAAAAAAAAAACAGAAAAACGATTGTGATCAATGTGGACAAACACATCAAGAAAAATCTCAGGATGAATTCCAGAAACATCAGGGAACACTTGTATTGTTGCACTTGGAAACTTTATTCAGAGGAAAATTAATTCAGAAATTAGCCCTCCTTCAATCTTCCCTTAAAAGCAAAACAGTATTAAAAATGATGGCTTGGGAAATACGAGACAAAATTTCCTTCTTGTGCCCAACTTAGAAATTTCTCATGCCCTCCCTTGCTGTTTTGCATGTAATTAACGATGTTGATTTCAAAGAAAATACTTGAAACGTCATTCTTTCCTAACTATGGGGTTATAAAATTGAAGTAGCAATGGCAACAAAGGTATTATTTCAACAGAAGGAGATACAATTTAAAAGATGTTATATTAATTTAGTTAATAATTATTTATCAAGCAACTCATATGCTATTTTCATGGTTAATGGAGAGGTGGATACGTCTAATGTACTACCACTCCCCTCACGAGCATGGACTGTTTCAGAGTTAATGATATTTTGCTTTATTACTCAATTGACATATATTTATTGAGTATAGTACTCACATTCTTCTAGATTATATAGGAGAGACTCGGCTTGGGTGACCTGAAAGCAGAGCTTGAAACAAAGACTTATGCAGTTAGGTTATTTGGGGATTGATATTACAGATCAAGAGTGGATGGAATAGGGGAGAAGGGAACAGTGTAAGGACGCTTACTGCTATAGGCTGTCACTAAGATAGCCAATACCGGGGATATGGAGGGATGAGGTGTGGCTTTTATAATCAAGTACTGAGGACATAAAATTACTACTCTAAAAGTACAGTGAAGAATATGGACAGTCCTATGACTGAGGAGAAAATTGTTTCATGTAGACCAGAGGTTCTCAACTGGGGTTGATTTGCACCCCCTACAGGGGATATTTGACAATACCTGGAGACATTTTGGATCCAGATGGTGGGGAGAGGAGGGTAGAGGAGGGCAGGGAGGGGGGTGGGGTGAGAGGGTACACTACTGGCATCTAGTGGATAGGGGCCAGGGATATTGCTAGATTTTCTATCATGCACAGGACCACTGACTTAATATAAAGAAATATCCAGCACAAAATGCCAATTATGTTGTTGCTGGGAGACCCATCTCAAACGCCGAAATGCCCCTGTCACCTGGGAATCTACTTAAAATGTAGACTGTGTTCAGGAGGTCCGGGGAAGGGGGCGGGGAGCCTGACATTCTGCTTTTTCTAATGAGCTCCCAAGTGATGCTGATATTGCAGTCTGTGGACCATACTTTGAGTAACAGGGCCGTAGACAGTGGGTATGGGGGAAGATTAGAAAAGTGGGAGATTAGGGGCGCCTGGGTGGCTCAGTTGGTTAAACGACTGCCTTCAGCTCAGTTCATGATCCCGGGGTCTTGGGATCGAGCCCCGCATCGGGCTCCCTCCTCGGTGGGGAGCCTGCTTCTCCCTCTCCCTCTGCTGCTCTGCCTGCTTGTGCTATTTCGTTCTCTCTGTCAAATAAAAAAATAAATAAAATCTTTAGAAAGAAAAATAAAAGTGGGAGATTAATGACAAGTAGAGCGAGTTTTCTAAGGGAAAAGTCCTCAGACTAGGTGACATTCAGAGTGGCTGAGATTGCTTGGTGGGTAAGGTAGTGAGGAAAAAAAATCAAGAGCAACATGAGTGAAGAAGTCAGGGTGACAATTTTTAGCATAAATAAATACGGCTTAAGAATCTCTTCCTGGAAAGAAAATAGGGTAAAAAACAACAACAACAATAAAAACAAACAAACAAAAAACCTGGGTGGGAAGGCTTGTTTCATCCTTAATGTTGCTCCGTGGCTATGCAATTACACATCCTTTTGGGCTTCTGTTTCCTCAGTGTAGAAAGACTACTTCACAGTATTGTGTTATACAGGTTTGAGCCAAGTGAAATCACGTATGTACATTTTGCACTTTCCAGATGTAACTTCTATGGCCAGCCTGCCTAGGCTTGAATCTTAGCTGTACTTCTTACTCCGTGACCTAGAACAATGCTTTTCTAGTTTTTACAGTTTTGTCAAACAGGAGTTTGGTAAAACATGAGTTTCCAGATGGGATGGCGTTTTACAGAACTACTGCTCATAGAGAGTTAGCATGTATTCATTTCTTACTATGTGTCACTGTTCCAAGGACTTCACATTTTAAAGTTTCCCTACATTACTGGTTGCAGGCAATCACTGTGATCCCCATTTTACTGACAAGAAACTAAGGTTATATAACTTGCTCAAGAGCATACAGTTAAGAAATGGCACCACTGAGATTCAACACGGGCCTTCCGTCACAGAGTGTGTTTCTAGCAACTATATTACTGGGGTTTTCTTAAGCACAAGTATTCCGTGCCCCCATTTCTAGCATTTGTTTCCTACAAGAATTTTGCTGTGTCAACTGGCTTACTAAGAAGCTTTGATATTTTCATATTTTCAGTTTGCTAGAGAGGATTCAGCCAAGGGACTTCTTAACTTGTTGGAACTTTGAAGTTTTCTTGTCTATGGTGGAGGGATATCACCTGGGACTCTTCTAGATCGATTTCTTTTTACTTGTATTTTTCACAATCTTAAGAGTCCATGGAAATAGGAATAGGTACGTACAACCTCACCTCAATATTTCAGAATGCCTAATATACACTGTATATTTACCCCATAATAATATACCCACCAGAGGCTCCTAGGTGGCTCAGTTGGTTAAGCGTCTATCTGGTTCAGGTCATGATCCCAGGGTCCTGGGATCCAGCTCCGCATGAGGCTCCCTGCTTGGTGGGGAACCTTCTTCTCCCTCTCCCTCTACTGTTCCCCCTGCTGTGCTCTCTCACTCTCTCTGTCAAATAAATAAATAAAATCTTAAAATATATATTTATATTTTAGCCACCAGACTGCAAAAATATCAAGGTTGCATGTTTTGAATGGAATTATAGAACTAATAGGCTCCCAATGTATATATCCCATATAATTAACATAATAATGATGAGGAGGATAACAATAATAATTCTTGTAGAAAGTTCGGGAATCATTGACCTATAATATTGTCCACCCCTGTCATGACTAGCTCAAACCCATTCACGTATATAATGTTTCACTCCATGAAAATCTGTACTTTCATTAAACAGAATCACTAGTTTTCCTGCCTCTCAGGCCCCTTTTTGGCTCATCTGAGAAAACCACTCAAGTTCACAACCTCTTTTAACTCAGGCCATCTCGAACTCTGTCACACACTCTGCGTGCCTCCATCCCCGCCTCCCCGGAAATGAGGAGTCCCTGGGTTTCTTGTCAGCAGCGGTGCTTGTATTTGGGCCAAGAATGTGACATTGTTGATTTCCCATTTTGATATTCTCTGAGGAGTCTCTCTGGGTGGGACAAGAACATACCCAGATTTTTTTTTTTTTTTTTTTTTTAACGAACGTGTAGTAAAATCTGTCGTGACAGATTTTGAACAGGTCCCTGTAACAGGGTGAAATGAAATGACAACAAGGGAAGACCGGACAGAAACACATCAGCCCCGTGAATCTCTTTCTGTTGGTTGCCTTTCTCTTTCCCACTGAGTTGAAATGTTTCTCTCACGAAGCCGGGGATGCTTGCCGAGCAGGTCTCTGGCTCTCCAAAGCAATGCCTTCCAACAGCCTCCAGTCCCTAAAGAAGAGGCCATTACAACCCCTCTTTCCCAGGAGGTGTCAGTCACAAAGGCAAAGGAGCCTTTGGAGATGGGTTGGAGTGCGTCAGTCAGTCAAAGAGTAAACTCTGGCATCGAACAAATGGTGCGATCCTGTGTGCAGTGCCAGCAGGTAGCTCCTGGCTACAAACTCTTTTGCAGGGATAAAAGTCTTCCTAGCAGAGTTCTAGCAATCCTAAATATTTCATGCCTGTGCTCGAACAAAAAGTTGCCATGGGAAGGCTGGCTTGAAGATGTGTTACTGGTGTGGTATTTTCCTAAGTTTCTCATTAGCTTGTCCTTCTCTGCCCCATTCTTACCCGAGTCAGAAACTCCAACAGCAAGCCTTCTTTAGAAAGTATGGTTCCTGTCTTAGGTATATTTGCTATTGAAATCTGTCAGCTCTGCCTTCTGAGTCCTGCTAAAGATATGTCACACACCAACAGGAGAAGAAGCAGAAGCTGCTGTATCTTATGACGTGTTTAGAAGTATTTCTGGAAATCAAGTTCTGTTAGTGATCTGTTAGTGTGTAATTACCCCAAAACCAAGTGGCTTAAAAAAATAGTGAATCTAATTTGAGAGGCAGGGCAGGGGGTTATGGGAGGGTGGGGAAGAGAAAGGAAACAAGATGGGATGGGGAAGGAGACAAACCATAAGAGACTCCTAAACTCACAAAACAAACTAAGGGTTGCTGGGAGGTGGGGGGGGTAGGGATATGGACATGGGGGAGGGTATGTGCTATGGCAAATGCTGTGAAATGTGTAAGCCTGATGATTCACAGACATGTACCCTGGGGCAAATAATACATTATATGTTAATAAAAAATATTGTAAAAAAAAGTAGTGAATCTTTAGTATCTCTCACACTTCCCGGGGGTCAGGTTTTCAGATAGGGTGCACTAGGGATATCTTTATTCCACAGTGTCTGGTCAGAGGAGGAATATTTGAAGACTGGAGACTGGAATCAACTGAGGGCTTATTTACTTACCTGTCTAGCAGTTGATGCTGGCTTTTGGCCGAGAACTTGACTAGGCTGAACATATGGCTTCAGCTTTCTCCCAACAAGGTGGCTGGATTTCAAGGGCAAGTGTCTCGAGAGAGATACTGATTTTTATAACCTATGGAAGTCATACAGGGTCACTGCTCTCACATCCTTTTGGTTAATGCAGTTATAAAAGTCTGCCCAAGTTCAAGAGAACCTTGACATGAAGATATGTCAATAATGCACTGTAAGAAGAACCTGTGCGAAGACCACACATTATTGGCGAACCCTTCTTTACAAAATACGATCTGTTTCTCAAGTGGAGTTGAGAAAAGTTTAAACTAACGAGTACTTTGGGAGTATTATCTATGCTTCCTAGTTGTTTGGCCACATAAATCGTGAACTGTTGGAAGCTGCTCAGTTGTTATGATCTATCATATCTACATAATGATCTGTAATATCTCAGTTGCTTCTATACTTAATATTTGTTTTAAGTATCATTTGAAGTTGGTCAGCCTGGAATATTCACCTCCACATTACGAATAAAGATAACTGAGGCTCAAAGAAATACAAATATCTTAAAATCGCCCAGACACTTAATGGCAGATTTGGGATCAGAACACAGCTTCTCGAACTCCTTGACCATTGTTCTTTTCATCAGAATTTATGACATCTACAGTTTGTAACATCCTCAACAAGTGAACATTTACTGAGTACTTTCCAATGGAGGCGCAGCGGTAGATACTGAATGTATCAAGATTGATATGACATAGTGTTAGAGAACACACGGTCCCATGGGGAAGGTCAATACATAAACACATACATTCAGAAGAATGGGACAATTGTGCAGGCAAAGGTGCTGTTTGAACACAGAGTTCATTTTGGGATTCGGAGGTGACTTTCAGGGGGATAAAATATTTAAGCTTGAATTTTCATTGCTTTCAGCTCACTAAACTAGACAGCTATCGGAAAAGTGGCACATTGGGTACTTAAATTTCAATACATATCCTTTAAAATAATATGTGTCTTACATGATCTGTATGGTAAGGCAATTGCCTTTTCTTTTGTCCTTCCATAAAATTTATACATTAGTAATTTCTCGATTATAGGTATGTCTTACTTTTCTTGCTACTTTGAATAGTATTTTAAAATATTGTGGTTTCTAATTGGTTAATTTGTAAAACTTCCTGTGTTTTTCTTCTACAGATCTTTTATACAATATTCCTGTTGAGATTTTTCTACCTTCCTGAGTAGGATGCTTAGCTTATTGATTTTCAGCTTTCCTCGTTTTTTAGTGTATGCATTTAATGCTGTGTGTTTCCCTTTATTATTGGTTTAGTTATATCCCGCAAGTCAAATATTTAATGATTTTATTTTTATTCAGTTCTATACAATTTCCCTTATGAACTCTTCCTGAAAACAATATATTTTTAAGAAGAGTTTCCTTTAATGCCATACACACACACACACACACACACACACACACACACAATTATAATATTGGTTTTCTGGAGAACTTTTACTAATGCATTTGACAATAATGTTTATTATTTTTCTGAATGCTGAATCCAATTTCCTAACATTTTGGTGACAATTTCTATGTTTATACTTATGAGGGATAGTGGTCTGTAATTTTGTTCTTTTAATATTTTTATTAGGTTTTGGTATCAGGGTTATAATAGTCTCATAAAATGAATTGAGGAGTGTTCCCTCCTGTATTGCCTGAAAAGTTTAGTCTAAAGTTAGTAGTTCTTGAAATATTTGGCAGCACTCCCAAGTAAATCCATCTGAACATGGAGATTCTTTTGTGGAAAAAATTTAATTACAAATTAATTAATTTTAATTAAAATTAAAATTTTAATTTTTAATTACAAAAATTTTAAATTACAAAAAATTTTAATTATGGAGCTGTTCAGATTTTTTATTTGTTTTTGTGTCAGTTTTGGTAAATTGAATTTTTTAAAAGAAATGTTTCCATTTTATCTAATTTTCTCTATAGACTGTCATAAAGTCATATTATTCCCTTATTTTATCCCCTTATTTTCCATTTAGTGTCTGTAGGGTCTGTGTTTATAATCTGTAATTCGTTCTTCATATTGCTAATTCATGTTTTTTCTTTTTTTCTCTTGATGAGTGTGGGGTTTATTGTGATCTGGTATAAGTGATCTTGGGGTTTATTAGTTTTATTAATTTTTTTTTTGAGAACCAACTAGTATGAGTCTGTCATTATCTTTATTATTTCCCTCTGTATATTTTCTTTTTGTCAAGGTTGCCTTTTTTCTTCTTGAGCTACACATTTTGATAATTAATCTTAAACTTCTCTTTTCTAATATAAGCGTTTAAACGCAAAAATTAAGTGAAATAGGTGAAAGGGATTAAAAGTACACTTACATGATGAGAAATGAGTAATGTATAGAATTGTTCAATCACTGGATTGTACAGCAGAAACTAATATAACACTGGGTATTCACTACACTGGAATTAAAATAGAAAAAAAGCAAACATTCTTCTGTAAGGACCTTAGGTACATTTCCAAAATTTTGACACATTGTGTTTTCATTGTGATTCAAAGTGAAATATTTTCTAATTTCCTTTGTCATTACTTCTTGGACCTGTGAGTATTTAGAAGGGCATTGCTTGACTTCTAAATATTTGGGGATTTTCTAGATATTTTATGTTTTTCTTTTTACTTAATTTTAATTAATGTGATTAGAGAATATATTCTAGATGATTTTAATTCTTTGGAAATTTTTTTGAGTTTTGTCCTGTGGCCTCAATATGGTCTTGGTGAACATTTTCATTTGCTTGAAAATAATATACAGTTGACCTTTGAACAACACAGGGTTAGGCTGACAGCCTTTGAAAATCTTCACCTTTGAAACCCTTCACCTTTGAAAATCTAGGTATAATTTTTGACTCTCCAAAAACTTAACTGCTAATAGCCTACTGATGACTGGAAGACTTACCAATAAATAGATTAACTTTTGTGTATGTATTTTATACCACATTCTTACGATAAAGTAAGCGAGAGAAAAGAAAGTTTTATAAAGAAAATCATGGGGATAGAATACTAGACTGTATCTATTTAAAAATTCCACATAGAGGGGCGCCTGGCTGGCTTAGTGGGTTAAAAAAGCCTCTGCCTTCGGCTCGGGTCGTGATCTCAGGGTCCTGGGATCGAGCCCCGCATTGGGCTCTCTGCTCGGTGGGGAGCCTGCTTCCCCCCCCTCTCTACCTGCCTCTCTGCCTACTTGTGATCTCTCTCTCTGTCAAGTAAATAAATAAAATCTTTAAAAAAAATTAAAAAAAATGAAAATTCCACATAGAAGTGGACTCACACAGTGCAAACCTGTGTTGTTCAAGGGCCAGTAGTCTATTTTTCAGTATTTTGTGTGTAATGTTTTATAAATCTCAATTATGTCAGGTTGGTTGAAAGTATTTAGATATTTTATATTATTTTGGTTTTTGTCCATTTGATTTTTAAATTACTGAAAGCAGGATGTTAAGATCTCTAACTATGATTGTAGGTTTCTCTGTTTTTTCCTTGAATTCTGTCAGTTTTCCTAGTCTAATTCCCTGTTACCGTATTGCTGTTGTATAATGTAGGCTCCTAGGTGTCTTGCCTCTGAAATGAATTTTATTCCTACCGCCACCCCATGGCTAAACTCATACCGCATAATCTGTTTTGTTATGAAATTATTACATGTCAAGGTACCAATTCCTCTGTGATCCCCAGTAGGCTAAATGCTTTTACACTCCCCAAATTGCAGTGATTTAAGGTTTATTTTATGCTCACGTCACAATCCAATGGGTGTTGCCTTGTCTACACAGTCATTCAGGACGTTGGCTTTTTCTTTGAGTATCTTCTCACTTCTTCATTACCTCAGAGTCACCAGCGGACTTCTTGAATCTGGCTAACAAAAGAGAGAAAAGAATGAATAGTATTGCAGACACGGTGTTTGGGGTCTGGGCCTTGAAAGGGCGTCGTTCCCTTTACCTGTAGTCCATTGGAACTCAGTTACCCAACTAATTGAAGGAAAAAGGTGAGGAATGTGGACTGGTTGTGTGACCAGGAAGAGAAGGAAATGCATTCTGGTGCTATATACCTCTACAACGTACTCCAGTTCCACTGAGAGCAGCTCCATATTGTGTTTAAGTTACACAATATAACATTTTATTTCATTCTAAGTCCTGAAACAAAAATAAAGTACAGTGGGTTGCATAATATATTGAATCTCCGCTCACATAAAATGCCATGTCTTCCGTTACCTTGGTTGAAAATGATTATTCTCATCTCTGTCATTTTATGGCTTTGGCTTGGAAGCTTGGTTAAAATATTTAGTATGGTCCTTTGAACAGTAAGGAAGCTGAGGATTCATTTTTCTCTTTCCCTCTAGGCAGTGAACTCCTTGATGTAACAGAATTATGTGTTATTAATCTTTGTATGCCCACAGGTGCCTAGCACAGGGTTTCACATTTGGTTCACAGGCAAGAATACATGCCTATTGAACTGAATTGAGAGGAAATTATATTCAAGGAGCTATCAGGAAGTTTGCAGACTTTCCACTTGTATCATTTGATCTCCTTACTTGATTGTTCTAGAAACTGAGGATCAGAGAAATTATATCCCACACCCATGCTTATATAGCTAGTGAAATATTTAAATGGGAACTATAACCCAGCAGTTCTGATTGGCAGTTGGAGTTGTTTTTTTACCTAACCAATTTGACCATGATTGTTGCTTCTCAGTTTAGATATAACCATAAAAATTACATATTTAAAAAATTAAAACTTTTGTTGAAAACCTCTCTGTGGAGTATAAAGAAAATCATGGAGGGCATTGTGAGAAGGAAGGGAAGGGTGAATGGGGGGAAATCGGAGGGGGTGATGAACCAGGAGAGACTGTGGACTCTGAGCAACAAACTGAGGGGTTTGGAGGGGAGGGGGTGGGGGGGTGGGCGAGCCTGGTGGTGGGTATTGAGAAGGGAACATATTGCATGGAACACTGGGTGTGGTGCATGAACAATCAATCTTGTAGCACTGAAAAATTAAAATAAACATATTTGGGGAGAAAAAAAAAGAAAACCTCTCTGTTAAAAAAAACTATTATAAAAAAACTAAAAAAAATTAAAAAGCTATTATAGCATTTTCATGATAATGTTCATTAATGTCACTGGTACATCCCCAAAGTATGTTTCCATACAGGTTTTTGGAGATTATTTTCATTTTTGGCACACTGGCAGGTAGGCAAAATATGTGCCAGAAAGGGGCAGCACAATATTATTTTGGGAACAAGGAAGAATAAATTGTGTGCATCAGGCATAAGCTGAAGCTTGATTTTTACACTTGAGAAAAAACATATTACATGAATTATTAAAAAAATTTCCTTATCTGGTTATCAGAGTTAGAACTGAATCTCATATTTTTTTTTCTTCAACACATGAGTAATGGACGGAAATTGCTGAAATAAGTTAGCCATTTCACTTTCACTTAATGTGATGGTTAATTTTATGTGTCAGCTTGAGTGGGCCACAAGGTGCCCAGACATTTGATCAAATATTTTTCCGAGTATATCTGTGAAGGTATTTCCAGATGAGATTAAAATTTAAATCAGTGGACTGAGTAAAGCAGATTGCTCATTCTAATGTGGATGGTCCCCACATCCACTAAGTTGGAAGCTTAGATAGAACAAAAAGGCTGACCCTTCTTTGAGTAGTAGGGAATTCCTCCTGCTTGACTATTTTCAGGATGGAACATAATTTTTTTTTTCCTGCTTTTAGACTTGAATTGAAACACTGGCTCTTCCTGAGTCTTAAGCGTACTGGCCTCTGGACCAGATCTACACCATTGGCCTTCTATGTTCTCAGGCATTTGAATTTGGACTATACCACCAAGTCTTCCAGGTCTCCACCTTGCTAAATGCAGATCTTGGGACTTGTTAGCCTCCATAATCACATGGGCCAATCCTATCTATCTATCTATCTATCTATCCATCTATCATCTATCTATCCATCTATCATCTATCTATCTCAGAGTTTCTCTCCAGAGAAATAGAACCAAAAGGATGTGTGTGAGTGTGTGTGTCTGTGTGTGTGTGTGTATCAATTATAATTAATAATTATAGCTTTGAACACTTTGTTCCAAAACATGTTTACCCATCAAATAGTGCCTCAAGAGGGGCAACAAATCTAGATTTGCTCAGATAACAAAGGGTTAATTGAACCTTTTTAGATAAATGCATATGGAGAAATTATGATTGGGGTGCTTCCAAAAATAGCAATGCTCCTGTTTAGAATTCTAAATAAAAATATAATTACTAAGTAATTCCTCTTGATTAGCACCTCTGTTCTCATGATGAGCTAGGATTCTGTGATAACCTTAGAAGAATGATACTTAGTCAAAAGTTCAAGTGATATGCCACAAGTATAAGCAGTACAATCCGGATCTCTTCAATTCAGTGTGTTTAACAGCAGGTGGGAGGTTATTTTTCTCCACAGAAATAGAATAAAGGCTTTCCTGATTTGTTTTCTTAACAGTGCATCCAAAACAAAAACCTTACACTGGTGGCTCTAATGTCTACTGTTTTATTTTTCCATATATCATGTTGAGAAAGTTATTGATAAATAACACCTTTCCAATAAGAAAACGAGATTGTTCTTGTGTATTATAGCAAGAAGTTATGCTATTACTCATGAGCAACAAATATTCTCAGTCCATTAAGAGAAAATCACCATGTCAAGCCATGTTGTTGAGTGTGTGTGTGTGTTTTTCCCAACTCCAAGTGACTGTGACTTGGATTAACACTGAGATTATCATTTTAGCATAGATAGACCTGACCATAATGGAGAATCTATTGATTAGCCTGAGGGTATGACTGAAATTTTTTTTTAAAGGCTTGGTCAGCAGTAGGTTTATTGTGTACTGTTAGGGACAGAATGAAGAGACTCAGCATGCTGTTTCGAAGGTCATCTGATTTCAGTACATCATTACTTCTGACAGATAATGGAATCTTAATAAAAAAGAGCTTTTCCTTTCCTTTTCTTTTTTTTTTCTTTCATTCTCTTCTCTTCTCTTCTCTTCTCTTCTCTTCTCTTCTCTTCTCTTCTCTTCCCTTCCCTTCCCTTCCCTTCCCTTCCCTTCCCTTCCCTTCACTTCTTTCCTTTTTTTTTCTTCCCTTGCCTTGCTTTCCCTTGCCTTGCCTTGCTTTCTCTTGCCTTGTCTTACCTTCTCCTCCCTTCCTTTCCCTTCTCTTCTTTGCTTAGATAGATCCACCATAGGGAATTGACCTCTGTGAAACATGTGCCTTCTGAGTTACTAGGTACCTTTAGAGACCTAAATCCTGTCTACTTTTCTGAGCTTTCCTGAGAATCAAACACAGTGCTATCTCTCTTGTCATTTCTTCCTGAAAAAATCATTCATTTGAAACATTTCATATGTAATTATTAATAAATGGCTTATTACAATTTTTTACATAAACTATAAGCCTAGAAGTCAAAATAAGATATTCAATCCACATACATGTATTGATTAGCTAATATATGGAAGGAAACAACTTTGGCCCTGGGAATACCAAGTTGAATAAGACTTGTTTCTTGATTTTTAAAAAATGGTGGAAAGTTGTGTGATTACTATTTTAAATCATGGTGAAGCAATTTGATTGGAATAATCCTCCCAGAGATAAGATTTATAAAACCTGGAAATAATGTATTTGTGGGTATATGTTTATAATATCTTTGTATCTGTATTTATATCTCTATATATGTATATCTGTATGTACTAAACAACTTGAAGGCAACAGATAATGACTGACACCAGGTCAAAATTGCAGAGGACATTACTTTTTTTTTTAAGATTTTATTTATTTATTTGACAGAGAGAGATCACAAGTAGGCAGAGAGGCAGGTAGAGAGAGAGGGGGAAGCAGGCTTCCTGCTGAGCAGGGAGCCCTTTGCGCGGCAATCCCAGGACCCTGAGATCATGACCTGAGCCAAAGGCAGAGGCTTTAACCCACTGAGCCACCCAGGCGCCCGAGAAGATGCTACCTTTGAAAGATGAAATGTAACGGATGATATTTGCTATTCTGAAGGTCTTTGGTTGTGTGCATGCTCAAGCCTACAGAAGCTTCTGAAGGCAAAAAGCCAGTGTCTTACTGCCTTGAGGAATCCATGAACAGAGTCTGAGGCTAGAAAAATAGCCTGAAAGTTAGGGAGAAGTCCTGGAAGGAAGAGACACTAAGTGACTTAGGCCCCCAAACAGCTTTGAAAATCCACTAAAATACTTAGTGCTAACTGGCTCAAATGGCATTCTTGGGGAAAATTCTGTGGGGCCCAACAAAACAAGAACAATGACAACGATCAACCAACCAACAAATGAAAAAACACAGCATCTAGAAGTTGAAAGAAGTATGCAGAAATATCAGATTATGGTTTCCCCCAAGGGACAGAATTTAGAGTTTGAATTTAGACAAGTTATCTGGTTCTAGAAGAAAAAATTATCACTCACCACAGTAACATAGCAATAAGTAGTTTCTACAACTTAATATCCGTAATATCTAGTATATGAAGAAAATACATGTAAAGAAACAAAAATGTGGCCCATACTCAAGAAAAAAGCAGGTAATATAAATAGATCTTTCAATAACCTGGATGATAGGTTAGCAGAAAAGGACTTTAAAGCAGCTAGTATAAATATTTTTAAGGACATAAAGGAAGTTATATGTGTAACGGATAAAATGATGAAGAATCTCAGTAAGGGAATAAAAACTAAATTAAGAAGGATATTCTACAGCCTAAGTATACAACTGCAATATACAATAACTACACTTTGAAGATGACAAAGAAAAAGAGTACATATATTTGAAGATGGATTAGTAGAAAGTATCAATGTGAAGAATAGAAAGAGAATTGAGGTAGAATGAACAGAGCCTTAGAGCTATGTAATCAATACTAAGTGGTTGGACATACAGGAAATTGGAGTTCCAGAAAAAGAAGAGAAGGATAATAGGATTAAAAATATAATCTGGGCACCTGGGTGGCGCAGTTCATTGAGCAACTGCCTTCGGCTCAGGTCATGATCCCGGAGTCCAGGGATTGAGTCCCACGTCGGGCTCCCAGCTCCATGGGGAGTCTGCTTCTCACTCTGATCTTCTCCCTTCTCATGCTCTCTCTCACTCTCTCTCTTTCCTAATAAATAAATAAATAATCTTTTAAAAAAAATGTTAAAAAAAAAATATATAATCTAGGCCCTACATTGTAGGGCCTGAGTCTATCTTGTTGTCAGTACCCAAGTACTGAGTACTGAGTACTCAGTACCCAAGATACTGTAAATATTGTGCAAGTACATATTTAATGATTATTAACACTTTAATGAATACATATATAATTTCAGGGACTAAGCAAATACATTGTCTAAGTACTCGCTTTATAAAATCATGGTGAATAATTAGGTAAATATATATGCAGGGATCCTGGGGTGGTAGGTGGGGTCTGTTAACATCTGACTCTTTAGAATATAAAAGTGGAAATATTAGGTGCTATGGAGAATTCTTTTGATTAATTTCATGGTTCTAAATCATTGATTCTGTTTTTATCCTGATTTTCCAGTGACCAGCTTTAGTTTTTCTCTCATGTTCTATTTCTGAGGCCTATACCGGGTGCCAAAATAGAAGCATACCATTAATTATTGAGTAGCTTGAACTATCTGGTCAATAGAGTGACATTCAAATTGCACCAATTTGACATGCTTGACACTTGGGTCAAGGACTTACAAAACAAAATGAGTTAAATATGGAGCAGGGACACCGTGTAAGAACAGACACCATCCTTTCCTGATAGGAAAAGGAACCAAATATGATGAGTCACTATCTTTACAGTAAAGACCTGTATAGGAATAAGTCTCAAACTTATGACTTAAGTCTCAGGAGTTATTGTTTAAGCTCTGGATATTTCCAGGTGCATGTATGTGAGTCCTGGAAAGATATGGTGAATCTGAGAGTCTTGTTTTTCTAACTCTGGGCAAAACCAAAACTGAGAGTAATGATAGACCATATAAATATATGGTTTTTTGAATGGTGCTCAGATGAACGTAGGATAACTGAAAGTTCTGGAGGGAGGGCACATATTTGCAAGAAAGAACAGGAATAATAATTTTGTGAAGGAAAGTGCTTTCGTTTTTTTTTTTTTTAAAGATTTTATTTATTTATTTGATATAGAGACAGTGAGAGAGAGCATGAGAAGGGAGAAGGTCAGAGGGAGAAGCAGACTCCCCATGGAGCTGGGAACCCAATGCGGGACTCGATCCCAGGACCCCGGGATCACGACCTGAGCCGAAGGCAGTTGCTCAACCAACTGAGCCATCCGGGTGCCCCTCATTTTGTTTTTGATGAGTTCATACATCTATGGTGTAGTTCTTTTCAAATCCACGCTGATAAAATAAACTCTAATATTTTGTGAGGCATTTTGTATGCAGGAAAGAAAGTGAGGGAAAGAAAATTTCACCCGTGTTACAGTGGAAATAGCACTTAAATAGCACCAAGTGACCTAGCCACATGCCAGTTTTCCTCTAATCAAAAACTGAGTAAGATTTTGGGTAATTATGTCCTTTCTCTAAACTTACATTGCTCATATATAACATAAGAGTTTCTTTAGTCTCTTTCAGTTTTGTGAAAGAGACAAAAAGAAAAAAGTATTATAAGTGTTGGCAGTTATTTTCCTTAGAGAGAACCATGTAATTACCCAAGGACTGCTTCTGCTCTTATGTGCCCACCAATACCGCTATTATATATTTAAGCAAAAACATATATGGTTAAGGCATAGACTTCTTTGGGTAATCCTGAATTATCTGGTAAACTGAAAATTTGAGGAAGAAGTAAAAGTACTTTTAATAGCAGGAAGCATAAGGAATTTGAAGAGACACTGGGGAATTTCTTTTCCCTGTCATTCTGCCGTGTTGTTTCTTTAAAGGGACGAGTCCTTATTTATTCATTTTACAATTATTTATCGATCACCTACTACATACGAGGCACTGTTTTAAGAGGTATAAATAGAACCAAAATCCTTGCCCGCGTGACCCTTATAGTTTGAAACTTCCTCCCTTTTGCGACCAGTCCCTGTGTACATTACTAGATGATCCTCACTGTTTTTAAAGGAAAATAAATTCCAGTATTAAAACAAATATGGGAGGAAATGTTCAGTGTTGAAGAAAGGTTCTGCCCGGGAAATAAGATGGCGGTGGACAAATGTGCCTGCAAGGTACCTGAGAGGACAGAATTCCACAAGTCCTGCATCACATTTTGTCCCCGTAGGTGGAAAGAGCCAACATGTTCAAAGTCAGATCCATCCAAAGTCACCCATTTTTATATAAAGCCATCTAGTCCAGACACAGCCGTCATATGTTACAATTTTCCCTGCCAAAAAACTAATTGGCTCGGGCTGACTTTGAATTCATCCCAGATTTACACAAAACTTGTGGAAAGACTTATCTACCTCAAGAAAACTTTTGATAAACCTAGTTCCAGGTTTCAGATTTTTACAAAAACCTGAAACCAAGCAAGATTTTCTTGGTTTCCTGTTTGGTAAGGAGGTAGTGCAAGCTCTAATTATGAGGCCTCAAGGGAACACAAGGAAAGACAGACACAAAAGGAAACATCTTGGAGACAGGTAATTAAGGAGAAAAAGACACACCAGGAAAACAAATAAGAATGAGTAGCTAGGCTGAATTGTAAAATTATTAATAATATATTTATATGAAAAAATGTCTATATGACTTAATGCCATTTAAGAGGTCTGCGTTTCTGGTTGCATTTTATTGTTAAAAGTTAGGAATTTTCAGAATGGAGGCCAAACCTATACAGAGAATTATCCATAAATAGAAAGTACAGATCAAAGCACTCCCTCTTCCGCCCTCAACCCTGTAAAGTTTCATATTTCCCCCTTTTTACTGACATTCAAAGATGCGTTAGTATAAAGTGGAAAAATAATTCATTTGGAAATGCTGTTTGAGTCATATATAGTGCATACCACACGGTTGAGATTTAAATGATCAAATTACTTTGCCTTTGAGTGACTTAATCAGCAAAATCAGTCCTGATATTTGATTTCAGTTTTTTAATTCAAAATGTGCCAAGTAATCAGATTGTGTTGTTAAATTTTCCCTCATCCATCCTTAGTTTTAGGTTAAGGTACATGGAAAGAGTCAACTCTGATGGCTTTTTTTCTTGACTTTGACTTCATAAGATCTTTTAAATTTGAGGACAATTGAACCATTTTTATCTTTAAGTCAGGGAAGCTTATTTCCTGTAAGTGTTGTTCTGATACTGAAGATCCTTTCTATTGAACTGGAAACATTTGTGAATATGTTGTTATTTCATTAAGGAAATAGATCTACCCTATCCTAGGAGGTATATAAACTCAGGGATTTATTCACTTAACACAGAATGAGAGCGGTGCTAGAGCATAAAATTATGTTGAACATATACATGGTTTAAACAAAATTTAAAGAGGGTAAGAAGAGGTAGTATAACAGGATGGTTGCAGTGTAGCTGGGTGGGCAAGTCTATGTAGGGCTTGGAAGGGAATGATTAAGGTGCTAAGTCGAGAAAATGGTAGGATTACAGGAAAGAATTAAGGAGGAAGATAAATGGATAAGAATGTATTTACTAAAGTTATTTTCTCTTGCTTAGGATTTATCTGAATTGCCCAATAAACTACATTGGATACTCGTGGTAAGATTGGGGATCCATTGTCCGTTTGACAGTAAGGCATGAAAAATGAGTAGCCACTTTTTGTTTTGTGTTTTTTTTTTTTTTTTTTTGAGGGGTGGGGCTTCTTTTTTGATTATTATTATGTTCAATTAGCCATCATTAGTTTCTGATGTAGTGTTCAACAACTCAACAGCTGGGTGTAACATCCAGTGCTCATCACAACACGTGCCCTCCTTAATACCCATCACCTGATTACCCCGTCTCCTCACCCCCCCTCCCCCAACGCTCAGTTTGTTTCCCGGAGTCCGGAGTCTCTCATGGTTTGTTTTGTTTATCTTTTAAAAAATCATGTGAGGGCGCCTGGGTGGCTCAGTTGGTTGGGCGGCTGCCTTCAGCTCAGGTCGTGATCCCGGAGTCCCGGGATCGAGTCCCAGGATCGAGTCCCATATCGGACTCCCGGCTCTGCGGGAAGTCTGCTTCTCCCTCTGACCTTCTCTCCTCTCATTCTCAGTCTCTCTCTCTAATAAATAAATAAAAAAAAAATCTTTAAAAAAAAAAAAACATGTGATTTTGGGGCACCTGGATGGCTCAGTCAGTTGAGCGTCTAACTCTTGGTTTTGGCTGTGGTCATAATCTCAGGGTCGTTAGATCGAGCTTTGTGTGGGGCTCTTCACTCAGGATAGATTCCCACACCTCCCCCCCCAACCCCCACCCCCACTCTCTCTGTCTCAAACAAATAAATAAATAGATCTTAAAAAAATAAAAATTATGTGTGATTTTTGATAATAAATACCAATGGGAGACAGATGGAGGCAGAAGAGAAATATAACAGGCAGTAAAGAGCACTGTCCACATATAAGCTGCTTCTACTCTAGTAAGTAATGGCTGTGTGGCCACAGACAATTCATTTTATCCTTCATATGAAAGCATGGATATAAGAGTGGCACAAACGTCATTGGATTTTTTTTAATGAGGAATTAAGTTGTTAATAGATGTACAATCCTTCTTGTGTTTATAGAATGTACCTATATCTTAGTTATTGTAATTACATCTTTATCTTGATTCAAATAACTTGGTTTTAGTTGTTATGGGCTATCTGCCCTTGAGCAAGTCACTTAACCTCTTGATCTCTCTTCTTTCAACAGTAAAATAAGGATGGTAGTAGTAGTACCTATGTCAGGTAGGATCAAAGAGGTAATGTATGTGGCAGGCACGCTGTGAATGATAAAGCACTATACCAATCAATATGTATTATCCACTGCTATTGACTTATTGACCTTCGCATCTCTAAACCTCCTCTTGGGCAGTGGGAAAGAGGAAGATAAATGGATTAAATAAGAATAAGACAACAAAAAGTTATATATATAATTTATATATTATATCTGTTTAATTAATATATAAATATATTTATATAGGATATATAATATTTAATATTCTATATTTCATATAATATAAATATATAATTTATATATTTATATATCATATATTTACATATATAATCTATATGTTTATAGTTATATATAATATATATTTATAATTATATAATTATATTATATATTATATAATAAAAAGTTATAAATATTATATGTAATAATTTTATTATATATTTTATTATATAGTTATATGTAAATATATACTTTATATATTTAATACATATATTTATTGTATATACTTTTATTTTATATAGATAAAATTTAGCTATGGGAAAGGACATACTGCCATTTGCAATACCATGGGTAAAACTTGCAGACATTATGCTAAGTGAAACAAGCCAGATCAAGAAAGACAAATACTCTGCACAGCATCACTAGTATGTGGAAATTAAAAAAAAAATTGAACTCATAGAAATAGTGCAGAAGAGTTAGAAAAATGGTTGCCAGGAGGTGAGGGAAATAGGGTAAGGTTGGTAAAAGGGTACAAACTTCCAACTATAGAATGAATAAGGTCTTAGGATCTAATGTATAACATGGTGACTATAGTTAACATCTTACTATATAATTGAAATTTGCTAATAGAAACAGAAATGTTCTTGTATATATATATGTTTGTATCATACATGTTCTCATATATATACATATATATGCATATGTGGTAAAGGATGTGTTAACTAGATGCGAGGATGGGAGGAATCCTTTCCCAGTATATACAAATCTCAAATCATCATGGAGTATACCTCAAATGTTTTATCATTTTATATGTCAACTATACCTCAATAAACCTGAAAAATAAATTATTAAGGATAAATACCATAAGAACAAATCTTGAAACACATCAAAGTTTAATACAGTTGAGATAAAATTATAATGTAGTGATCCAAAAGTAATGAGCCAATACCAATATTATCAATTTACAGATGTTTCTCTCCCATTTGATCATAAAATTCTTGAGAGCAGAGACCGTTTTTTTTTTTCTCAGTTTAGTTTCCTAAAGTTCAATCCAAGGCCTGGCATGTAATAAAGATTCTATAGTTATTGAATGGCTAAAATATGAAGCATGAAAGAATGAAGATAATTATATTTTCAGTACCTATTAATAGATGTTATGGCAGTATGACTAATCTTATTTTTTTTACTTTTTCAATGAAAATCATAAAATAATCAATTTTATAGATTAGTTTCTAAGGAACCTCCCACAAACTACCTTCAAAAAAGAGGTGCACTCATTCTTCGGCAATAAAGGATGGTGTTCTATACTGTGTTGTTTTTTTTTTTTTAGTTTTTTTGTTTTTTGTTTGTTTTCTTTTCCCACCTTTTTGCATACTGCCTAGTCTTAGGTGATAGATCCTGATGCAAAGTTGGGCCTCAGTTCATATTTTTTGTCAGAATATTCATAATTTTTCTTAGATAGTTAATCCTTTTTTCCTGCAGAAAATACAGAGACCCATGTATAATAAAAATAAGTCAGCAGTGTTTATTTTAATTAATTCTATACTCTTCCATTTGTACTTGAAAAAATTTCAAGTCTTTTTTACCACACTAAAGACATTAATATTTTAAAAGAAGCACCAACTTTCCATCCAAGGGACAAATATGGAACTATTTTCTTTTTTTTTTTAAAGATTTTATTTATTTATTTGAGAGACAGAGAAAGTGAGAGAGAGCATGAGAGGAGAGAAGGTCAGAGGAAGAATCAGACTCCCCGTGGAGCCGGGAGCCCCATGTGGGACTCGATCCCGGCACTCAAGGATCACGACCTGAGCTGAAGGCAGTCGCTCAACCAACTGAGCCACCCAGGCGCCCCTGGAACTATTTTCTTTACCAGATATTTTTGGTTTTGGTTTTTGGTTTTTGCTTATAAATAACTATGTCCTCTTTAATAATGGAATTATTTGATGCAGTCTTATCTCAAATCTCATTTTGAAGGTGAGCCTCACTTGTTTACTGTAGTCAATGCTGCCAATAGCTACTTTTGGCTTTGTTACTGCAGTTGTTGTGCTGTTTTTACTTGGCTTTTATTTTCCATGTATAATAATGATGATAATATAAAATGTTCACATTGTCCTTACTATGTATCTGCCAGTTTTAATCACTTAAACATTTACTCATTTGCACTTCATAAGAACATCATCATATAGATATTCTTAACATCCCCATTTTGAGCTAAAGTAACTAGTCAGAGGGAGGATAATAATTTGCTTAAGATCACATAGTAAGTGGTAGCACTAAGATCAAGAGCCAGATTGTCTTCTTCTAGAATCATCACTTTTTCTCATTATGGGAATCTGAGGTTTCAAAATCCCAAATTAAGACATGAATCAGCATTGGGGCACCTGGGTGGCTCAGTGGGTTAAAGCCTCTGCCTTCGGCTCAGGTCATGATCTCAGGGTCCTGGGATCAAGCCCCACATTGGGCTCTCTGCTCAGCAGGGAGCCTGCTTCACCTCCTCTCTCTGCCTGCCTCTCTGCCTACTTGTGATCTCTCTCTCTCTCTATGTCAAATAAATAAATAAAAAATCTTAAAAAAAAAAGACATGAATCAGCATGCATTTATGTACTCATAGGTGCAGTAGGGAAGTGTATTTGCATTTAGGACTATCCCCCCAAATTAGGAATCCAGAGTCTCTATGACTAAGATGTATTTTCTTCCCAAAACTGAGTCTTAATTCCAAGGTCTGCCATGGTATGGCTTTCTTAATTTAGCAGACAGAAGTGATAAAAGATGGATGAAATGAGTCATTGCTGGGATTTAGCAAAAATTGCTTCAATTTTTTTTTGTCATATTAGGTATCTGGTGATTTTAAAAAGTAGAGTGTTTATTTCAAATAAAAGGAATTATCAAGAGATTTAAAAAAGACAGCCAAGAGCACAGACACTGGTACTATATAAAAATGATGCATTTTAGATCTGAGATACTCTCAGTTGGGGACTAAATAATTCAAAGGACTTCTCTTTTCAGTGTTTAATACAAGTTTCTGCCAATTTACTAACCAGAGATAAGCAACTCTTTATTTGCATATGATTACTTGGGGTTAAAATTTCAACTAAAATTGAGGTATTCAAATGTAGCTTATCAACGATGACACCCTGAAGTCAGGTTTTTGTTACCAAAATGCTTTCAGGAAGGCCTCAGGGATGGAAAAGAATGTCTACTATTTCTATTTTATAGTATCTAGTATTTTTTCTTTCTTTCTTTCTTTCTTTTTTTTTTTTTAAAGATTTTATTTATTTACTTGACAGAGAGAGAGCGATCACAAGTAGGCAGAGACGCAGGCAGAGAGAGAGAGGGGGAAGCAGGCTCCTTGCTGAGCAGAGAGCCTGATGCGGGGCTCCATCCCAGGACCCTGAGATCATGACCTGAGCTGAAGGCAGAGGCTTTAACCCACTGAGCCACTCAGGCGCCCCTCTCTTTTTTCTTTTGCCTGCAAATAACTTTGTCTTCAATATAATTAATGAAAAATATTGAGTGATAATCTTCTTCAGTCTGGGGATTGAATAATAATAGCATAGAAAGAGAGTAGTTTAGACTTAAGTTGAGTATAAAACAAAGAACAAGCCCATTTGAAGTAAAACTTGTTCTCTAAACTAAATTGTTCTTCCTTTTCATGCATGTACAACCTTGATGTTATGAGAAGGATGTAAAAAGTTTCCAAGTTTCGCCCCTTTCTGCAATGCTACGTTCTCTCTTTGCTGGTTCACTTTTACTTATCCTTTAGATTTTTGCTTAAATATCATCCCTAGCAAGACTTCTTGATTCTGTTTTGTCACTTTTCTCCAAGCTTCCAAGACATTCTGACAACTCTATCATTGTATTTATCTCATTGACTTGGTTGGAATCATCCACTCTCATATACCCATATACTCTCATATACTTGAACCTTAGGTCTTCAAGGAGGAAGGCTAAGTCTTATTTATCTTTGTAGTGCAATGTTTAGTATGACATGGATATTCTATAAATGTTGAAATAAATATAAAAGCTACATTGGTACTGTTAGTCATGCAGCAATGATAAAAATCAAGTTATACTTCTTTTTAGACTTTATTTTCTTCAACAAATTATTTATTACTTATCAGACTTTTTAGAACATGATAGAACTTGTTTAGCCTGGTTCCTGGTGTGAAATTCAGAGCTTGTACAATTTAAGCATATCTTTGCAAATATAAGCTTATTTGCATAAGTTTATGTAACAAATGACAAATGGCCTTGGATGATAAAAATGAAAAAACTCAATTCATCCATTTTTTTCATATAGGCATTAAGTAAAACTTCTAAAAAATTGCGATGTATATATGTATGGCAAGGCTTATATGGGTATTTATGTATAATGTATGTAAATAAGTATTTATAAAATACATAGATACACGATTTTAATATAGTGGGGTAAGGAAGTCATTAATTTGGCAAAGTATGATATGCCCAACTTTTTCTTTTTAATGCATAGGATTTGCATTCAAACAGACATGGACTTGCATTCTGAGTCTATAACTCATGAGCTGTGTGACTTTGGACAAGTTATTTAAACTGCCTCATCCTCAATATTCCTCATGTGGCACCAATAATATATATATCTTGCAAAATTCTGGTTAGGGTCAAATGAGATATTATATATAAAGTGTTTACCATCATTTCTTCCATCTAGCAGTTATTCAATAAATGATGGTCTTGTTTTTGTGGTTCTTGTCCTAGCATAAAAACAAGGGATTTCTTTTCTTTTCTTTTTTCTTTTCTCTTTTCTTTTCTTTTCTTTTTAAGATTTTATTTATTTATTTGAAAGAGAGAGTGAGAGACCACAAGCAGTAGAGGGAGGGAGAAGTAGGCACCCCACCGAGCACAGAGCCTGATGTGGGCCTCGATCCCAGGACCCTGGGATCTTGACCTGAGCTGAAGGCAGATGCTAAACCATCTGAGCCATGCAGGTGCTCCAAAATAAGGAATTTCAATAATTTTTATTTTCTTCTTGACTTTAGTTTCCTCATCTTTCCAATGGTAATTCTACTCTTTACCTCATTGGCGGTTATGGAGGTCAAATGGATTATGTCTCTGAGGGTACTTTCTAAAATGGAACAGTGTTACACAAAATAAACCAATAGCTAAAGCTATCTTGTATTTATTTCAAAGAGTGCAATCCTGGCTTGACACAAAGTAAAATGTTACTGAACTGCAGTTATATATGTTACAGAACCACCCCTCTCAATTTCCTGCTTGACTTCTTTTCCATTTTCTACTATCTGGTCACCAAGACTCCTTTGGTTTCCTTTGCTTCTCACTGTGTGGGAGACCTAATCAGTACGGAAGCAGTCTCCACCAATTAATTGGAGGAAGCAGTTGTCTATTTTTTGGACTGTGTACAAAACCCTAGGCTTTGTTTTATCAGTTTAAACAGATTTGCTACATGAGTGCATCCTCAAAAATGCCAGTAAGTGCTTTGGGGCTTAAAAAAAATTAGGTCTAAGTGAAGTTTTATTTATTCCCATTAAACATTCTTTCCAGGTCTGCCTGTGTCCCTTTTTGTCATGTTTCTAATGTTTCAGTCAAACTTGGTTTGGTCCTCGAAACCTTTTTCAAATTCATTCTTCTTTCCAGTATCGGTATTTATGTGGTCCCACTAAGCCTGAGCATTTCACCTTGACAAAATCTGCCCTGAAAAACTACAGCCCTACTTATTTTTGAGAGCTATTTCTTTTTCTTGGAATTTAATAGCACAATTTAGTGTCCTTTAAAGGTTTGTCAAAAACATTGTACGGCAAAGAGCCAATAGGTGTTATATTTGTATTTCTTTCTGAGCAAGAAAATTCTCAGAAACTTGAAAATAGCTGTAAAATTATTATTTGTTAGTAATCCCCCTCCAAAAGACTCAAGATACTATAACAGTTTTTATTTTTCAGTTTTCAAATGTCTCCCTTTTCTATATATTTCCACGTGGGGTATAAAATCAACAAGATCTTGACTTTACTTCCTTGACTATTATTGCTTACTCCTCTTTGGAATTGCCAGGCTGTGCTCTTATGCCCTTACTGTTCAATAGTAGATCTTCATTGGTCAAAATTTTACACCTTTCCAAGGTACTAAGTCCAAAGTGGACCATGGAGACTACTAAGTGTGAATTCGAAGCAGTTTAGCAAAAAATTCACAGAAGACCTCTTACACTTGGAGAGGCCATGGTTAAAAGCATGAACTTTCTTGTTAGATTAAAAATCAGTTCAAAATCCAATGTTAGGTTTTAAAAGATGGATGACCTTGTGCAAATTATTTTACTTCTCTGAGTTTCAGTTTCACTATCTATAAAACAAAAATAGTAGGGCCCATTTTATGAGGTAAAGTTGAAATGAAATAAGACAACGTAGTGCTATTATAATTACTATCATTAGTGTTTGCCATTAAAACCAAAACAGAGCCAGAACACAGTGGATAAGTGAGATTTCCCTTTGTTCTTGGGTAGTTCTAAAATACAGCATTTTCCACATGGCATTTGAATCCAGGAGACTTTTAACTTTAAGTAACAGGAATTCCAACTGTTCTGATTTATACAAACAAGAGTTTACTTAATTATTTATCTTCATAAATCAGTGCAGAGGTAGACAATTACTGTTCTGAGTTTAGAAACTTTATGATATCAGAATTAATATCTCTGAAAAGTCTCTGCTACTGTACCTCATGGTTACAAAAATGTTGCTGTAGCCCCAGCAATCACAGAGATGCAAAAATCCTTAACAGAATATTACAAAGATGAATCAAATACTGTATAGGAAGGATAAAACATCATGACTAAGTGATTTTTTTCCAGCAAGGTTTTCATATGATGTACATGTACAATGATAACCAATATAAGCAACCATATTAGATGTCTTTGAAAACATTAAAAAATCGATAGGATCATCTTAATAGAAGTAGGAGAAGCATTTGATGAACTTAAATATCCAGCAAACCAGGAAGTAAAAGAGAACTTCTTCAATCAAATGAATGGCATCTTTGAAAACCTCCAGCTGACATCATACTTAATAATAAAACACTGAATGCTTTTCCCCTCACATTGTGAATAAGGCAAGGATATTCTTTCTTACAATTCCTGATAAATGTTGTAATGGAGGTCGTAGCTCATGCAGTAATGGAAAAAAGGCATAAAAGGCATATTGACTGGAAAGGAAGAAATAAACTGTCACTCTTTACAGATTATATACAGACTATATAATTCTTTATGTAGAAAGTCCTAAGAAATCAGCCAAAAAGCTGCTAGAATAAATGAATTTACAAAGATCACAGGATACAAAACCGTACAAAAAATCAGTTGGATCTCTGTGTACTAGTAGTGAACAATTGGAAAAACAACACCATTAATGATATAATCAAAACAAAATACTTAGAGACAAACTTAACAAAGTATGTATGCAAGAAAAATGAAAATATGAAAAGTAGATCCATATAAAGACTATCATATTCATAATAGTCCCAAACTAGAAACAACTCAAATGTTCACATGAGTAGATAAACAAATTATGACATATCCAAACAATGTCATGTTATCCAGCAAGAACAAGCAATGGACCACTGAGATAGTCAGAAACATGAATAAATCTCACTGACATTTTGCTAAATAAAAGAAGTCATACACAACATACACATCCATACTATATGGATGGATCCTTATTTACAGGAAGTAGATCAGCCATTGTCTTATATGAAGCATCTGGAGAGTGTGGACTGTAAAGTGGTAAAAGGAAATGGGGCGCCTGGGTGGCTCAGTGGGTTGAGGCCTCTGCCTTTGGCTCGGGTCATGATCTCGGGGTCCTGGGATCGAGCCCCGCATCAGGTTCTCTGCTTGGTAGGGAGCCTGCTTCCCCCTCTCTCTCTGCCTGCCTCTCTGCCTACTTGCAATCTCTCTCTCTGTCAAATAAATAAATAAAATCTTAAAAAAAACTTATGAGGATGGTAGAAATATTCTATATTTTGGTTAAGGTCATATTTGTCAAAATTCATGGAAAAGTTGACATAATATGGGTACATTTTTTCTGTGTGTAATTATACCTTGAAAAGATTCATTTATTAAAAAAGGAACATTAACCTTTCAAATCGCAGTTATTCATGGAAAATGTTCTAGGTAGAAAGGGCGGGATGGTGATGCATCATTGACTAGAAACGATACAACTGTCCTCAGAAGGTACGGAGTTAGCACTGGTGCCTACATGGTAATCAGAACCTGTTGAGTTGCTTCAGGGAAGAAAACATGGAGCAGCAAAATTCTCAAGTGAATGAAAATATGTCCAATTTACAATCAAATAAAAATGCTGTGGGCAGAAAGCCAAAGAATATTCTTAGATTAGACTTTGTTTAGCACTCTAAATTTAACCAGCCAGAATTCTTTAAGTACATTTCTATTCAACATTTTGAAGTGAAGTATTTACTTTTTATTTGAGAAACTACACTTCCTCTGAAAGCAGGAGAAGGTCCATTTTTCTTTGTAATAAAGCATGGGGTGGTTTATTATAGCTTTAATAGATAGTGAGCACACACTGCAAACATCTCCGCACCCTATACACACACACACACACACACGCACACACACAACCACACTGGGGCAAATTTGAGTCAAGGCTGGTGAAAAGCTAGAGGATATAGGTTGAGCTGAACTTACGGAAGTGCTATTGCTGACTTCCACCTTGCGAATAGAAATATATGTATATCAAATCAACAGAAGAAAGAGCTTAATGATATGTGATATAACATTAAAATTGTTGATCATGAGCCAGTATCTATGAATTGAGAAGTTTCCCAATAGTACATTACTCTACAATACATCTTCAATTTTAATAAGCCTGGAAAGTTCTTTTATTATTTTTTTCTGTTTTCCAAAACCAAATCTTTCTTCCACATAAATGGAATGTGTATTTAAAAAACATAAAGTTCCCCCACTTACTATCTCAACACTCATTCTGTCATGTGGATTGGTTCATAATTTATCCAGACAGTGAAAATTCTTTTCACTGTAGCATTTGACATAACAATTAAAGCAGAATATTGAACTAGTTTAAACAAATTTGGGGAAGTAATTTATTTTCTTTATCAGGAGATGTTGTTCCCTTTAGGGAATTGAAAATTATATCCAGGATACTAATTTCCTCATAAAGAGATTTGGAGGGATTATTTTTCCCATAGAGCCAATATTCCAATTAATTCATCCAAAGAAGGAGATTTCTCAAGTTGAGCCAAACTCAAAGCACCGGAGTATGATGTCATGAATTTTAAAAAGGAAACCACTCTGCCAGATCTTTGAGGTTCCAATGCACACACTCCATGATTCACAATTAGGCTGATTGACTACATGATTTGTAGAATAGTCTTTCCTCTAGGTAAACATCTCTTAACACCAAAAGCTTGCTGTTTTCCTTTTCTCAAAAATCTCTTTGGGACAACATTTAATAAAATTCTTATTCTTTAGAATATCCAGTCTTTTCAAAAATATCCAGTCTTTTCCTAAATATTCTTTAGACAAATATTCTTTGCCTCAGAAAGAGTGCCAAGAAATGAAAGCAGAAAAAGTTACTTGCTTTCCATGCTTGTACACACTTGCACTAACCCAGATCTGACATGTGGTTGTGTAGTTTCCAGTAGTTCAGCCAGACTGATTATTGTTCTGGGTTTTTCTCTTCAGTGTAGGAGCCTCTGTATGGACAACCCGGGAGCTCTACACTATCATAGCACTGGCTAAAGTGAAGCAAGAACCTATGCATCTAAAGGGTGCATAGGGTAGAAATCATTTTTTTAAAAAAGGGCAAAGGTATTCCCACTTGATCTATTGAGTATTTCCCCACTTTATTTTTGAGACAGAAGTTGAAATATGAAGCTATCTGCCTCAAGATTTAGCATAAGTGACATTGTGCTTAGGGGGAAAAACCCTGCTATACAACTCAAGTAATATTAAAAGGGAAGAGGAAATTATTTACTTCTAAAAGAAAAATAAACAGTGTTACTAAAGAGTTTATGAGACATGCTTTCCAGATTCTTTTGGAGTGTGTCACAAGACAAAAGCATAGTCCATGTTTGTTCACGAATACTTAGAAATGCAAGAGTTCCTGTAGTAAAAAGTATGGAAGGGAGAAATACATATTGTTGCTGGTTCTGAAAACGTATTTCATGGGAAAAAAATGTAAAGCAACCAACCACCAGAGCTTCCAGGCTGAAGAGAGGTTTATATGGCTGTATAACCTGCCTAAATATTGCTATGCCTTTTGATGGTGTGTATGATCTGTTTTTGCAGTTGCCAATTAATAAACAGGGTGACAGAAGGCATCTCTTCAGTGATCTACTTGAACTTTAAGATAATGTGCTGAATTTTGAAGAAATTGTAAGGGAGAAGGGAACTGAATGGGGGCAATTATCGGCCTGGGTGTATTACATAATTTATTTAAGAGACTGAAAAGACAATGTCCAGATATTAATGATACCTGCCTTTTGGTACAAAAAGTGATCCACACTCTTTCATGAGGACAGGTTATACCCGGAAGAAGTCATTAGTGAGCCAACTACATGTTTTAAAGATTAATTTCATGTAAATATGGTGATAATTACACATGGAGAGGTTTGGTTTGAAGAACAAGTATAAGGCTACCATCCTAACAGCAACTTTACAAGTTTTGCAGTTATTTAGACATTTAGGTCATCAATGTCATGGACAAATGGTAGCCCAGGTGCTAAGAACACTGAAAGAATTCTAAGGATTTATCAACCAGAACTAAATGTAGGAGTACACAGTTGAATGAGTGAAATAATTAACCAATATCTCCCTGGTTTTCTCTGTGTGGATAGGACAGAGAACTATTTAATAGTGTTAAACAGAGAATATCTTTAGCTGAAATGACTTCCACAAAGGTTGGGAAGAGGCACTTTTTATATCAGACTTAACCAAAAAACAACAACAGAAACTCTCCCAACAAGAGCCAGAGTGGTATAAAACATCTGCCATAAGAGTGAAATACCCATAGAACATTCGAACAGGAAACGAATGGAAAACTAAGGAAATACACAGAGAGATACCTTGAGCAAGGGAGTCTGGAATTTTACAAAGTTTATTAGAAGCATAGGTGACTTCCTAAATTATGTTTAATTAAGAATAGACTTCAGTTACAGAAAGTGCTATGGAGGATTTGCTTCTTTATATTTGAGTGTGGATTAATTTCATATGGGGAGAATGAAAATTGTCTCAGTATTGATGGGCTTTACAGAAGAAAGTGTGCATGTGCACACACACACAGACAATATTGGACAGCTTTGTTGTGGTCATGTAGAACCTCTAAATTTCAGGAGCTTCAAAAAGTATTTAGTTTTCATTGGCAAGTGTGCACATTGACTGCAACTGTATTTGGTCATGATCATCTCTAGTCTATATGTCCTCCAGTTCTTGAACCCAGCATGACATAGTAGTTTCTATCTGGACTCTATTGTTCTCATAGCATGGGGCAGGAATGCAAGAAACAAAACAAAAAAATTAAAGTAAAATATTAAGGAATGCAAGGTCATTTAAAGCTTCTGTTTGAATATGGCATGTTTCATGTCTGCCCATTTTCCATCACAAAGAAAGTTGCATGGCTAATCCTGAAAATGAAGTATGGAAGTATCCTCCTCCTGCTTTGATGCATAGCAACTCACATGGTAAAAAACGTGGATCTTTCTTTCCTTCTTTCTTACTTTACCTTTCTTTTCACTGAGGGTTAAGCAAAGAGTTGGAGAATTTTAACAGTCTACCACAGATACATATCCTGTATGTATATTACCTCTCTAGTAAAGTATATACTTCTCATTACAACTGTGGTTTCAGTTTTTCAAAACAATGGATTTGTTTTTCTTATAATTCCCGCATTAAACAACTTGTCAGATTTTTAGCTATCCACACTAGGACTTTGTTGAATATAATAAATTGTCATGCTCAGACTAGGTAGGTGGAACCCCTTTGAGAAGATTGCCTTAAGAAATTCTGGGTATAACAGACTACACATAGAGAGTTTTTAAAGAGGGAATTAAAAGTGTGTTTAATAAACTATGATACCAAGTTGAAATTTCAGAATACTGCTCAAAATTTGTTTTAATACAAACAATAGCATACTATTATAGAATTCATCCATCTCAATTCTAGAAATTTTACACAAATGGCTTTCCATAGGCCTGATTTTATTTTACTAACTTCTACTGACCTTTTAAACTTAGAGCATAAGCAGGATGTGAGAGCCGAAGCTGGAAAATTTGCTTGTCGAAGACATTGTTAATGTAACACACATATGCTGAAAAGGCAAAACTAAAACAAAAACAAATAATAAAACACAAATTCAATTTTTTTAGCTCATTGTGTTGAAATCCCCACACAGCAACTTCAAGGGCAAAGTTCTCTCAGAGTTTCTGTATTGAGAAAGACAATTTTATTTCTATGAAATTTCTGTTTTCCCCAGTCAGGAATAGGCCCTTTGGTGGCATTATTAGTCCTTTCATGACTTGTGAGCATTAATCTCCTTTGTACTGTCTGGCCTTTCCTGACATTTTGAGAGCAACATGGAAGAGTGTTGGGGGCACAGTCATGGAGCCAACTAGGAAGCAGTGGGAAGGAGCAGAGGAAGCAGGTGGGGAAGGGGAAATTAACAGCTTTGTAGGTCTACTTGATATGTGAAATACACTGTGACTTCTGATAGAGACCATAAAATGCTGAGATTCACAAATTATATATTGACTGTAAAGTGTGAAGATAAATATAGAATATTTGTCTAATAAGCTGTTTTTATGTCTTCCATCTGGTTGCATTTGAAAAATATTACATCAAAAATATACTTAAGAATGTAAACCAGTCAAAGCAAAGGCTTATGAGGTGACTTTTTTTTTTTCCCCTGCAGATCTGGGCTTTCATCTGGTATCTTTTCCCTTCAAGCCTGAATAAATTCTTTTATCACTTTTTATACTACAGTCCCACTAGAGATGTATTATCTCAATTTTTGTCTCTAAAAAAAATTCTTTATTTTGCCTTCACTTTGAAAGATCATTTTTGCCAGGGTGGAATTATATGCACTCAGTTTTTTCTTTCTTCTTTCTTTTCTTTTCTTTTCTTTTCTTTTCTTTTCTTTTCTTTTCTTTTCTTTTCTTTTCTTTTCTTTTCTTTCTTTCTCTTTCTCTTTTCCTTCCTTCCTTCCTTCCTTCCTTCCTTCCTTCCTTCCTTCCTTCCTTCCTTCCTTCCTTCCTTCCTTCCTTCTCTTTAAAATTGTTGTTTCATTGTCTTTTGGCTTCAATTGCTTGTAGTGAGAAGTCAGCCATAATTCTTATTGTTCCCACTCTGTACATAGTATGTCTCTTCCCACTCTAGCTTTGGAAAGTTTTCCTCTTTGATTTTCAGCATTTTCATAAGAAGTGGCTACCTGTGATTTTATTTTTAGCCCTATTTAATCTTGCTTGAGATTCACGGCATTTTTGGTCTATGGCTTTATCTATTCATTTATTTCTTGACAATTTTGGAAAATTCCCAGCCATTATCTCTTCAAATATTTCTTTTGCTTTATTCTCTTTCTCCTCTTCTTTCAGTTAGACCATGAGATACTTGTCTTCCTGCTGTCAGATATGATGTTTTTGGCCTCAGTTTCCTCCTTGAAAATTAGATAGAATTAGATGATTGTTTTCAACGTTCTTGACTCTTAGTACACTGTGATTTAAACTCAAATTTTAATCCAGGAGTTTTGTGTAGGGACACACCGGGTACAGGTCTGTCTGATTAGATCCTTCCCTGAAAGGGTGAGTATAAGTTTTTCCTGGTTGCTAACCAAAGGTTGGAAAATAGAGGGGACAGACTCAAGGTATAAACCACTCACCTTGTCACTTATTTTTGAATGCAAATTGCAGGTAAAATTAGTTAGCCAAGGAAATGGAGACATGAAGAAAAATTTAAAGCATAGCGTATGATTGGCAAGCTTACTCATGGATACTCTGTGAAATGGATAAATGACCCCTAGATTTTGCAAAATAGCTTATAAATAGACAGCTGTCTGCTTTCTGGAGCCGAGAAAGAAAATTATACACCAGCTTTCAAAACTTTCATTGCTTAACTTACAGTGAGGATGTATAAACAAAATAGCTGAATGGATTAGTTATGTGTCCCAAATAGAGTAAAAATCATGGAAAGAACCTAAATAGCTGTATTTGTTTTTGCTTTTATCTGCTCCTTGACTGAATGAATTGCTAGGCTCAGTCACATCTCTACAGTTGCTGCTAGTTTTTGTGGTAAGCCTCTAGGTCGGCCCCAGTGGTCCACCTCCTGGCATTTACAGCCTTATGTAATCTCTTGAGTGAGGGCTAGACTCAATAACTTAACAGTGGAATGCAGCCAAAGTGATGGTATATAATTTCTGATGTAGATTACAAAACGATCATGGTTTTCTCTTGGCTAATCTTTCTTGCTTTCTCTTGGATACCTCACCCTGGAAGAAGTCAATTGCCATGCAGTAAGATAGCTCTGTCAGGAAGACCATGTGAATAAAGATGGAAACACATCTTGTGAAGCACATCACATAAGGGAGTGCTGAAGTGATCTTCTGCCAACTCCCTTATGAGTCAGCTTGGAAGCAGATCCTGCCCTAGTTGAACCTTGAGATCGCCCCAGCGAACACCTCGGTCACAGCCTCCATGAGGGTCCCTCAGCCAGAACAATATAGACAAGCCTAGCACCAGATTCTTGACGCCTAGAATGTGTGACATAGTGTTTGTTATTTTCAGAGGTGAATTTTGAGGATAACTTTTAACGTGGAAGTAGATAGAATAATTTTTAATAATGATGGTTCTTTGTATTATTTGTCTTTTATAGTTGACATGTGTCTGACATCGAGTGATTTGCATGGTGGCTCTGTTATCATCATGCTTTGCAGTAAAAGAATTATAATTTGGACCCTTGTTCAAGGTTTCAAAGGTAGAATAAGTTGGATGAACATGTGACTTTATACCTTCTGACTCTAAATGTAATGCTTTTGCAGCTATGACCCTGTTCTTCACTTTTCATCGCATACTGACAAAAAAGGGACAGCAATGAATCTAAATAATGACTTTGCTGAATATATTAGTAGTTTGTGATTTTCTATCCTCAGTGTCCAGTGGTGATTATAAGATCTAATCGTGGCATCTATATAATACTAACCAGTTAATATATTATAACATGTGGAGTGTTCTGGTTAAGAGGTTATGTTGTATAGGATAGTGAAATCTAGAGTTAAATCCCTAAATTCCTTGGGAAATATGTGTGCCCCTTGATTTTTTTTTTTTTTTAAGAATTATACTAACTGTTCCCTAGATCTTTGTTGAAAACAATCAAATACTCAAAGGGATTTTGTTTCTTTTTTTCTTTAAAGATTTTATTTATTTATTTGAGATAGAGACAGTGAGAGAGAGCATGAGAGGGGAGAAGGTCAGAGGGAGAAGCAGACTCCCCATGGAGCTGGGAGCCCGATGTGGGACTTGATCCCAGGACTCCGGGATCATGACCTGAGCCGAAGGCAGTTGCCCAACCAACTGAACCACCCAGGTGCCCCCCTTGATTTTGTTAAATTAGCTCTTTCTTCTCTCTTTCAACCAGTTATGTGGCCCCATTTTAAAGGACTGCAGTTTGCCTTATCAGTATTAAAATAGCTTTCTGCATGAAGGTGACATTTTGTCCTGTCTCTGTGGGTTCCTCTGGCCATTGACTTCCATCGAAATGTCCCCAGTGCTTTTCATCTCTTCAGTCTAATTGCTCCACTTTTGGAGGCTGGCCCTGATTGGGACAGGCAGTTGAAATGGCAGGTACCAGGTGATTGACACAGTCTGTATAAATACCTATTCTCTTAAGCCCACACCATGTCACAGGCTGTCAGAGGTAGTCTACTGCCAGGGCCTTTTCAAAATCATAATTAAAGCATGATGCCCATAGTCAATTACAAGTTCATAAATTAGGCTCTCTGGAAAAAAAATCTATTCTCAGGACTCTACATATGAGTTGAACACTCTTTTCTTCCTCTCTGTTTTTGAGTGGAGTTGGTATTTAAATCCATGGTTTCTGGGTAAGATTGTTATTTGAATTCATCATATTTGAGTAGTTATAAAGCCTACTAGAGTGTCAGGTATTCTACTCTGTCCCCAGTAAAGAGTGTTGACGGATGGACAGCAGTTTTATATAAAGAGAAGGAGGCTTGGGGCGCCTGGGTGGCTTAGTGGGTTAAGCCTCTGCCTTTGGCTCAGGTCATAATCTCAGGGTCCTGGGATCGAGCCCCACATTGGGCTCTCTGCTCAGCGGGGAGCCTGCTTCCTCCTCTCTCTCTGTCTGCCTCTCTGCCTAGTTGTGATGTCTCTCTGTCAAATAAATAAATAAAATATTTAAAAGAAAAAGAGAAGGAGGCTTATATAGCTCATGTGCGTTTTACTTGGTATGGAGGATGAACAGAATGAACAGGAATCAAGTGTGGCAGGTAAATTTATGAACAATTCTGCAATTCTCAGGATGTGTCATGGTTATTATATCCTAAGAAGTCAGTAGTGAAAGGGAAGGGCATATTTACAAATGCAAAGTAATCATACACAAGTTAAATTGATTGCAAGATGGCTTAATTTTAAGGATTTCTAATTAAAGAGAGATTTCTAGAAAGTCCTGTGGTTGGATTTTCATTTTCCTCCTCCCTGCTATTTCTCAGACTCTTTCTTCCTTTACTCTGTGACCTGCATTAATTGAGTCTCAATTTCCTTATTTGTAACATTGGTAATATCACTACTCCAAGATTGTGAAAACTAAGAATTTTATAAGTGATACACTTGCTGCAGAACTCCAGAAAGGGCTCAGTAAGAGTTATTACTGATCACTTTTTAAGAACACCAATACTATCTCAGAACTTCTATTCTAGGTATTGATCTTGACTTACACATCTATCAAAAACTATGGATGTCTTTGTTCTTTGGGTGTTGGGTTTGACAAATGTAGTGATCCGAAGGGGCACATGCACCCCAATGTTTATAGCAGCAATGTCCACAATAGCCAAACTATGGAAAGAACCTAGATGTCCATCAACAGATGAATGGATGATGAAGATGTGGTATATATATATACAATGGAAGACTGTGCAGCCATCAAAAACCCAAAATCTTGCCATTTGCAATGATGTGGATAGAACTAGAGGGTATTATGCTAAGCGAAATAAGTCAATCAGAGAAATACAATTATCATATGATCTCTCTGATATGAAGAATTTGAGAGGCAGGGTGGGGGTCATGGGGGGGTGAAGGGAAAAAATGAAACCAGATGGGACCAGGAAAGGAGACAAACCTTAAAAGACTCTTAACCTCAGGAAACAAATTGGGGGTTGCTAGGTGGTGGGGGAGGGATAGGGTGCCTGGGTTATGGACATTGAAGAGGGTATGTGCTATGGTGAGTGCTGTGAATTGCGTAAGACTGATGAGTCACAGACCTGTACCCCTGAAGCCAATAATACACTATATGTTAATAATAATAAGAAACTATGGTAGAAGTCAATGGTTATGGAAAAATTTAAATTAAAAACAGAACTACCATATGATCTATATATCCAATATTCTGAGTATTTATCCAAAAAAATTGAAATAGAAATTTAGAAGAGCACTGTCGTGCTCTTCTAGAAATTTAGCACTACCATCTTCATTACAGCATTATTCAGAATAGCCAAGACATGGAAACAACCAAAATGTCCACAGACAGTGCATGGATGAAGGGAGTGCAGTGTATACGTACAATGGAATATTATTTAGTCTTAAAAAAAAAAAAGCGGAAGTCCTGCCATATCTAACAATGTGGATGAACCTGGAGGGCATGATGCTAAGTAAAATAGGCTAGTCACAGAAGGACAAATATTGCATGATTCCACTTATATGAGGCACTTAAAATAGTCAAACTCCTAGAAACAGTAGAAAAGCATTTGGCGGGGGAAAGAAGAAATGGGTGATTGCTGTTCAACGGGTATAAAGTTTCAGTTGTGCAACAATAAGTTTTAGAGATGTGCTGTACAACTTTGTGCCTATCGTAACAGTACTGTACGGTTCACTTAAAAATTTCCTGGAAGAGTACATAGAAAATAATTGTACAATAAAATAACATAGTGATATGATAATTATTTTAGTATTTACCTCCAAAATTGAACTTCCCAATATCTCCAAAATATATGATTATTCTAAGAAATGTGATGTATATTCAAAATCTAGGAATAATCCCTGAAGGCAAATTTTTGAGTTAAACGAATTTTGAGAAGAACTGTCTGGTAGTTTGGTGAAATTTTTTATTTACTTTCATATCTGAAATCAGACTTATAATAAATTTTTTTTCAGCAGATGCCTTTTAGGTTGGTTATAACAGTAGAATGTCTTTCTAGGGTGGGTTGATTTATGCAGTTAACGTTTATGAAGTAGTCAACTGAGCACCCACTTTTGAGAAATGCTGCGGATTTTTAGAAAAGGTATCATTTACTGTGCACTGACTACATGCCCAAAATGTTACCCATTATTAAATAATCACCAAATCCTGGAAGATAGATGTTACTATCACCATTTAACAGATGAAGAAACGGAAGAAGAGGGAGTTGTAGCAACTTTTCTAAGGTCACATATTTGGCAAGCAAAATAAGTAGAATTTCAAGGTGGGTCAGTTTTACTTCAAAATGCACGCACTTCCTCCAGTATTTTGCTGTCCTCCTGGAGCTCGTTTTCCTTCAGCTGAAAGGCTATCTGTCTTTGGTAGGGTAGGGTTTCTGAGCCTGAGACAAGGATTTGGGTACACATGATTTATGGAAGGAGTTCTGCAAGGAAAAGTGTGTAATAAGAGGAGGCAGGAGCAAGGGAGGGAGCTAAGTAGTGATGCCCTCCCAGAGGGAGTTTGGAGCTCAAGAGCAGGCCCTACATCGCAGCACTGATAGCTCCCTAAACTCACCCTGTATCTCTTAGTCACAAAGGGAGGGAGGTGGGAAAGATAAACCATTTCCGCATGCTGGAGATGAAGAGGCTCTCTGAGGTGCAGAACTTTCAGTGCTGGACCCGGGAGTGTCTCAGACAAACCAGGATGGTTATTACTGTATATGGTGGCCCAGTTACAGCCGAGAGAAATTCTCCAGAGAACGGGAAAGCTGTGAGCGGCTAGCAGCCAACACTCAACAGCCTGTGGAAGATGAATCTGTGACCCGGTAGAGGGGATCGGGCTTTTGCACCACCACCAATCACGGAGTTGCCTTCCTTGACCTACGGTCGTGGAGAAACCAGTTAGGCAAAGAGACTGAAGAAAGCTGTGTGGTGGGAGCACACGCACTCTTCACATTGCTCCGATGAGCTTTGGAGAAACTGGACCTTTATGGTGAGGGTATGAGAACTGATCTAGACAGGTTTCACCGACGTGCCCTTATCGGAGTGTTTCAGGTACAAAATAAGAAGTCCAAGGCAATGTACATTGAAATGATGCAGGTAATGATTTCTAATTGTTTTTGCGTTCAGAACAGAAATATTAAGTCTCTGCAAAGCATAGTCCAAAAGGTGGAAGCTTCAGTTTGAGACACTAAGTGATTTTTTTTTTCCTGCAAATTTCAAAGAAAATTATATTTGATTGAAAATTATTCTCTAGGCTCCTATTACTGTAGTTACTATACTGGGTAATAAGAAGCTTAAATTCAGATTAAAATATATGAGTGGGGGAAAACAGCAGCATTCATGCTGGAGGCCGTCAGAGTTCAGTCTCATTATATCCTGCCCTATGAGTTTGCTTCCATAGAATCATACTCAGGGCAGAGTTTCAGGGTCAGTTTTACCACCCATGTCCTGTCCTTCCGAGAGCTCCTTCTCAGAGGCGTACTGCTATCAGTTTCTGTAGGGTACATGTGTAGAGATTATTACCTAGTAGATGGAGAGCCCATTGTCACAGGGTCTGTAATTTTCCTCACATGAGCTCTGATCTTGTTCTGAGAGACTTATCTCCTCAAGTGTATTCGCCACGTGTGGAGTAGGGCAAGATGTAACTTGAGTGCCCCTTTGCTGACTCACCTAGGAATCCTTTCTGTTCTGTTCACATTTGCAACAGTAGAAACCTCTTAGAAAGCAGCATTTCCCGGGGTGCCTGGGTGGCTCAGTGGGTTAAAGCCTCTGCCTTCGGCTCAGGTCATGATCTCAGGGTCCTGGGATCGAGCCCCGCATTGGGCTCTCTGCTCGGCGGGGAGCCTGCTTCCCCTTCTGTCTCTGCCTGCCTCTCTGCCTACTTGTGATCTCTCTCTCTCTGTCAAATAAATAAATAAAATCTTAAAAAAAAAAGAAAGCAGCATTTCCCAAACTGTGTTCTGTAGGTGACCCACTCCCAAGGTCCTTGGTTACAATATGTGGGTACCCATATTTGATCCTCCAAAGATATCACAATGCACAGAAGCATATTAAATTGTTTGCCTAATTTGGTGTCATCCTAACATATTCACAACCAAGTCCTTTATACCTTGAAACACTCATTCACCCTCCACGGCGCACATGCATTCTCCAGAAAAATGTTTTCAGAAATGTCAGGCAACAACGAGTCTTTGTGAAAAGGACAAATAGTTAGGATCACTTTTTTAATACCCTGTGATTTCCCATATCACCATATTGTCCCCTCTGATCTCCATTGTCCCTTGCCCTTGTATCATCTCCATCCTTCTGAATAAAGGAAATGATGGCATTTTCCAGAAATACATTGAGATTCTGTTTTGAGATACAAGTAAGAGGACATCTATTTTCTCTGTATCTGAGACTCTATCTGCACATCTTCCTTTGCTTTTTACAAGTGAACATCTTAGGTACCAACAGGGATAGGGGACAAGAAAGAAAAATAATATTTAGCATATTTTCTTTCCTGTGGTACCTAAGCACTTAAACAGTATATATGCATATATCTGTACATATATATGTACAGATATGAATATATTAACAGCCAAACAGTCCTAGGAGAGATGAAGTAGTATATTTAAACATTTGAACATCAAAATCTATTAAATGAAGGCTGCGATGGAGAAATACCCAAAACATTCAATAAAGCTTTTCAACCTGAATCTAGGGTTACCATGACAACGAAACTCAAAAATTCCTCCTCTTCATATAAAGTTGCTGAAAAAAATGCCCATGGTAGAAGCAGCATGGAGTCCTCAAATTTATAACTACTGAAGAGAGGTACAAAGAATCTCCAAAACATTTGATAAAGCTTCAGGGTGAACATTTTAATATCCTCCTTTAAAAAAAATAATAAAACGACCCAAGCTATTTCCACACTACTTCCTTTTTCTTTCATCTAAACCATTTTGAGGATTTCATGCTATTTCAAAATCATTCTCTAGAAAGAAAACAGTTTCGATAATGAGGGATATTAACAACATTGATCTGGAAATAGGTTTAGGGAACACCAAGCGTGGCAAGGAAGGGGAGGGTGTGTGTGTGTGTGTGTGTGTGTGTGTGTGTGTGTGTGTGTATATATATATATATATATATATATATAGGAATGGTGTTGACTCAGCACTGCCCATGTGACCTCATACTCCCACCTGTTCTTGGGGAAGCCTTAAAATCTGCAAGGACCTTCTCTTCCAGAAGAGAAGCAAAACATTTTATTATTTTCAACTCTCCACCAATTTCTTAGAAGGACAATATGTATGTGGATATATAGGTATATTGGTGTATTTTCATCTCATGCATGTATCTTCATGTATGTATAAATTATATTATATACATGTGTGTATTGTTGTTTGCAAATATATTCTATTCTATAGGCTGACACAAAGGAATGATTTCACACAGGAATGGTGGGCTTATTGGTACTTAAAATTTCCTCCCAGTGACATAGGGTAATGTATTTCCCAATATCTAATTAAACATCGTTTACCTATCTTTTCCATCTACATGGAAAAAGGTAAAATTTAAAAAGAAAAGATTTCTTCATGAGGTCCTCACTAGGAGAGCTTTGGAGTCAGGTGACTGGTATCTAAATGGTCTGAATCACCTATATCCAGGAGGAGTGTGTCAGATCTTGGATATCATTCCTCACTTTCTGGAAGTATATGACTAAGTAGTTTGACAAGGTGTTTTCTAAGTTCACTTATAATGGTGCTGGATTGATTTCATTTGTATGTTAGATTTTGTTTTCAAGTCACATATGCTTTCTCCAGGCCAAACCTGTTTTGCAGTAAGTTCATCAAATTGATGCTTTATTTCAGCCTGTTTTTATTTGAAGAGGGGGAGAAAGTCTCTAGTCCCTTCTTAGAGTTGATATCAAATTGCATGATGTAGCGGCAAGCAAAGGTATTTTCCTCCAAGTAGATTGATCTGCAAGATAGGTCAGGCAGAGTCTTCTAAAAACACACATGTAAAACTCCTTATTATCCTTTAGGCAATGTGGGTTTTGGAGTCAAGTGCCCATTTCTTTCCCACAGCGGGCTTGCTAATTACTTCCCACAGCGCTGTTCTAATTTTGTTTATGTGAATGCTCCATGTGCTAGTATTCAAAGTGTGAACCAGACTACCACCATCACCATCGCTTGGGAATATGTCAGAAACACAAATTTTCGGGCCCTACCCCAGACCCACAGGGCCAGTTGTGCAGCGGATGGGGCTCAGAATCTACATGCACTGAATTTGAGAACCGCTGCTCTCGAGGAGAGGATTTGAGAGGATGATGGGGTTAATGATGCAGACAAGGATAGGGGATTAGAAAGAAGGGGAGGAGGCAAAGGAAAGAAAGTCAGAACTTGAGAATTGAGAAGTGAAAGGGGATAGGGACTCTTTGATGCTATCTCTGTATTTCCTATGTAAGCCGCGGGGGAGTTCAGTGGCTTACCTACTCAAGGTCTGAAGCACGGCAAGAAAAAGAAAGAATATTTTCTGATGAATACAAGTTGGGTATCAAACAAGAAACACAGAACGAACTTTTCGTATTTGTGATGTGTAATGTGTCTTTGACATTGTGGCTCTTCCACAGGTAGTGTGTGCATTCAGCTTCCGGGGAACATTGTTGACTCCCTGAGATTCTAGTCCAAAGAATCCATTTTGGAGCTGCAGCTATGAAGGACGCTTCATATTGCTTCCCTATTTCTGGAGAGTTCAGAAGCCATCGCTTGGGAGAACAGCTTAAGGTCCACACTGCAATGGCTGATGTCCTCGCATCACAGAGAAGGTAAAAATGATGTAAGCACCACCTGCAGTACAAATGCTGTGTGTAACAAAATAGGATCAGACCTTCTAGAATACAAACCTTTGTAGTAGTGGTTCTCGAAATTGGATGCAAATGAGGTTCACCTGAGAAGTTTTACAAATCCTGACACCCAGACCAATTAAATTAGAACCCCTGGCTGTGGGACCCCTACGTTGGTGTTTTTAAAAACTCTCCAGATGATTTTAAGGGGCAGATACCTTGAAGAGGTAGAGTTCTGTGGCCTTGACCCTACAGCATGGTCCCCGGATTGGCAACATTAGCATCACCTGGCAGTTTTTTAGAAATAGAAAATCTCAGTGTCTACCCTGACCAGTAAATCAGATTCTGCATTTTAACAAGATCACAAGCTGATTTATATACACAGTAAACTTTGAGGACCAGCTTTCCTATTTAAAGCGTAAAAGGAATAACTCTCTGCTGATACAGATAATTTTTTAATATACTGAAAAATAAAAGCAGGAGATCAAAATTATCCAGACTCTCACCATTGTTATTTTCTGCATAGCTCTATAAATAACACTATTATACATGTGCTTTGTATTTAATGCACATTATTCAGGTCCTACTTTTTATATAGTTTCATGCCTTGTCTTTTAGTTATTTATTTTAGTTGTTGTTGCATCACAGAACATGATTTTGTGAGAAGTTTTTCATGATGGATTAAAAAGCTCTTGGTAAGTTTGTCCTATAATGTGTTTATTATTCACATGTAATAAAGATCAATCAGAACTTGAAATTTATTCTTTTTTTTAAAGATTTTATTTACTTATTTGATAGAGAGAGATCACAAGTAGGCCGAGAGGCAGGCAGAGAGAGAGGGGGAGAAGCAGGTTCCCTGCCAAGCAGAGAGCCCAATGCGGGGCTCGATTCCAGGACCCTGAGATCATGACCTGAGCCGAAGGCAGAGGCTCTAACCCACTGAGTCACCCAGGCACCCCTTGAAAGTTATTCTTAATACTCTATTTGAAGTCACCAATATTACAATATATTTAAAAAAAAATCCCACTCATGTCTGATCCTAATGGGACATACTACTGGTCTAAGCCTCTTGCTTGAGACAACAAAAATACAGTAAGGGCAAGTCTTTCATGATCAATCTAAGACAAAATAGCTTCAACCTGCAAATAACAATCATGGAGAAATAATTTCCATTTGTTATGTTTTGTTATTCCCAGGTGTCTTCATGTTTCCAAAAATTCTTAAACGCACGCATTAAATTAGTTCTAAAAATCACTGTTACACTTCTGGAATGAAGGTGAAGGGGATTAATATGGAGCAGTTGTGGTAAAAAGAGAGTTTTATAAAATCGGGCTTTCTATTTTTATGGGCTGTTGAAGTTTATGGGCTTATAATATGCATCTGAGGAATTAGGAAATGAAAGAAAATTGTTTGAATAACATTTTAGACTGGCTGGCACTGCTTCTTTGCGCTGAGGAGAATGAGGACTCAGGGCAGTGTGGGATAGTGAATTGATCAACAAGGGATAAAGGGCTGGGGGATTACAGGATTTGGGGAAAGACCGTCCAGCTTGTTGCCTGTTGTCAAGTGTTGCCTTTCACCCTTAAAAATGTGATTTGGAAATAAAGTATTCGGTTCCACATACAACACACCGAACGCGACTTTATCATTTTATAGAGGAGGGAATTCTGAAGGGGTCCATTGTATTATTCCTTGCTCAAAAAAAGAAAGAAAAAAACACCAACGAACCAACCAAAGCAAACAAACCAAAGCAACTACAAAATGCAACTTTTAATGGCTCTTTATTGTCTTCTGATCGAGCTCAAGCTGTTTAGAGAGGAACTCAGAGCCCTCTGTGACCTGGGCGCTGTTTACCCCTCTGTCTTCCCTATTTTTCTCTCTCGCTTTTGCTCCTTTCACCCCTGGTTCTCACTTTATGTCATATATTTACACGTACAAACTGAGGTAGTTAGTAGTGCTGTTTTCCACATATTTCAAGCTCTTCTGCTTCGTAGGTACTTGACAAGATTGGACCTACACGTTTCCAGGTGATGCCAGTTATCACACTGATGAGCAAGGGTGTGTGTTTTGGGGGTTGCAGGTGGCGGGGGTGGGTTCTTTTTGAACCAGGTGTCAAAAACTCAAAATAATTTCATTTTGAAGGTCTTATATTTCTACCTACTGTATTTTCTGTAGGTTCATCTCATTTCCTTATTCTCATTTTTCTTTTAATTCCACTTAAAATTAATGGGGTCATTTTCACACTTCAAAGTTTTCTTCAATCTTTTTAAAGGTGAGGCATATATGAATATATGAATGCCAAGCACAGCTCTGAGCACTAAAGATCCAGTGGGACAGGGACCGTGCCTGAGAAGCATTGAGATTTGGAGGGAAAATCCCAGCAGAAAACCAGCAGTTTCCTCACATTGTAGTAAATGTGACGGGGGTACTTCCTTCTCCCGCCTCTCTGATTTTCATGAGAATGGATTTTCTCCAAGCAGACTCTGTCCTCTCTATTCTCCCTTACACACTCCGCCTGTGGAGGGATGGAATCCCTTGTTGCATTGGTAAATCTGGGAAGAAAAAAATATGTCATGGTTGGAGGCAGGGGAAGCCAGCACCGCTGTATCTAGGAGAAAGCTAATTCAGAGATTCAGTAATAGGAAAACTGTGAGGCACTCATGCTAAGCCACATTTTCCAACTTAGCCTTCATCAGTAATAAAAGCTGTTTGGACCCCCCTTTTGTCATTTCTTTGTTCAGAACCCCAGCAAGGAAGAGGTGAGCTATTTATTGGGAACCTCTTAGAGACTCCCAACATCGAGTGCACTGACTAGAACATTGAGAACTAAAACCAAAAGACTTTGAAATTAGGGGAGCAAAAAATATTCTAGAAAGGCTTTTAGAGAGGGAAACCACTGTGACCTTGACCATTCGCAGAGGCTCCTAGTAGGCTAGGGGGAGTTTTATAGCTGTGCTGCTTGATTTTTAACTGCTGTGGCCTGGGCAAGAGGTTTTAAAGCAGTCACATGGTCTTGTGACCTTGGTGACTGACCTTAAGTGAGGGGCTTTCCCAAAACTACCTGGCTGCGGTAAAGGTGTGTAGGGCGCCCATATAAGTGTTGTGTGAATGCACTGAGTCCAAACAAGTCCAAACAAGCAAAGGCACGTGGGCCTCGGATCTTTGCTGCACGAGGCTTTCCGGGTGGAGCTCCAGCGGGGGCCTGTGGCAAAAATACAGGGAAAGGGCGCTTTCCAGCCCTTAGGCTGTGGGTGAACAGAATGGGATTTGCAGCTCCGAAAGCAGGCTTCTGCAGGGCTTTGAGGCTCACAATCGTCAGCAGAAGGCCTGGGGAGTCAGGGCCTTCACGGGCTAAATTCCATTTTGTTTTCAGGGCCAAAGATACGCATGGAAGGACCACCTTTAGGTTTCACTGGTTTCCTGTGCCCAAGAGGCGCCGCCTCTATGGGAGCTCAAGTCGGCTCTGGATTGGTTGATTATCTGGAACAAGAGGAATCTTTCTCAGGTGGCCTGTTGCTGAGGTTAAATAAAGCCAGAGTGGAACCAGATCCTGAAAATGTCCGCTCACAGCAGAGCCTGGGTACTGCGTTCCTGGAGTGAAGTCACGTTCGGTTTGCCACTAGGGATGGTAAACTTTGAGCGGTTTTCGGGAACTCCAGGGGAAGAGACAACGAGGCAAGACCTGGTGAGTAAGACTGCTATGACGGCAGGTTTTACAGTTTGACTGAAGTTTCTCCTAGAAGCGATACGATGCATTCATGGGTCCCTCTCGCCTCCTGTGTAAGTCAAATGGAACGGTGTTTCAAAATTAATCATTAAAAAACAAACTTTCGGAGTTCAGTTCACAGGCTAAGAATTCTGAAGCACTGGCACGGACTGTGCCCATGTGAGGCCAAAGCCAAGCTTTCCTCTGTCTATTCCCTGGGCTTCATTTACCACTGGGTTTCTGCTGTGGTTTTTCGGGCATGTCTCTGAGTTCCGGGAATGTTCTTTTGAAATTGGTCAAGTGGTTCATAGGGCGTATTATTGGATTACATATATATGTTTATGTAAACAGATTCGAGATTCTAGTTAACTAAAACTTGAGAGTAGATTTTTTAAAATTTATTTTTGTTTAAAGATTTTATTTATTTATTTGACAGAGAGAGAGAGATCACCAGTAGGCAGAGAGGCAGGCAGAGAGAGAGTGGGGGAAGCAGGCTCCCTGCTGAGAAGAGAGCCCGATGTGGGGCTCCATCCCAGGACCCTGAGATGACCTGGGCCAAAGGCAGAGGCTTTAACCCACTGAGCCACACAGGCGCCCCTGAGAGTAGATTTATTTTGTTAATTCCTAAAGAGTACTCCAGCTCCGCGGCTACCAACGCGTTGCATTGTAAAAGGCTGTTGTCTAATTTGGAAGTCTGGCTTGCTCTTCTTGGAGTCAGAGCCATTGAATAAACTGAGAAGACATCCACACGAACATTACATATACAGTACAATAAAAAGCATGCTGTGAGTTTATTTTAAAGTTGAGTGTATGACTGCAGTCAGATTGCTCACTCAGGATCTTAACATAGCTGAAAATCCATTCTCTAGAGAGATTCTTTTATATTTCCCTCGAACATTCTGTTTCCGCTTCTTTGAGTATCGGAATAATACCTCCGTGCGTGCTGTTTCATTTTATTTTTGTTTACAGAATGCCTTCACTCATTAATCCATACCTTGAGATTGTCCCCATACGACTTGGTTAAATGCTTCTCTTCTGTTTGTTTCTTCTTGTGTTCAAAAACCTGTTTCCACTTGCTCCTTGGTGTTGATCGAGGCTACGGTTAGGACTGCGTCTCTGAGTCTATGTAGGGTGGCTTAAAAGTGTTATTAGGAACTAAATGCTTACTATCATTGTCAAATTGTGCTATTTATGGCACTAGAGTGGCAACGCTAGATGACATTATGGCAAATACAAGCCTTCCAGTTCCTTGCTTTTACACTTGAATCAATGTATCATTTTAGTCCTTAAAAACCAACAGCTGAGCAGAGTATTTTCGGTGCATTTGCAAGCAGGAAGTCACCTGTTTTCAGTGCTAGAAAACCTGGAGGCAGGGAGGGGCCTCAGCTACTTCTGCCAATCGCCCAAAAGGTTAAAACTACAAGCCAAGTCAGTTTCAAGGTGGGACTTTTTGTTGTGCCAAAATGTGCTGCTTTTGTTTCTTTCAAAAAATCTCCCACAGTGTTGTATCTGAGAGAGACTTTGTAGCATTAGACTTGGAGCCCCTGGGCTCTTGTTCATTTCTTTTGTTCTGACTAGGAGGGATGGGCCTCTGGAAGTTCTAGATGGGAAACTTATAATTCCCCACCAATTTTGCTTAATAAAGTGCTGCATTTAATCCTTGGGTCGGTCTGGTCAGCAGAGTGCAAGTATGCCATGTTTCCAACAGAGGGCAGTGTGGCTTTGCTGAACAACACTGACTCTGGCTGAGTCCCAAGGTTTGGGGAAACTGTCCTCTGCAAAGAACAGGAAGGACACTAGGAAACAATTTCTTTTTTCAATTCTACTTCTGTAGCTTTGACTACAGATGCCCCCCCCCTTTTGGGTGAAAATTATTAAAAAAAATTTTTGCTTTCATGTGTCTCTGACATCCAGGGAAAAAAAATGGAGAAAATAAAGGCAGAATGTATAGAGTGCATCTTCGGCTTTCTGACCAAGGCATTACACAGATTTGCCCATTGCTGTAGCAGCCCCTCTTAATCCTTGTATGTGCACATTCAGCCTTGGGATAAGGAAAGCGTCCATGGTTGGACAGGGTCTATCTATGCTGGGATTCCTTTTGCACAGTTTTCTGAGCGTTTTGGGTTATCTCCTCGACAGAGCAGCTTTGTGTGAATTTCACAAAATTCGGTGTTGGTGGGCTGACATGTAAATTGCTTAAAAATCTTCAAGGGTGTCCACCTGAGTTGAGTTCTAAGACTGCCTTCTTCGCCAGGGATCCTCATGAAATGCTAGTTGGGTGACATAACTAATAGGTATCGAATACTTATTTTGGAATGATAAAGTGTATATAATTCCATGTAAGTTTTACGACATCTTCAAGAGTTGGACATTATGAATATTGTTTTCTAGCGGAAGAAGTAGAGAGGTTAAGCAACCTCCTTAAATCACCCAGCCAGCAAGTGGCAGAGCTAGGAGGAATTGAACACGGGGCTCTCTGATGGGAAAAACTGTTTTTGTTCCAAATCTCCAAGTTTCTCAGTTCTTTGACCCTCCGGTGAGGGACTGGCTCTGAAAATTCTGGAGTATCCAGGCTGTTGCAAGTTGGAATCCTAGAAAACCTTGACTCCACATATTTATGGTATAAAGTATGTAGGGTGGGCAGTGACTCTCAACTATTGGGGTTTGGTTTGGTTTTTCCTTAGGAAATGGGCTTTTTCTTAACTTCTTTTTGGCTGTGCCTGGGTGAAAAGGCCTTTAAGGCAAAGAAGGGTTTAAACCTGGGAGTTTGATGCTCAACAAATGGACATAGAGGTCCCCTGCTCATAGAGTTTGTGGTGTAATTTGAACCCACATATGTCTGGCTAAACTCTGAAGCTTGGCTATCATTTAAAGTTCCTGTTTAGATAGAGAAATACTAGAGAAAGCATACGAGAGGAAGAATAAGAGATTTCCTGAAGGACTGCTTCTAAGGGAGTATTATCTAGGCCATCTGGAGGAAAGAGCCGAAGAGGAGACCGGTAGTACAACCATTAAATTCTTGAGAAGGAAAGCAAATGAGACACAGATCAGGGTGGAGGGGACTTAAGCTTCAGAAGAAAACTGACATGATCTCAGATGTCCTCTGCAGACCCCAAACCATCAGCCAGAATGGTGTAGATTACATTAGACTCTCCATTAGTTGAATTGCTTTTCCCTAAATAGGACAACCTGCCTTTTGAAGAGTGTTCCTATTGTCTCAGAGAGCCTCTTAGCTTTTTTTCCTTTTTTTTTTTTTTCCCCCGTAATGAGTAAACAGAGGTCCAGGCAGTCAGAGGTGGAAGCCAGACAGAAGTGTTTTCAAAAAGCATCTGAAATAAACACTGAAGTACTGTATCTCATAACCCTACACAAAATTGACAGTAGCCAGCTGTTGTCTAAGCTAAACACCATGCTAAAGAGCCAAGAGGCACGAGGCGAAAGGAAGAAAGCAAAAATAACTCCTCTCCTACTGAACCATAGATGACAGATCAGCCAAAAAGGACCCTGGAGGAAGCAAAAGTCAATGAGGCGAAAGTCCTTGCCAATGACCCCTGCTTGCTCCCTTTTGCCACTCCAGAAAACATCTACCCAAATGGCCGTTTATTGGTGCCGCATCTGAATGCGGCTTTTGCCGTCACAATTCTATGTACTAATTCAGAATCTTGCAGTAATTATATCTCCTATCACCAAACTTCTCAAGATTGGGGGCTTTTTCTTATGGCTTTTTGTCTTAACCTATTTATTGTATTTCTATATCTCTACTGCCTTTACTCCCCCAAAATAGGGAAAGCAAGCAGAACTTGAGACCTCTTCTTATCCTCATCCTAATGTAGTCTATGGTCAGAAAAAATTTGTTGGGCACTCAGGCTTTCTAAACCTGTGAGCTCCTCTTTCCAGAGAATAGATCTTTACTATTACATAAAATAGGAATCATGGTTGGTGATGGAGGGGACTCTAAGACTTTTGCTTGGTCTAAGGTCAAGAAAAGTGAAGTTCAAGGTTCTGTTTGATCTTAGTGGTACTAAGATTAGAAATTTGTCTTAGGTAGCCATTTTATTTAGCAAAACACCATGAAGTTTATTTTGGCGGGGTGGGGGTAGGAGGTTCATCCCTCCTAAACCTGAACCTAAAGGTTCATCTGGGAGCTAATGGGAGAAAAGGTTTGAAAGCTAAATTGTCATAGGTAATAAGTAATAAAGTCACCTTGTTTCAAATAATTCCTGTGAAGAGAAGTCGGGCTTATTTGTCCTTGAAATGTGGAAAAAAGAATAAGTCTTAAGAGAATGGGTCTACAGCATGGAAAGGGACGGGGGTTTAGGAAAAAGTATCACTCTGAAGCCATAATCTTGTGGTGACTCTGGCCACAGACTATTGAGGCCATGAGATCTAACGTTGACGTTGAAGTAGGTTGCTATTTTGGGTTCTGATACAGTGACCCTGTGATGTCTAACCCTTGAGTATAAATTCACTGTGTGCCTGATGGAGCAGTGGTGATGCTTTGGGTAAAGATGAGGGACAATATCCAAGTGTACGGGACAGTGGTTCAGAAAGAGGACAGTAGACACAAGAACACGGGACAATGGGAAAGTACTGAGAAATTGGTGCATATAGAAATTCATGAAGAGGAAGAGACGAGAACAATGAGCCCCACCCTCACCTCGAGTTCACAGTTCCTCCAAGAGAATGTAGACCATACCACAGTACGTGGAAGAGAGGAACCATTTTATTTGATAACTAAGGATGGAAAGGACCATTGAGGACTGTTGGTTATCTAGTTATTGATTTGCCCTTTTATGTTGAAATCTATTGTTTCGTATGACTTTTTTTTTATTTGACATGAAGTTGTTGATGAACTGTATGTATTTGCCTTGTGAAATGCTGATCTAAACTAAGCTGAGGCTTCAACTTAGGTGATTTTTAGTTTATCAGTTTCCGAGCAGACCGTTAACCCTTGTTTTGCATTTTTACTGAGAAATGTTGACTAGGTTTGGTCTGGGATATACACTTAAATTGAATTTTAATCTCTAAATAAAGTACTTTCTGAATAAAACAGATCCAGTTTTCTATGTCTAGCTCAATACTGAAGACTTAGGGGTGCCTGGATGGCTCAGTGGATTAAGACTCTGCCTTCAGCTCAGGTCATGATCTCAGGGTCCTGGGATTGAGCCTCGCATCGGGCTCCCTGCTCAGCAGGGAGCCTGCTTCCCCCTCTCTGCCTGCTTGTGATTGCTCTCTCTCTGTCAAATAAATAAATAAAATCTTAAAAAAAAATACTGAAGACTTAAATTTCCGTCCTTGCCCTCTCATCCCTTTCTTTTCTAGGATGTAGATGCTTCCCATAATACCGGGTGTCAGATAAACTGAGGCATATTAACATTCTTAAAAGTTTTTTTTTTTTTTTAACAAAAAACTTATTTGAATGGAGCAGTATTCAGTCGAACAGATAAAAGAGCTCTGAGGAGCCCTACAAAGTGAAAGACTTACAGACAGAGGGGAGTGCAAACAAGGAAGTTGCACCAGGCAGACCGTGGGTTGGTCATTGCCTGGTTACTTGCCTCACAGGTTGGCAGGGGTCTGTCAGGAAGACGACTGCTGTTCAGACTGAACTCGTGCTGTTCAGACTGGTTCAAGATTCCCATTTCCGAGAGAGGCGAAACTGTTGAGTCTTGGCTTGGTGATGTGGGGCTTAGCACAAGCATTTTGGGGGCCTGTCTTTTTGTTCTTCGATCCCCTGTGTATCATTGGCTATTACTCCGAAGAACAACGCTCAGTGCTGATGAGTGTGAAAACACAAGGGATAGAAGAAAATGGCTCTCTTGGGCTCCACAGCTGCTCTGAAAAGAATTTTTTTTTATTAAAGAAGCCATTTGATGGGCTATCTCTTGTTTATTCTGCGGGTCCAAACTCTTCTCCTCTTCATACCCTGACACCGTTACGAGCCCTGGTTCCGTGCCTTTCCCAGTCACGAGTCTGAAATCAGTTGCTGACCCCAGTCCTACGATTGTTTCTATCTGAGCACATTCCACAAATCTGTTAGCTTCATTTATTTTGCACTGAAATATTGACTCGCTCCAATCTTACCTAATCTTACTTTAGGGTTTCTATTTTGGGTTTGATTTTTCCTGCTATTTGCTTTTTTGCCATCTGTGTGGCTCTAGATTTAAATAATGCTGTTATCCAGCTCTGGTGTGAGTTGGCCGAGTGTTCAGGTTGCGGTGACGGCTTACCCCTGCTTTGTGGGGCTACCTGGGTATCCTTTTCCTGGCATGACCACTTGAATAGGTTCAGTGTTTTCTTCCACGCATTCTTTCTTTGGGTGGATGTGCCAGGGTGGAGACTCCTCTTCGGTTGGAGAGGTTGATCTCATTTTCTGCATGTTGGCATTCCCACCCATGCGTCCCTCAGCTCTGGCTGTGTTGTTGCTGGGCAGGTGTCACCCCTGCACTTGCCGCTGGCCTCCTGTCCAGGCCATCCAGGTCACCTGTGCAGTGTTGGCAGTGACCTCCCATCTCATTGTGGGCAGAGTTGCCGAGCATGGAAGGGTCAAGTTTAGCTCTCTGTTCTTTCGCTGCCGTGGATTTGGGTAAGCGTTCTTTCTGAGCAGAGAGGCAGAGTGCCCTTAAATTAAATTTGCTTATATTACCGGCTTGAGCGACTGTACTTGGGGCTGGATAGTGCTGCTTTGGGGTCATGTATTAGAAGCAGGAGTGAATGAAGCACATTCAAAGATGAATCCTTTCAAGTCTCCACTCCACAGCGCTAGTTTGACTAATATGTAGAATAGGATTTCCAGAGCCTCAGTGGGTAGAAATCATGTGCTTACTCTGTAGTTAGGCTAGTCACGTGTTCTGGTTTACTCGGGCTTAATTCGGTTGTCTTGGCATTTTGGTCATTTAGAACAGATCTTCCGCTTTTAAATAAACCACTACCATTAATATATTAAAATAATCCGTGGTACCACCCCAAATTCCTAGATCGTGAAGAACCAGGAAAATGTGACGATACTAAAAGGCATCAGTTACAGACCAGCAGCTCTCTCCGAAGGAGAAAGGCCATTTATGGTCATCATGTAAAATTCAAAATTGGGTGTCTGAAAAGGTTTTTATGAATTAAAGTAAGATAGGCTTATATTTAGAAAGATAAGTACTCCTGTAAGTCATTAGAAAACCCAGAACCTCCCTGACATATCAGTCCTACCCTCAACCCCTTTCCCCAAGAGACCATCTATTTCCTGTTTTAGCCATTTTTTTTTTTTTTAGTTATTTGGAAATTTTCGGTGTTTGCCTTCCATTTTTCTGTATCGATACTTTAAGTTTTGAAATGTAGGCATTATCCTGAGCTGAGCCATTTTATGTCAACTATTGTAAAACACAGATAATAATTAATAGTTATTATAAAATAGAGTTAATTATTATCACTTAATGTAGGACGAATAAGTAAATAGATTTAATTCCCTGCCAGCTTCAAAATGCTATAATTAGGCAAGGAGGTGAGATAGGAAAAATAATTATCAGCCATTATTATGATATATGTAGAGTTGAATTTCTTGTAGGAGGCAAAATTTACAAATTCCTCTCACAAAACCAGGTTTTCACTCCAGTTGTTTGATACTACAATTAAGTAAGGCAACCACAATCTGATTATTACATGTTTTTATCAGGTCAGCTCCTTGATAATAGGAATTATCAGTGGATCTGGATTTTAACTTCAGGGGGCTTGGAGGACTTAATGGCTCTTAATCCCTCTCTCTTCCATCAGAAATGACGTTAGCTGATTGTTGGCTTATGTAGTCTAGAATTCTGAGCCCAGGAGCTAGATGCAAATCTCAGTTCTTTTTATTGATTCAGTAATTTTCAGCAACATAATTACAATAAATTGTATTTTTTCCAATGAGTGAAACAGTACAAGGGTATTGTAAAGACGAAATAGGGAAAGCACCTCTGAATTAAGATGTGATAAGCCAATTTTGATTAATGTATTACACACACAGGTACTGTTTCGAGAGGGTACCATTCCCAGGGACTATGCTTTGATGTAATTCCTACGTATTTCGGCAGAACTGCTATTTCAGGACTGCTGACGGGTGACCGAGTAAGGACCTAGAAAGTAAACACTGCCCAGGAGTAGGTTGAGCCTATAAAAGGGACAGAGTTTTCGATGCTTAATATTTCTGAATGAAAATAGTGGATTCCATCCATCTATAATCCACATTCACCGGTAACACTTTAGGGCAGGATTTAGCTAAGCAGATTAATAATAAAGTTGAATGTGGAAAATAGGAGGCTTGTAACCCTATTGTTGAGGGAATTTGTTTTTAAAGCGATCTGATAATCCTCTGGTCAGACTGATGCAAGAGTGTGTTCTTAGGAAGAAGATGCAATTTTCTCTTTATTCCTTAAATTATAAAGAGTAGTATATTCCTGCATTAACGAAACAAAATATTCAAATAACATAAAAGCGTATAGAATGAAACTTAGGCTATAGGCCGAATATTTCCATGTCCCCAAAACCCATACACTGAAATACATAACCCCTAATGTAATAGTACTTGGTGGTGGGGCCCTCGGGAAGCGGACTGGGTCATGAGGGTGGAGCCCCCATGATTAGTGTTTCCTCTTCCTGTGTGCCCCCTAAAGTTAGAGCCAGGAAGTGTGCCCTCCCCAGATGCTAGATCTGCCGCCACCTTGATCTTGGACTTGCCAGCTTCCAGACTGTGAGAAGTAAGTTGTTGACGGGCAGCTCTGCCTGTTGTGTTTTGTATCAGCCTAAATGGATTAAGACAATGTAGACATCTTCTCGTTAGCCTCCTCTCTCAATTCCTTTGCCTAGAGGTAACTACCGTTCGTATTTTTAGTATTCAAAGCTCTTCTCTATGAATTCATATACGCATCTATGTCCTATCCTTTGTAAACACTGGTACTTCCAAGTAGAAAAAAACTGCCCTAAACTTTTTTTTTTAAGAAGTAACTGAGGTTGTCAAGTCAAAATACCCTCCAACTTCAATCGCTGTTTTACTACTTACTATCCATCAGACCTTGAGCTTATTAAATTTTCTCATCTCACAATTTGCTCACTTGTGAAACCCAAAGGAAAACACTGTAAAGTCGTAGAGAGAGAGTCAATTAGGAGGGTATTTGCAGGTTACGAAAAGAATAAATATGACCTTTTAAGGACTAGAATAATGGCAGTAACGGTGTATTAATTCCCATCTCTTCTTTTTTGCTCTCATCAGCTTTTTTTTTTTTCTCCCACTGCCAATGAGAATTATGTTAATAGTGTGTTGCTATCTCTTTGAGGAAGATGTTGGATCTGTAGTATTAGAGAATATCAGGGCAGAATGGAAGGGAAGGTTTTAGTTTAAGTCTTAAATTGGGATTGGACAGATGGAAATACTGGATCCTCTAGTCCAATACTCCTCCCTCCTTCCCTCCTTTTTTTAAGGAAGAGTCCTTTAAATGAGATGTAACTGGAGTTGCTGGTAGAGTGAGGGGCCTGTGGACAAAGTAGAGTCTCATGGCTCAGCCTCCATTTTGTTTTCTGAAGAATCGGAGGTGTCTCCCCCAAATCCCTTACGAATCTGGGAAATGACCCATCTCATCCAAACCTTTCTCTTAGGTTAGAAGAGGAACACATGGTACATGGTTCATTTCAAAGTCGGATAGTCGTCATAATTTAGAGCATTCAGCCTGATTGGAAATCGCCACCTTTGACCTTTCACCTGGAATACACCACACCTTGAAAAATGGACCAGTAATTACTGGATCTGCAGGTGTTCACGGTCTGTGGGGCTGCAGGCCAAAATCTAGGACTCAGAGTAGCCAGTGACCTCTCGAGTAGTTTATCAAAGACACCTCAATTTTATTCTGACATTTAATCTGCCACAGAAGCCATTTATTGCTTCATCTTCCTGAGTAACGTGGACACTGTCACTTAATTAACTCATCATTTGACTGCATGTTTAAAACTGTCAGGTGGGAAATAAATTTAGTGCTGTCTTATGATTAATAAAATGCTAAAGTCTCATTTTGTGAGAGCCGTGTAGCTGGCACCTGAACAAAAGCTCCCAGGTTTGTTGTTACTTGGCTTGAAATTCTATGGACTGGCAGGGAAAAAAAAGCTCTATTTGTTTTTATATATTTTTAAAAGTAAGTCAATATATGTATGTGTTGAGTGTGAGTGTGTTTGGTTAAACTTAGGTATGTCATATCTTAAATGAAATAATGTGTCCTTTCATAGGAATGCTTTGTTGAAGAGAAAAATTTTGAGGTTCTACAATTAATAATTGCGTATTTATTGAGTGATTAATCATGCTAGGTACAGACCTAGGCTCATTTACATATACTGTTCCAACGAAAATTTACAATCTGAGAAATAAGCATTGTTCTTCCCATATACAGGTAAAGAGACAAAGCTCTGAGATGGGTTGTTTTCACACTTTCATGTGCCTTAATATCAACAGAGAGGAGAGTGAACTACAGAGATTTTGTCGAAATTCAGTACTTCTCTTTATTCCGGTGGGGGAATTGCTTTAAGACTAGTGAAATTATTCTGCTTTGTAGTAAACATGGTTGGAGGCCTGGGTAATTGCATTTTGTCTCCTGCTTCATGCCTCCCTCTCACAAAGAGATTTGTGTTGGTTAGCCCCAAGACCACTTTTTTGTTCATTGATGTTGCTAAAAGAACTCACAGGACTCAACATACATTTACACGCATGGCTAAGACTTACTATAGTGAAATGCAATGCAAAACAAGATCATCAAGATAAACAAAGGATCATGATATACGGGTCCGGTCTGGAGGAAACTCAGTGTAACCTTCCATGGGTCCTCTCACAGTGGAGTCACAATAGATGGACTGAATTTTTCCAGCTATGAGATGTGATGGTGTATCAAGGATTGCCTACTGGGGAAACTCATTAAGGGCTCAGCATCCAGTACATTTTGGGGACTAGTTACAGATGCACTCTGATGAGCATGTACCAAAATTCCATACTCCCAGAAAGGCAATAGGTGTTCAGCATGAACCACGTTGTTGATACGATCAATTTAGGCACAGTGAGCCCTTGTTATCATGTAAAAGATTTTATATCCGAGTAGGGTATTACATACCAGTCAAGTTCTCAGATGCCAGCCAGAGGTCAAGTTAAGTAGCTGACCTTTCTACTATCAGAACCTCCCCCCCGCCACCGCCCCCCGCTCAAATGATCTCATTGAATGATCCCTGAGTTAAAATATTTTGTCATTTGCAGTCCTTGAAATTAAGTCAGAAAAGGAGTAAGACTCATGCCTTGGAGTGCTGAAAGGGGCACGATGCATGTCAGAAATACGCCAAAACATCATTTACTTAGATATTTTTCTCTTTTCTATCCTTCATTTATTTTACTCTCAAAGTGTTTTTTTTTTTTTTAAGTTTTATTTATTTGACAGAGAGATCATAAGTAGGCAGAGAGGCAGGCAGAGAGAGAGAGAGAGGGAAGCAGGCTCTCCCGCTGAGCAGAGAGCCCGATGCGGGGCTCAATCCCAGGACCCTGAGACCATGACCTGAGCCGAAGGCAGAGGCTTTAACCCACTGAGCCACCCAGGCACTCCAACTCTCAAAGTGTTTATTGAGCACCTATTATGTTAGGAAACCACAGAGCATAGTAATTAAGATCATATGCTGTGAATCCAAATGCCTAGGTTTAAATTCTCATTCTGCCGTTCATGACTTACATAGTCTTAACTTTTCTGTGGTCAAGTATTCACATCTGTAAAATGGGGATTATAAGAGTCCCTACTGGCAGGGGATTATGGGGGGTGGGAAAGAGAAATGAAACAAGATGGGATGGGGAAGGAGACAAACTGTAAGAGACTCCTAAACTCACGAAACAAACTAAGGGTTGCTGGGAGGTGGGGGGGTGGGTAGGGATATGGACATTGGGGAGGGTATGTGCTATGGCAAATGCTGTGAAATGTGTAAGCCTGATGATTCACAGACCTGTACCCTGGGGTAAATAATACATTATATGTTAATAAAAAAATTAAAAAAAAAAAAGTCCCTACCTTACAGGATTAGGAAAGATCCAATGAGTTAATAGGCTGTTGGCTACATGGTAGGTGCATAATACAGGTGAGTTCCTACTATTATATTCCATGATTGTGCTTGCTCTGGATGTAGCATGATGAATAAGACATACAGTTCCTGCTATAATAGAACTTTTAGTCTAGTGGATGATAGAGGCAAACAAACATGAAATAATCTTTGAGACTGATAACTTCTTCAGTTACCAGTAAAATTTTGGTTACTAGGATTACATCGAAGAAGCGGAATCCAACTAAGAGGAAGATAAAGTGGACGTCAGAGAGAAGGAAGAGGTCAGAACTGGAGGGACTTTATACCAGGCCAAGGGACGTCCTACACAAAAGCCATTTAAGGGGAGCATGGGGGAGAGAGAGAATTGTGTATTTGAATAAATGAAACAATACAAGATATGGCTGGGGGAGATATGAACTTGTAGACTGAAGCAGGGACCATATAACGAAGGTCCTCTTCGTGAGTTTTTACTTGGCCTGAGGATAATGAGGAATCCTGCGGAGACCAAAGTTAGAGACACAACCCTTTGGAAACACAAGTTGGCGTGATTAGGAGGCACCTTTCTTCCACATGTGTGGCTCCCTTTCTGAAGATTGCGTTGTCAGCTCCCCTTAGCAAAGGATAGCCGTGACTCTCTCCCTTGGCACTTCCTTCCTGGGTGGAGATGGGGAAAATTCTGGGCCAGGGCTGAGGCAGTATTTGGGACTGCCAACAATAGATCAGACCTGCTTCAGTTTGTCTCACACAATGAGAATTCTAGACATGAGCATAATAAAAGGACAGAATGGGGACACTTGGTTTTATTCGTGTCTAGTAAAACTGGTGAAAGAAATCACCCATCTATCGCAGAGTCTGGCCCTGTAGACTGGAGCCTGGTGGATGGTTGCTAGGCTTCAGGAGGCTATTTCATTCTGTGGTTTCTTGACCTGAATTTTTTGACTGATAGTTTATTCCATTTTCTTCCCATATGCCTCTCTTGGTAGTGGTCTGCCTTGATACTTTGTTATTTGCTTTTAAAATCATGCTTGTACATGTAAGGAAATTGTTTATTTTGAGAGCATCAGCCATAATAATGGATATGTCATTATTTGTAGGGTAAAAGGAAGTGAAAATTAGTATTTACTTGCTGTTTTTGCTGCTTTTTACTTTGGTTATATTGCCACTTGTCTGTAAGATACATTTTTCCATTTGGTTCTAAGTAAAAATGTCATCTTAGGCTAATTTTACACAACGCGTAACCACTAAACTAAAATTTTTAATTGCTTTTTACGTGAGACCATTGCTGTATTTTTTTTTTTTTATTTTAGGTGGAAGGGTCCCCAGCCAAGTCCCCACATTACAGAAAGGCCTTTTAGGCCTGTCTGTGTCTACCTGCTTTTGTCTTTCTGTCTGTCTCTCTTACGCACACACACCCATATTCCCACAAATACATTGATGGCGGGATTCACAGGCAACTCTTGTCATTCTGGATCCAGCCCTCGGTTGGCACAGAGAAGCCTATAGTCTCAAGCATTCAGTCTCATGTTTCGCACAGTATAAACAGGGTAGAGCTTCTCCCCATCTTTCCCCGCTGTATCTTCGAAATCAAAGGTGAGGGAGTGTAAACAGAGGGAATGTCTGGGGCCTGGGCTGCTTGCTGATGGTACAAATGAGGGCTGCTTCACAGAGTAAGGAGAATTTGAGCAATGGAGGCACTTTGATTGGTAAAGGACAAATCAATTTAAGTGTCAAATCCTCTTCTGTGAGCATGAATGTCAAAGATCTTGCATAACAAAGTAATTTTATTCTCAGCAACATAAATGTCCATTTTCTTATTTTAATGCATGTTTCCAGAAGTGCTCACGAGTTAGCACAATATTGGCAAGCATTGCATAGGACAGCTGAGGAACCTCATCCTAGGTCTGGATCTCGCTGTCGGCTATGGCAGCCAATAGCCGCAGGGGGATATTAAAATTAAGATTAAATAGTGTTAAAATTTTGTGCCTCAGTTGCACTAGCCCCATTTCGAGTGCTCAGTCACTCCATGTGGCTAGTGTCCCGGCTGACCCAGGTAGGGAATATTTCCATTAGTGCAGTGCGTTCTGTTGGGCCACACCTGTCTAGATGAAACATGTCCTATTTCACTTCTTCAGGGCTGTATGCTGGCAACTATATGGACATTGAATACTAGAATTAGGAGTAGTTAGAACTAAACACTTAATTTTAATTTATAAGTTTGAAATATTTAGTTATTGTGTCAGCCTCCGTTCGTACTTTGCCCCTGCATCCTGCAAACGGCAGCTGAGATTTATAAGGCTCTTGCCCTTTCTTAGGGTGACTTGGGTGTTAGAAATACTAGTTTTTGCGGGTCTTGTCTTACTTGGACTTTTCTAGCATCCTTGACTGTATATGAACCCAGATTCATGAAAATGATGGATAGAAGCATTTGATAACCACTTGAAACTATGTAATAAGATTCTTTCTGGCGCAGTTCACTTCTTCCATACTTTTAATGATGTGGATTAAATTCTTTGAAGTCTTAGTAATCAAGACTTGCTAAGACATGATGGCTGGCTTAAGGAGGCAGATGTTAAGGTAGTTCCTTATGGGCCTCTAAATCTGATTCCATACTGTGGCCATTAAAGATTGAAAAATAGCTTTCTGGTCAGCTTTGACTGTCGGCGCCATTGATGAGTCATGAAATTTAGAAGTGAACGAAAGGATAGCCTTTTATTTTCGTGATTTGATTCTCTTCCCAGCACTATGCACACATACAAGCACATGAACATCAGCGCGTGTGCGTGCGCGCACACACACACACGGATGGGCACACACTGGGTTAGGTTTTTTCGCTAATGGAAGGAAAGATCCATGGCTTTAGGAGTGGCTGACGGATAATGTTGTGGTCACTTCTAGGTCTCTGTCGCACGGTCTTCTGCTTGGTTTAAATGATGCTGTATGGTTTTTGCCCTAACTGAACATCTTAATGCGTGAACTTCATAGAGGTCTTTGTGTAGGGGAAATATCAATACCAGCAAGTTTGAGATCTTTACAATATTAATGAGCCTTTTTGCTTCCACGGAGACCTTGAGGACTTACAAAATAGGAAAACCTTCTTGGTGGTGGTGGTTGTTAGAGTCCTAACACCCTCCATGTGCTCCAGGAAGTAGGGAGACTGTGATCTTCTTAAGCACTTTGAAAAATCTTCTCCTACAAATCTACTTTTAAGCTGGATTTTTCAAAGTGAAAGAGAATAAATCAAATTCATGTGTTTTGGCAAAAAGATGTTGAGCTCTTTGAAGAGGATCACGCAAAGGCTGGAAGCTGGCAAAGGTGGTCAGTGTCTTTGGAAAATTGCATTATAGTGTTTACATTTATAACTCAGACTTTTGGTGCTGTTTATGGAACATTTCCACACAAGGCTCATTGATTCTCAGATTGCTGAATCACAAAGCAGCTGCTCCTATTAGGAGCACAGTTATTTAACTTACTACTGATTACCTCATAAGCACATAATTTCTCAGTAGTAGTCTCTGATAGATTGTTCTTGATCTGGAGGTCGTTTTTAACAGGGCAGAAAAGCTGTTCCCATAACCTGCCCATCCATGTGGCAATATTTGGCTGTCATTTGTCCCTGCTGATTATCTCCATCAGAACAGCTCTTTTAAGAGGAAAACAGGTATTTGGTCTATCTGTTCAAATAAGCACTGGACCAGCATTCTCTTACTATTTAGGACGGGGATAAACCGAATCAGAACTGCCATAGAATTAGTTGTGGTGGTGGAGTGGGGGTGGGATAGGAAACTACAAACAAATCAAGTGCTTCTTAAGTCCTTAATGATCACTGTAATAAAAACTAGAACAATATTGCAGACACTCATTAGCTAGACAGGGCAACACTTCTGTAAAGCTATGATTCATCTTGTTCTGAAGTCGTTACACAATGACAATGATACTGAGTTAATTGTCCATTGTGAAACAAATTTGGGGTCTGTGGCTTCATTAATTATAAGCTTCTGTCTATGTCAGATTGACTCGTGCTACACTTATTTGCATAAACTGAAGAGCACCTACAAAAGGTTTGCTTGCATTTTCTCGAATGTGGCACATAGGTCATTCCGTATCCCTCTGGAAAAGATGAATCCAGATGGCACTGGCCGGCACCCTGGGAGTGGCTGAAGCACTTTGGAGGGGAAGCTGGGAGATTTCTGGATAAGAAGGGCTCTGCAATGATAAGGGACTCAACGTGTTCAAACTCCCCTACTTTTCGAGGAAATTAAGTGTCCCAAAAAAAGTCACCTTTGAAATCAGAGTAATCTAGGTTCAGTCTCTGCTCTGCCACCCATGACCCTCTGGATCTGAAGAACACACATTCTGTATAAAGACATCAGTTGGTGGTGGTAAATGTTTTTATTGTTGATGTCCAATGCTAACACTACCATTATCTTTTTTTTTTTAAAGATTTTATTTATTTATTTGAGAGAGAGAGTGAGAGAGAACATGAGAGGAGAGAAGGTCAGAGGGAGAAGCAGACTCCCCATGGAGCTGGGAGTCCAATGTGGCACTCGATCCAGGGACTCCGGGATCATGACCTGAGCTGAAGGCAGTTGCTTAACCAACGGAGTCACCCAGGAGCCCTACCATTATCTTTTCAATAATACGCTGTGTCACCTTGTGACTTAATCTTCTGAAACTTCCTACTTCCTTATTGGAGGATAGTATCCCCCACCTAAAAGGGTCAATTTAATGAGAATTGAAACCGGGAGCCAGTAGGTGACATTCAGCGACGGAATGACGTTAGATTCAGCTGTGCTGTTGGTCGTTTTCAATTCTTGACTCTAGCCTCTCCATGCCAGCCTTTTATCCCCCAAACTCCTTGATGTGCATATGCAAATAGACACATGTTCTTCAGCCACAGCCTGTGGAGACACTGTGAAAAGGACAGTCTTGATGAAATAAGATTCCAGAGAATCCACTGAATGATGCTGGAAAAGTCTTACTGTGCTTTAGAATTCCTTCAGGGTTAGGTAAATAGAAGCTAGGATGAGAGATAGAAAAGAGAAAAGCTGACAACCTTAACCCTTCAAAATCCAAAGATGAAAAATACTACACAAAGGCCAAGGGTTTCATTGTTATCAATTATTCGTCGATTCTTGAAAGTAATACTAATAAACATCCTTGAGGCTGCTGTGCAACACGAGCTCAGAGCTCAGGCAATGGCAAAATAAAGATGTAATAAATATAATTGATATTCACTGATTCTGTGTTACTAACGAAACAACCTATATAACTGAGCAGGAAAATGGAAAAGGGACTGAAATTATCTCTTTGGGTTTGAAAAAGCATCTTTCTCCCCATGGAAATTTGCTGTGAGCCAAAATAGCACAAACTAATAGTTATCACTTATGGAGGGCCCACTATGTAATGATGCTTTTTATTTCTAATCCCTATGGCAACCTTGCAAGGCAGTTTTCATTAGCCCTATGTTCTTGATGAGGAAATTGAGCTTGGGAAGGGTCAAAGAATTGTGGACGGAAACTTACAGGGCCACTAGGAATAAAAGTTGTGTTTGGAATGCCTTAGATGGCATCCTTACTAGGTCTCTTGTCATTCTGCCAGTAATGACACACAGCTCCTCTCATTAACCACTTCAAAGAAGTTAGACTCAAGTCCTGTGTGTTGGCCTTGACAGAACCAGGAAAGAATGAGTCTGGACTCCCGTGCGTGGAGTTGTAGCTCAGGATGGGTGGTTCCCGATGTTTCTGGTTGCAATAAACTTCGGCGTCAGGCACTATGCCAGGCATTCAGAATGAATAAATAAAGCACATTTCATTACTTGCCAGAACTCACCAGCTAGGGCGAGGATGACTAATAGCCGGTCCGAATACCGTTCTTCTCTCTCTTGCTTCCAATAGGAGAGGTAGCTTGGACTGGATGCAGGTCAGGTAAGCTTCTCAACAATTCTTTCTCGAAAGTGATTCCAAACAATCCCTAACCATTGATTAAAATGAGCACACAACAGAAATAAAACTCATTTGCCACTCCTGTTTTAGAGACCACATGTAATCAGTCATTTGCAATACAGTGTGACAGGCTTGGGAAGAGCTCTGAGTAGCTCCGTCTGTAGTACTGCCGATTACTATGGGCTCTTAAAGCAGAGGATGATTGCTTCTAATTCTGGAGAGTAGAAAAGAGCAGGCAGATTCACCCAGTTTCTTAATCTTAAAGGATGGATGGGACTATGATCAGGGATGAGAGCAGAGATTTAGGCAGTGACCAAAGAAGGGAGGAATTTATAGGTCATTCTCAAGAGTTTAACATTTGCCCCAGGTCAAAGGGTTTTAAGGTTCTGGGAGATTTTATAAAAGGAGTAAATAAATCAGGAAAGCATTTCAGGGAAGGGGGAAGAGTTCATGCGATTATGGCTGAGAAGAAGTCACTTGAAATACTGCGATCCATGTTGGACAGAGGCATTGAGAATCTGAATTAGACCAGTAATGGCAGTAATAGAGACCACACGTTTGCTTGGAAAACAGTTTGGAGAGTTGGTACATAACTAGTAAAGATTAGTGATTAGACAGAGTGAAGGATGCTGTGAATGACAAAGTGCTATCTAGGATGACTTTCCAATTTCAGGCTTGGATTAATAGTTGATGACAGGAAGGAGTGAGTTGTAGAAGTCAGAGTTAATGATTTCAATGAGAACAAACTACAAAGGCACTGGTAAATGTAATACAGGAATATTTGGAAAACCTTTCACTTTTGTGGCCAAGTAGTTTCTAAACTAAACTTTAGGATATTCTCATGAGATGTGATTACCATCAAAATTAATTCCTTAATTAAGCTTTGCATGCCACTCATCTTTGCTTTTTATGTTTTCTGTATTAAGAAAAGTTATAGAATAAGTAGGGACTAGAAGTTTATTAATCAAATCCTGAGTATGGAGTTCCACTAGAGGCAATGATTGTTGAACAATCAATTGTAATCTTCTACATGGATATCAGTGATGATTTTTTTTTTTTCATTTCTTTTTTTTTTTCCTTCTTTTTTCATTTCTACTGTTAGGTCTGGCTTTAACATTTTGGAATGACCATCATTCCAGCTGGTCAACTCCAATAAACTTTTCTTCCTTGAACGTTAATCGATGCTGAATCCACTAAGGACTGTCTGTAGAAATATTTTTGTTAGTGAGTTCTTGTTTAAACCCCAGTTAACATGCAGTGTAATACTTGTTACAGGTGCACCATGTAGTGATTCAACACATCTCTATAACACCTGGTGCTCATCACAAGTACTAGCCTTAATCCCCATTTAACCCTCCACCTCTGGTAACCATCAGTTTGTTCTCTATAGTTAAAAGTTGATTTCTTAGTTTGCCTCCCTCTCCCCCCCCCCCATTTGCTCATCTGTTTCTTAAAGTGCACATATGAGTGAAATCATAGGGTATTGACTAACTTGTAGGGTATCTCATATTGACTGACTCATAGGGTATCTGACTGATTTATTTTGCTTAGCATAATATTCTCTTGCTCTATCTTGTTGCAAATGGCAAGATTTCATTCTTTTTCTATAGTTTAGTAATAATCCGTAGTATATATACCGCATCTTTATCCATTGATCATCAGTGGACCCTGGAGCTCAGAAACCTTACATTCTTTGCTTTTAGTTGAAAAACCTTGAACCTCCAACTAGAAATCAGTAGACTCTAGTTAAAAGTGAAAATACTATATAATTGATGATTCCTGATTTATCATGATCTGATCACAAATGGATGTTCCAGGTACCTTCTAGAAAGCTCCATTATATGGAATATCCTGTGTGTAGAGGGAGCCATCAACTAGAAGACAGTCTTTGAGTTTTAATAATATTAAGTAATTTTCTTTATAGTTAAGAATTACTTGGTTTCCTCTAACCGTACTTGAACGTTTTTACCTTTTACGATGCTAAAACTGTGTGTTTGTGTGCTGGTATTTTGTTTTTTTAGAGAACTGCTTTTATGTACTTATGAAGAAAAAGGACCACCAAAAATTGCTCGTGTGTGGAAAACCTTTCTTCTACCAACATATTGAATTGAGGGCAAAAATGACAGTAGTTTTAGAGATCCTTTTCTTTGAAACCTTGTGTTAAAATTTAGAACTGCTTGCTTTATCTGTACTCTATTCTATTCCACTCTATTCTACTCTAGAATATACTATACAATACAAACACATTATTTAACAGAGAAAGGCATTAGTTCTTTTATTCATCCTTCGCTAGAATTATGTATTAAATATCTTCTTTTGAAGTAATAGTCTCCTACTTTCTAGGGTGGTCAGAGCAAGTAGTTTTTTTTTTTTTTTAAATATATAGCCTAATCTCAAAGAACTTTAGATCCAGTTGTTGAGACAAGAGGACACAGTGTTAAATGTTAACATAAAAAAAAAATCTTATATTTGGTTCTCCTTCCACTTACTGACTCTGTAGATGGAGTCAGGTTTATTTATTTATTTTTTTGTTTTTAATTCTCTTAATTTATCACCATTAAAATGGGGGAGCTGGGATAAATAATCATGTAAAAGATTTCCTCATTTTTAATAACAGCAATTCCTTGGCCTTATTGTTAAGTGAATAAAAGAGGCCAATGTGACTTTAGAACTAGAAAGCATCACTGGTTAGATGTGTCAAACCATCGATCAGACCCAGTTGTTGTCACTGAAAGAAAATGATAGGAGTTGATAGAATTCTGTAGCGGAGAATGTCTTCTGATTTCAGGGCTTTGATTTCCCTTCCTCCTCTATTACTCTTGAGCAGAACTCATGCGCATATTTGGTATATGCTCTTTTAGACCAAGCAGGCTTCAGGGCAACTTCAGATGTAATGGCTGATGAGGCCATCACCCAACTGACTTGGACATGGGAAGGGGAAGTATCGGGGCCATATGGCATGAAAATGTAAAAAGTTCTGGAAGAGATAAAGGGATAGAACTCTTGCTTTTTATTTAGAGTACAGTACTAGAATTTCATGCAAATTCTGTCATATCAACTACTGACACAATGAACAGATTAAATAGATGGTACATATGACAATAAGAATGGATATGAATTTATCAGTATTTTTTGCAGCCTGTGGCATGTTGACATTTATTAGCCAAGTACGTTGTTTTATTATTTTCTAAATACTTAAGTTGTTTCCTTAGAATGATTATATGAAAAATAGCAGATTCGTGGTCTAATATTTGGAGTTATTATAAAAACATCTCCCAAATTAGTTATTTTCATATGTATCTATGACCCATTTCTCTGGAGGATGCTTTCAGCTATGTTCTTCTTTGCCTTACTATGACAGTGGGCCAGAGTGAATTCAGACTCTAAATGTGGGACTGTTTATGATAGAGGATTATATATACCTCTTCTGACTGAAACATGCTTTGTTTCCATTAAATGCTTATTCTCTTTGTAGAGTTCTATATTTGTGTTTAAACTTCCTTATAGATCTAGTGTGCGTTTTTTTACATGGGTAAAAAATACACAGTAAGTCTGGTTAAGATTTTGGGATGAGTTTTGTTCTTTACTTTATGCCATTGTTCTCCATCTCAGAAATAACAAAAGCATATTGCTTCCTATCAGATTCCATCATGTTGCATTCAGTAGACAAGACAGTGTTCCTATGTCTTCCGTAGAATTGAAACTATGTGGCTATGCAATTTTACAGAGCCAATCCACTTTATGGTGTCAAAACACTTATTTCTGCATGGGAGGTTTTCTACCTTGGTTTCGTTAATACTGCACCTGTTTTGTTAACTGTAGAATCACTGATAACGTGACAAATATAATTCAGAGATTCTTCATAAAATTAATTTGGTTTGAACTAATTGAGAAGCTATGAATTATTTTAAAGACTTAAGGTAACTTTTGCACATTAAACCCCTCTATGAAACAATGAGAAAGGATCATAAGATTGTAGATGACCAAATACTTTTTTTTGGTTTCCTTTGACAACTTTAACCTTTGCCTGATCATAAAAGTAAATCACATCACTTATAAAACTTACCTATGGAGAAAGCAGGAATAAACAATTACGTATACTCTTAGCAAAGAAAAAAGGCCACTTCTAAATGTTTAAACTCAAACCATTTTATTTTAAAACAAGGATGATCATGTGCTTTATATTATTTGGAAATGTTATATTGTTTCATTAAATTTTTTTTTCAACAGTCAAAAAGGCTAGGTCATTATATGCACCACAATTTATTGAATCCGTTCTTCTGTTGTAAGATACTTAAATTGGTTTCTAATTATCTACAATCATGAATAATTTTGAAATGAATTGTTATATTTAATAAAAATAATACTCATTGAGCAGTTATTAAAGTCTATACACTATTCTAAGAATTTTATCCTCCCCATAGTCCCATGAGGTAAGTAATATAATTTTCTCAATTTTAAAAAGGGAGATGGAAGAGACTCCTAAACTCAAGAAACAAACTGAGGGTGGCTGGGGGGTGGGGAGGTAGGGATAGGGTGACTGGGTTATGGACATTGGAGAGGGTATGTGCTATGGTAAGTGCTGTGAAATGTGTAAGCCTGATGATTCACAGACATGTACCCTGGGGCAAATAATACATTATATGTTAATAAAAAAATGTGTTACTTGTAAGTCAAATTATAATAAGCCCATGAAGGTAAGAGGTGTGGTTGTGGTTATATGGTTACTTGGACACAATTAACTTTCTTTTTCCTGAATTGTCCTTGGCTGGGACTAACTTCTGCAAATTTTCAGCCTAAAAGGGATACTTTAAAAAAATGATGAGCAAATAAGGAGACATTATATTTAATAATACCATGCTATTACTCTAACAGGTTTTCTGTGTTGGAAAACCTCTGAGGTTCCTTTTTGTAAAATGCTATACTTACGTTAAGCACCATGCTAATTGATGATTGATAGTATTTGTTTTTATTCTGTTAAAATAAATGAAATAGAGAAAAAATAAAAAGGGAGACAGATTTCTATAACTAGGCCTTGACAACATAGCTAGTAAGTGTGGATTTAACCCTTGGCTGTTGGAGTCCAGAGTCCAGGTCTCAACTTACTATACTCTATTGACTGTAATACAGGAATGACTTTTTCTGAGGATAAATACCTATAAATGCAAATGCCGGTTCAAAAAATACAAAGAGTTTCACATGTTTTGACAAACCACCTTTTGGAAGGACATATTCTCAACAAGTAATCTTAAGCCAAAAACAATTTTGATGTAGTTTTTTTTTTTTAAAGATTTTATTTATTTATTTATTAGGAAAAGAGAGAGTGAGAGAGAGCATGAGAAGGGAGAAGGTCAGAGTGAGAAGCGGACTCCCCATGGAGTTGGGAGCCCGATGTGGGACTCGATCTCCGGACTCCGGGATCATGACCTGAGCCGAAGGCAGTCGCTCAACCAACTGTGCCACCCACGCGCCCGGTTTTTTTTTTTTTTTTAAACATTCTCATTCTCCTTTTTAAAGTAGGCATAAAAATAGTTGGAAGGTCTTGGTAACCTGGATAGTGTTGCAAACAATAATAATGATGATGATGATGTCATAATATGCAGCAGCTATAGTTAATATATTGCCTTCTATGTACAGGGTATTCTATAATGACCTTTACGTGGGTTACCTTACTTAATCCCTTGTAACAGTTGTGGAGGGCAGGAATTGGTATCTTTGTTGCATAGCTAACATTTATGGAAGTGATGTGACTGTTGAGGTCGTCCAGTTAGAAGGCCAAGGAGTAGACATTGGAATGTCTGTGAGCTGCAGATCTCCTATGAAAAGACGCTTCTGAACTCAAGGGGATTTTGCTGATTGCTGTATTACTGTTGACTATAGCAGTCATCACGGTTGCACGTATAATAGTTACACACCCACAGGGAACAGATGTTTTTATCAACTGTCTTTTCCTTAGGGTGCCCCTGTTGAGGACCCTCTTCACTCCTCTTCTGTAGACCAGCCATGCTTCTACCCTGAGTCTCAAAATCTGTTTGTTGAAAGGGAAGGTGACATGTCTATAATTCAACCGCAGCACTTAGAGTAAAAAGGGGCTACTGCGATTATGTTTTGCTGACAGGCATAAGCTGAGTTATGCTGAGCAAATTTGAACATATGTTCACCTGTCTCAAAGTGGCCCCGCCCAGAGTTCCCCCGTGTCCCCCAAAACCTGTCTGTTGACCGCTCTCACTGTGTTCTCAGACCTCCCGCTCCCCCCAAATTCCGCAACCCACACACAAAATGTATCCTGTCCATGAGAATAAATGACCATTGAAAAATGAAAAGCTGTGCTTGGGAAACTTAAACAAGGTAGCTCTGGGATAAAGTGAACTTCACTTTTTTTAGAAGTGAAGGTTCTAGTAAAGGTTCCCCTGAATTACTTATCTCACTAAGCCAGTTTTGCAGAGGATAAACCAAAAGACATGATGACTTGGGGCGCCTGGGTGGCTCAGTGGGCTAAAGCCTCTGCCTGTGGCTCAGGTCATGATCTCGGGGTCCTGGGATAGAGCCCCACATTGGGCTCTCTGCTCAGCGGGGAGCCTGTTTCCCCCTCTCTCTCTGCCTGCCTCTCTGCCTACTTGTGATCTCTCTCTCTCTGTCAAATAAATAAATAAAATCTTAAAAAAAAAAAAAAGACATCATGACTTGAAGTTAGAGTTGCGGCACCACCCTGAAGCTGGATGGACCTTGCTTCCCCATTCTAAGATACGGTGCCAGCGTCAAAACTGCTGACCCTGCACATATAGCAAAAAATAAAATTACTATGTAATGAGGCTTTCTGAGGAGGGCAGGAGGGTTTCCCAAATAGGGAAGAGAGTATGGAATGGAGACTGGCCTGGGCATTCTATGGTGGTTAGGCAGTGGGGATGAGATGAGTGCTGTTTGCACTTCCTGATGGTGTTAAGAGGAAAAAGGAAGGAGTGCGGTTGGAAACTTGTCCATAGTTAAACATGGAAAATGGAGTCAGACCTGTGATTGCAGTTAACAAAACTACTGGGAGGGCGTTACTCTTCTGTGCTCTTGAAGCTTAGTATGGTTTTGCTGGCTGTTGGCTGCCTGCCTTTCTAGGGTACCATTCCCACAGAGGAGAGTACTAGAGCTCTTAGAGTCTCAGTATAGAAGTCCTGTGACTTGCTCCATTTCTTCTACCTTTCACATAGACATGCTTTTTATCCTCAGTTCAAGCTAGTAATGTTTTATTATAATTGCATTCTATTGTCCAGATCACTAGCATTTATCAGACATTTACTTGCAAAATAGCTTTTAGTTCAAAATATAAAATATGGGGCGCCTGGGTGGCTCAGTGGGTTAAAGCCTCTGCCTTCAGCTCAGGTCATGATCTCAGGGTCCTGGGATCGAGCCCCGCATCGGGCTCTCTGTTCAGCGGCGAGCCTGCTTCCTCCTCTCTCTCTGCCTGCCCCTCTGCCTACTTGTGATCTCTCTCTCTCAAATAAATAAATAAATAAATAACCCCCCCAAGATATAAAATATGATACATGTAATAATAGTAATACCTGGCATTCATCAAATGTATCCGATATGCCATGCACTGTTTGGGGCACTCCACGAGTACTATCGCATTTCATCTTCACAGCATTTCTGTGAGGTTCGTACTGTAATCAGTCCCAGTGTACAGATGAGGCAGGTAGAATACTTAGAGGTTATGTAGATTTTTTTTTTTTAACTGCCAGATAGCAGTGGGATTGGAACATAGGCCATCTGACTTCAGAATCTGTACTCTTAACCAGTGGGGAAAATGAAGATGGAACCTTTTCCCTTATATTTCAGCGCAACATACTATTTGGACAAGCGTTATGCGAAGAAAAGAATCCTTAGTTTAGAATTGGAGGTTTTTTTTTTTTTTTCATTTACCATGTGATTGTGGACATTAATCATTCTGAAGTTTAGTGTCTTCACTTGTCAAGATAGACTCATAATGCTTCTTGGAGATTTGTAAGAATCTTTTTTTTTAAAGATTTTATTTATTTATTTGACAGAGATCACAAGTAGGCAGAGAGGCAGACAGAGGGAGAGGGGGAAGCAGGCTCCCGGCTGAGCAGAGAGCCCGATGCGGGGCTCGATCCCAGGACCCTGAGCTCATGACCTGAGCCGAAGTCAGAGGCTTTAACCCACTGAGCCACCCAGGTGCCCCAATTTGTAAGAATCTTTATCATACTCTATACTTGAGCCTTCAGGAGCTGGGAATAGAGGTGGGTGCTCATCAGTGGAATCATGAATGAAGATGGACTTGGTGCCCGGATCTACATGTGCTAATTATTTCCTATCCATCCATCTTCATATTTGTCCTTTAAAGTTCAGAAATCCTGATATATCCTCTTTTCCTCCTAAAATATTTCAAGAAGAATCTTTGGATTGCTTCAGTATCAGAATATAGCCATCTTTCCTATAGAGAAAATAGTCGTGATTGCTCAGGGTCTGGTCTTTTGTCAATGTTAGTCAATGACTTCTTGAGAATTATTTTCTCTATGGTAGCTCAACAAACTCATTGGATTCCATCTGTTTTCTGCTTTAAAAGACTTGAAAAGGTCTATCATTGAACCAGTATGTTCTTGCTTAATCTTCTCATTTCTAAGATAGAAATGTTGACTCAAGACTAATCTTCTTCATAATTCATACTCTTAAAACTCTTAAGACTTGCAGTCCTTTGGGGGCATCCCTAGCATCTTCAGCTTTAACAGTATCGCTGCAATTTGTATGCTTGGGCTTAGCATGAAGTGATCAGGTCGTAGGAGTATTAGGAATATTAGGAAGGGGGGTGTTAGCTATAGGTGTGCTTTTCTGAACATGTATCTTGAGTGAATTCTAAGAAAAATGGAATTTGAACAGTAAAAATTCACAGAACTTCTTAAAAGACATATTTAGTCTCGATAAGAGCACATCAAGCAGACTAGAGAAAGATGAATTTGCTTTAAGAGAAAAAGCTTTATTACTAAGCAAGTTGTCTGCTTTTATGTGTCTTTCAATCCCAGGAAATAATGACTGAGACTTGATCTCGCTAGCAACTCTGTGAAGTGAACTCTGTTGAAGTTTACGGACTTCAAGGGATGTTAGATCCAGAAGAAACATAGGATTTAGGTTGTATGAGGTACTTCTCCAGCTATCTTCCACTGTGATGACATTATCCAAAAGTTCGTATCAGGTTGTTCTAGATGTTGTATAAGGCAAATTTGCAGATCCAGTGTCTATTGTTGGATATTTCCAGGCTAAGACAAGTAATGCTGATGCAGAATGAGGAAAAGGCAAACAGGTAGAGAGAAAGATGATTATTGGGTGGATTATGGATCTCCAAGAGGTGGGAAGTTCTGTTGAAGTGTTTGTGTGTAATGGAATTAACAGTGAATACTTTATGACAATCATTATGCTAATCATAAATGTCATTTTTTTTAAATAATCTAGGAACTAGGTTCAATTATCCCTATTTTATGAATAGAGAAATATGTCTAGAGAGGCTAAATACCTTGTCTCATTGCATGCAGAGATTCTTGCTGGATTTAAATATGTTTCTTTGATTATAGAAACTATGCTCTTAGCTACTCTCTGAAAATAGGGGAAACAAGGTTAGGAATGGAGAGACTGGAATGAATTCTGATCATGAGAGGGAAATAGTAAGGCAGAAGTGAGGAGATTCTTTGGACCAAGGGACCAAGTTATCTTAATTAGCTTCCTGAGAGTGAAGGAAACCTAAATACCAAGCATATAGTTGCAGCATTTATTCTTAACATTAGCAAATTAACAAATTAGCAAACTAACATTAGCAAATGAGATTAGCAAATCACAAAAAAGATTAGCAAAATCACAATCAAATCAAAACAAGAACAATGGAGAAAAAGTGGCTATGTATGTGTATGTGTTCACAGTAACTTCATAAATTGATTTTATTTCAGAGAACTAGCTGTTCAAAAAAAATTTCTGATCATACTCACGAATAAGCCCACAGAGGCAGGAAAGAGTAGACTGAGTATCCTATATTTATAAAACAATGCTGAGATCAACGTTGTTATGAATGTTACAAGATTCCTTCATAGTTCAGAAGCTGGTAGGCTAAATAGATTCTTACCGGTTAACTTGGGAATTTAAATTTTCTTTTGTAAACTTAAACTCAGGATGAATCTCCTTTGAACCAAAAAAGACAACTTGAAAAAATAAACTTCAGTTATAAAACAGTCTTTTTTTTTTTTTTTTTTTTTTTGTAAAACAGTCTTAAATTGGAGTTTGCATTTGGGAAGTATAAGTCTATAACTTCTGAGCACATATGAGAATACATGATTACAAGTATTCTGTATGTAAGGAATTCCATAAATACTGAGAATATCTTATGTATCTGACATGTGCTAGACTGCATAGATGTAAAGATAATTAAACCATGATTGCTGTAGATGTTCCTTTGGGCCTGACCTTATTATATGAAAAGAGAGATTTCTAAGTAAAGTTGTACAATATTAAAAAAAAAAAAAAACTACTTGGTGGAGTGTGCAGGCACAAATCAGCTTAATTCATTTATTCATTGGTAATTGTGTTTTGAGTGCCTCCTAAATGCCAGGCACTGTTTCAGGCACTAGGGGTGTTGTGGGCAATGATAAAATGAGGTCCTTAATCTCATGGGATTTACATAGTTTGAGAAAACAGACAATAAATGCAAACATAGCATAAAATCGTAAGAGCTATAAAATAATATGAATGGGGTCATGTGCCAAGAGAGTGTCTTGGGCAGCTATCGTGGATCGAAGATGGTTAGAGGAAGTGCTGATAGATCTAAGCGAGCCAAGTGAAGATTTGGAAGCAGAGTTTGAGACTGAGAAGATGGTCAGTTAAGTGGCCTAATTTGAAAGGGAGCTACATGTCCCAGGACCACTGAATCTGAGGTACAGTGAGCAAAAGGGAAGGAGGCAGTCGGTGAGGTTGGAGACGTGTGCAGGAACCTTCTTAATAGAGATTAGATCTCCAAGGCCAGGAAAGGGAGTTTGAATTGAATTCTAAGTGCTTGTGCAAAATCACTGGAGTAATTGAATCTGGGGAAGGCCATGTTCTAATTTATGCTCTGAGAAGGTTTGTTTGGCTGCTGTGTGGAGAATGGATCGGAGGGGGCGGTGCAGAGTGGAAGCAATTATTACAGGCATTCAGTCAGGGAGTAGTAAAAAGAAATCCCTGTCTAAACAGAATAGATGCAGGTTTCACTGACTTTATTCTAAGTAACCAGGGAGGGCTCTGTCTAGGAGTTAGAAATTCAGATCTTCGTTTATAAAGTGATAGGTGCCGCTGGTATATTGACAATAATGGGCAACGCATCATAGAAACGGGAAAGAAGTGACATGCGTTTGCCCTCAAGGAGTGTACGGGACAGCAGGAGACCAATATCGTTTGACAGGTCATTCTATTACAGAGAAATGTGAAGTAGAAGAGCATTTCTCCTTGGATGGACAACCAAGGGTATGGCTTTGCTGTTGCTTAAATGATGGAAGAAAAAAGAGTTGACGGGCAAGACCATACCTGCCTCAGTGGAGCGTAGGTCCTTACCGGGCTTGGATGACAAGATTCGGTGGCTGGAGGAAATGGGGGAGGGAGTCAGGAGGCACAGCCTCTTGCTACGGGATTTGAACGTGGAGTTGAGATCCAACGTAGATTTGTACATGAACAGCATGATCAGGCGTTGCCATTTTAGAAAGCACGTTCTGCACCAAGGGCTAAGTATAGAAGCGATTATCTGTAGTGAGTTAGTCAAAGGGAGGTTTACCAAGTTTGCCAAATAGCTTAGTCCACTCAGTTGCCCTATCCATTGTTGATTGGCTAATGTCGTATGTTTGCTCATTCTTGAAAATCTTTTAGTTTTTTAAAAAATATTTTATTTATTTAGTTGACACAGAGAGAGAGATCACAAGTAGGTAGAAAGGCAGGCAGAGGGAGAGAGGGGGAAGCAGGCTCCCCGCTGAGCAGAGAGCCCCATGCGGGGCTTTAACCCACTGAGCTACCCGGGTGCCCCTCATTCTTGAAAATCTTATTAAAGTTTCTTTATGGTAATATATTAGGCAGTTTTATCTGTAATATAAACTTGTTAGAGGAAAAAAATGGATGAACTGTTAGAAACAGTCACAATTTTTTAGGTACTGGAAGGCGCCTGGGTTGGCTTAGAAATGTATCATCCTTTCATACATTTTCACAGCACTCAGAGGTAACTGTGATCTTCAGAATGACCCTTGAGGAAGGCAGAAAATCACTCCCCTTCTGGAGCTGAAAATGAGTGCCAGAAAGTGTTTCTTCCAACAAATGAGTGATTGACGGAATAGATTTTAGACTCTTGCTCTAATTCTAAGATACATGAGTTATTTATAAAAGCTTTGACAAGTTGCGGGCACTATATCACATGGCTCCCTGAAATGTGATTATGTTGATACTTTTCACTATTACGACATTTGGGCAATCCACAAGGCTTTTAAGGGTATTTGATAAGTATTTGTCTCCACTATTTTCTACTAGACTATCATCTGTGAATTTTTGCCTTTGCCAGTAATTTGTACTCTATTCCATGGTTGAAATCTGTTTCTCTCTTCCTTTGACTTTTTTTTTTTTTTAAATAAGACAGGATTGAATTAAGTCCTAAGGAGAATGCTCACATAAGATGGTATTTTACCTGTTAAAGTCTCTATAGTAGCATTATCCTCAGCACTGTTCTCCCTGAGAAAATAGAAAGCATTTAGGATCCAAACTTCTATGTACTTTTTAAGGCAGAGAGCGTTGTCTGATATTCTACACTTTAGAAATGATAAATTGCTTTCAGTTAAGCTTACTGGGGGAGAGAAATTTCTAACCATTCCTAACACTTGACCCCCCCCCCCAAATGTCTTCTAATTTCTAGAAATCTAAACTTCATTTTGCCTGATATCGTCAAGGCTTCCTGTGTTTGTGTTTGTGTCAAAACTTCAAAGACATACATTTCGGTAAAGTTTTTTTGTCAATCTTTTCAGTTGGTGTTTTGTTAAAACAGGTTATGGTTCTTGATGATAGTTCTAAAAACCTTCATTCTTTTCTGTGGGCGTATATCTGAAATGTAGCTTGTATCATCACCACCTCAGTATGTCGTGGGGGGAAGGTACCTGATAAAGCTACCACAGCATTCCAGAAAATAGAATGAGCAAGACAGGGGCACAGAGGAATAAAAGGGCCAGGAGTGTTCTGTGAAATTCTCTGACCAGAATGTTCTTGACTCGGGGTTTTTCTACACAGGTTCTGTGATCTCATCTTTGGTGCTCCAAAGTCTTAAACAACAATCGGTAAACTATAGGTATTTTAGAATCTGTTCAATTTATAAAAGAAGGAATGAATGGGTCTTCCATATTAAAAGATAATAAAAGTGCAAATGTTACCTGATACTGCTGTTGAAGCTCAGTTATTACCCCCAGAAAAAAGACCTATGTAGTAGAGCCATAGAATACATTTTCCTACCTAAAATTATTTGATGGTTCAACAAATACTGATGACACACCATCTGTGTGGTAAGGTCTGTGACAAACATGATTCTTGTTCTCCTTAGAGTTCTGTTTAAATGGGGCAGATAGACCACTCAGAAACATGTTTAGGAAGAAAATAAAAGGGTTTTAGGGAGGGTAAGCCCAAGCCAGATGCTCTAAATAGGTGACCTTAACATGTGAATCCTAATGGATGATAGGGAATGAAGTAAATGAAGATACAGAAGGAGAGCATTGCAGTCTGGGAAGGTGTCATTGAGGTTAGATTTCATAGTTAATAAAGATTATAAAAGAGCTTATTGATATTTTGCCTTCTCCTTCCTTACTTGATTTGTAACTTCAAATATTTTAAAATTCAAAATGCAGAACTAAACCCAGTAAATCCCTTTTAAAATGTTCTTTAAGAACAAATAAATAATGCACAGAAGCTCTCTAGGATTAGAGAGACCTGTGAATGAAAGATTATACTTTCGTGTACAAGGCGGATACCTACCTGGGGAACAGGTAGTTTTCGGACTAAGCTGGATTTGGTCTAACTTGGAAGATTGCATTTGCTTTTGGGTTCTTGGCAGAAATCTGTGTTTATTTGATTGTATAATAGATTGGCAATGAGGCACAGTTCTGCCTCCTAAACAGTAGTGTGAAAGGCTTGCCCCAAACTGATTTCCCATATGATCAGATTCTGTTTACATTTCCCAATGCGCTCCTTATTGAAGTTTTTCTCCTCTCTTTACAGTGTGGGTCCTCCTGAGACATTAAAATGCCCTCCTCTCCTTTTCTGGCCCTACTGCTATGCAGTCATCATCTTGTTTTTCACAGTCCTTGGGTCTCCAGAGAGCCGTTCTCCTGTGGGCTTTAATAGCCCAAGATGCTGCTAGGGAAGGAATAGGCTTCCGCATCCCACAGAAACCCAGGGGAACATGTGCTCACCGTAGGCCTCTATGTGGGAGGATAGAGCCGTGCTGCTGCCTGGTTTTGCTTTCATAATCAAGTGGCTTAAAACAATCACAACCGTATAGAATACCAATCTTAAGAGGCTTGGCTTGACTTTATAAATGTGGAAATGCAGAAGTGAAAAAAGAAAGTGCAACTGGGATCTCCTGAAAACCACACAGTCTAAGTGCTAAAAAATAGAGCAGGGGTAATAGGAACATGCTAACCTCACTTAAGGATTGTCCCCTTATTTACTGCTATTTTCTTCATACACTATTGTTGTGGGTTTTTTTGTTTTTCGTTTTGTTTTTTGTTTTTTAAATAGTGTAGTTTTTTTTTTTTTTAAAAGATTTTATTTATTTATTAGGAAAGAGAGAGTGAGAGAGAACATGAGAAGGGAGAAGGTCAGAGTGAGAAGTGGACTCCCCAGGGAGCCGGGAGCCCGATGTGGGACTCGATCCGGGGACTCCGGGATCATGACCTGAGCCGAACGCAGCCGCTCAACCAACTGCGCCACCCAGGTGCCCTAAATAGTGTAGTTTTAAGAAGACCCTACATGGGGCAGTATATTTTTCCATTATCAACTCTAGGAGGAAAGGAAATTCAGGCATGAGGACCAGACCAGGAGAAGTCTGCTAGATGCGCTGAAGTGTGGGCTTCTTGAGTGTATTGTTCTTGAGGTGACAAGGCATTTTCTTTCCTGCCCTAGTGCACTTCTGTGCCTTTCCTCCTCCTCCCGTATGACATTAAAGCACCGAAAGGCAAAATTTTAGTGCCGGTTTATAAAAGCTTCCCTTCATAGCCAATCTTTATGTCTGTCCTCTGGAGAGGATCCCAGCCGCCCTTGAAAGTAGTGCACACAGCTGCTGTGATGGGGTGATTGAAACAATAGCCGGTGGGTTCAATCTGGAACAATGGGTGCTTCCGGTATTGAAAGTACTGCGGGCCAGGGCCCACATGCTAGGATTAGACTATTTCGGGGTATTGGGTGCACGAGTCACTCTCTCAGACTCTGACATTTTCTTTGTTCCAGAAACACCTAAGGCTCTACTGCAGCAGGTTCAATGCTGGATAACTCCCGCTGTTGCGGGAGTGCCATTCCTTTGCAATGAGTCAGTTTCTAGAGACTGCTTTATTTTGTTATACATAGAGGACGCTTTCTTGTTTATTTGCGTGGGTTGTGATTTGTGTTCGAAAAGTGGATATTTTAGAGGATACATTACCAACTATGGATTTTGATCTCTTCCCAGGGTGGTAGTTGCTGCTGCTGCTGAGTTTTTCTATTTGTTTGATTATTTAATGAATTGATTGCACAAATTCTGTAGAGGACGTCTCCTGGGGACCGATCAGCCACTGATGTTTCTGTTCATTTTTCTGTTCGGGCCTGCCTTCTTAGATGCTGCTTCCTTCCTGGGTTATCATAGCTTGTAGGTCAGCCGATGATTGATTAGCGATTACGATTAGACATTTTGAGCCAATGGACTTCCAGTTGTTGTGCTCAGAGGATCTATGTTTGCTTTGGGTCATGCATTCAAAGCTGAGGCCATTTACAGGTCCTCACCAGCTCTTGCTTTCTGCTTGTGTGGGGCATCAGATGGAGCTAGGGAGGAATATGTAACTGGGACTCTTTCTGGTCTCTTCTGATTTTACATGTAACTTTTTCAACCCCCTTCTCCCAAAGTATCTGAGAGCTTATCAAGCTCCATTATGGCCATCTCATTCCCTAGATCTATTACTTTTTTTGGCTGAGTGTTAACATTTCAGGCAGTGGTAATATTGGCCTTTCCTGATTGTCTCTGTGACTGAGATTGCTATTATTTTCAACAAAGTTCCTAGGCATGAGCTCCAAATCCGATCATCCCAATACATAGCTGGAGAAGACCTTCTGACATAGTAGAGTATGGATCCTCTGAGAAATCTTCACACTCAAAAAAATTCATAGGCTATTTCAGAATTCTGAAAATTAACACAAGGCTTTAAGCAGTCGAGGAACATTTATTCAAGAGAAGTGTTAAGGCTGCCACTTTCTCAGTGATTTTGAAAATATAGGAGATCCTGAGGAAAATAGTTAATTTTAACATTATATTGTTTATCTTAATCTAAGCCAAGAATTGAAGAAGTTATACGATAGTTGGTTAATGTGAGAAGTCAACAGACGTTACGTTATTATATATTTTAACCAGATTATTAGCTGTAAATGTATGGTTCCTAAAATTGTTTTGGGCATAGGCAACCTTTGAAAATCATGAATAACTATTCCTCTGGAAAATATAAAATGTATACCATTTTGTATATAATTTCCTGGAGTAGTAAAGTCTATCCGTGGCCCCTGGGGCTTAAGAAACTGTTTTAGATGGTGACATTCATAACGTGTATACTGCTTTCTATCCTTTTAAAGTCCTGGCACTAAGCAGAGTAGTTGCTTAATAATTAAGTATTTTCTTTAATTATCTTTAATGTAGGCATTTGAGTATTTGCAGTTGAATTTACTCAAATACATGTGATAAAATGATCTTAATTCTAGTTAATATTCTGATACTTGTTACATGACTGTGAGAGAATCTCCTAACTCTGCTTCCTTAGTTGATCCCCTTTTCTGTCTCCCTCCCATAGTCATTGATCAGATGAAATGATTATTTGAAGGAATTTTGAAAACTATGCATTTATTTTACATTATAATCAGTAATTAATTCGATTTCCTACAAAGTGTGAAAGATGGATTGAAGACTTTCTTTGCCTTAAACCTCAAAGAATCCTACCTATCATTGACTATACAAGTTAAGTATGGGATTTTTGAGCATGTATTTGCCTCTGAATTCTTTGAACCAACTTCTCAATTTTAAGTAGTAAGATAAGGGGGAAAAGAGTTGGTATAACTAACGTACACGGTTTGGAAAGGTTTCTACAACTAACTGTCCAGCAAGTACTTGAGTTTTGGTGATAATTGCAAGGAGATGTTAGAGAAGAGGAATATGTAATCGGGAAAGCTGGACATATGACCAAGAGGAGGAAAAGCAACAGGATGTGGAAGGAGGTCAGGGATGGATACATGTTTGCAGAATGCATGAGGAGAGTGACCATTCACTCAGACTGGGACTAAATTCCCTTTGGAGATCTACATTGTACTTTATCTTCATGGAAGGACAAATTAAGCTAAGAGAGTGTTGAGCAAGATGAATACAGCTTTTTGAGCCAGGCAGGTAATAGTTTGAATACAGGTTCAACAACTTAATAGCTACATGAACTTGGGTAGGGTATTTGACTCTCTGTACTACAATTTCCTCATCCATAAAATCCGCATCATGCCATATTTCTGTGAGAAAGAATAACACATTGAAATGACTCTGGACCCACAGTTACTGTTCCATAAATATAAGCTATTTTGTACCAAAGTTTGGTTCAAGATGGAATTAGTAGATAAGGAGATGTTTAGTTATAGGATAGGAGCAAGCAAGGTCTTGGGTGGATATGTGTTGTATGTGTAATTGAAAGTGTACTTATCAATAAAGAAGCATAACTTCTGAGAACAGTTGGTTATATCCGAAGTTAATATGAAGGAAAATCATGATAGTTCTTTTTCCATCCACTTGAAAGTAAATGTTCATTGCATCACTGGAAGGACTTTGAGAGAAGTTTGTGGATCACTCAGTTCATGGGACTCATTTAGCCATAGTTGTCCTAGAACAAATTGGAGCCATGGCATGCTACCATCTGATATCTCAGAGGATGTTAGTGTGGTCTTGAAAGAACAGATGGCACTGGGATAAAACGGTGTCTTGGAGGAAATTTTCATATGGAGAGAAAAACCTCTATTATGGATGAATTGGGTCCTTGTGCTTAGGTAATCACATCACTGCCATTTAATCATGGTGGAACAGGATTTGTTTGGATCACAAAGTCTCCCCAAATGGGGAGAATGTTCAGGAAAATGACTCTTGGAGAAACCAAGGTCATTTATTACAGGGATTGTAAGTTGATTTTTAAGTAGATGTTAGAAAAGATTTTTATCCTTCTTCCCTAGATCTTACTAGCTTACCTATGCTCAGAAAAGCAACTTTGAGTCTGACCGGCTCAGGGATATTCCTGTAGCTTTGCTTCCCTGCTGGATGCAGACTAGTCTTGATCCCTGGCAAGTCGCTTCTCAGTCTCCTGTTGGGTTCTAACGTTGATGCTCTTGCCCACGTTTTAGTTTTATGTTCTTTAAATGAGAATCCTACCCCTTCTGCTATCAAGACCACATAAGGGTGTTTTTTTGTTTTGTTGTTGTTTTTTGTTTTTTGTTTTTTTTTACTTTTAGTGACTTAAGATCCAGCTTTGTATTTTTCCTGTTTTGTTTCCTTGGCTTTTGACACAAGTTTCGAGCAACAAAGTTCAGACCAGAGAACACATGCAGCGTGATGTTATTAGCCAAAATGACACTACCCTTGGATATGGACTTACTCTCTGATCAGGCTTGGATTTCTTCTTGCAGCTGCTGTTTTGTTCTCTGTTGCAAGCAGAACAAAACAAAACAAAAAGAAACGAAATCAACAAAGTCCTTGGTGAAGGTTCTCCTGCAGAAACCCTAGTAGATCTAGACATTTAAATTCTAAGATGACCAAATGTTGAGCAATTTCCATTTTTCATATCTAATAATATTGTATTATAATAGTTCTTTGCCTAATGACTCATCCTAACTTTAATTTTACATTAAATAAAAGTTTGATAAAGGCTTTTACCAAAAATGAATCATTCCTCGTTTTAATGAATATTTTCAACATTGAGAAAGCTATACCAAGTAATACCTAATGGAACCTGGATGGAAGGGAAGGAGGACATTTCTGAAGTTGCAGAAAGTAAACTAAATGTGCAAATTACAAGCACAGTGGACGAATTGTATGTTTATAAAAATTCTACATGTGATAAACCAAATGTTTAGCTGTGAGATGAAGTCTGAATTTCAAATTGCTTACCTTCAAACAGCAATTTCTGCATGGTGTTTTGGAAAGCTCTGGTTTGCTGTTAGCCACTTCATTAATAAACGGAATTCAATTTTCCTTTCAATGAGAAAGCAAGGCATTAGACGTCTGTGGCATGCAGAGCAATGAACAACATGTCTCCAAATTTTAATGGGAACAATGCCATTTTTACTAGAATCATTAATTCCTTATCTTGCGGATGCATGCCTGCTAAGAAGCCCTTTGTATTTACTTCAAATCCATCAGTTTGAGATGCTGCTGTATTCCATTCTTACGCAAAAACAGTCTTTACTGAGAGAAAAAACACATACTTCTAATTTCAGACCATGCCACGTCATTCTTGAGTAGATTTTACATTCAGTGCTTCAACTTTTGGAAGGTGGATGAGCAATGCGGAGCTGGCTTAGAGATCATTGATTATGAACCCATAACAAGCAGTGGGGTTGTTTGTTTTTTAAATACAACTTACACATTAAAGCTGGGCTGTCGTGGGTGGTGTATTTTTCACAGCCTCCCCAGTTTGTCTCCCCCATGGGTTGGGCCAGAGGGCCCTACTTCACCAAACTGCCTTACTCCTTTAGAGATAGGCTAGTTAATGAAATTAATGATGTGATCATCCAGTTCTGTTTGCCTTTCCTTGAGACACTTGTCTAGGAGAGTGAGTGGTGATTTCTTACCCTGATCTTTTTGTATGTACATTTAGAGCTGGGGAAAAAAGATCTATTCTTTGTCTCCCATCTGCAGCTGTCACCTACCCCTAGCATCTTACTTATGAAGCAGGCAAAGGAGGCTCAGAGACTAGCCCCAGGATCACACGACTGCATCATGTCCGAGCGAGGCCTAGGACCAGATTTTTTGGCTCCTAGTCAAGGGCCATTTTATCAAGAATTCTGAAATAACTGGTTTAATGTGGCCCCATGGTCGATTATGTAATAGTTAAAACATTTTATATAAAAATACACAGACATACTAGTAATGTGAACTAAGGTAAATAAGAGAACGGTAATGAGGAGCCTAACTTCTAGATGGGTAAGGATGTGGAATAACTTATCCGTTATTTCTAATTAGGAATATTTGGACTGATGCCATGTATTTACAAAGGCAGCGGTTCCTGAAAGTATCCATGTATGCAAGATACCTCTAGACAACTATAGTAGCTGATTTTGATTAATCCAAGTCTAGATTTCCATATCAGAGTTCTGTTACCTAATGGGTACTTGCCATGGCTTTGCACTAATGCTGCCAGGTAAGAGTCAAAGACTCCCAGTGATGTACCATAATCAATTCCGTCCTCCCGTCCTCCCGTCCTCCCGTCCTCCCGTCCTCCCGTCCTCCCGTCCTCCCGTCCTCCCGTCCTCCCGTCCTCCCGTCCTCCCGTCCTCCCGTCCTCCCGTCCCCCCAGAGCTCCTTCTTTGGTGGATACTTTGCTTATTTGGAGAAGTAGTGTAAGCTCCTTCTATCTCTGACCCTGCCAACCCTATGCGTCTTTTGGAGAGTCAACACAGAAGGGCATTTTTTAAAATGAAACCTACTTCAGAGTCCTTGTCCCATCACCTAATTTAGAGACTTAATAAATCATTTGAACGGCATCTCAAGGGAGGCTGCTTTCTTTGTTATTTTTTTCACGACATGACATAGCTGTAAGATTTCTTTCCCTCCTCGGCGACCTGTAATCTCCCCTTCGGCACTTGGCAGGAATCAGTGGAACACCTGAAGAATGGCCATACTTTGGTTCTCTTGCTTTCTAAGCAAGGCCAACATATCCTTTGAAAAAGGATGGGTTGAAGAATCAGCTGTAATGGTCAAAACCAATCTATTTCTCTAGTAATGGTTTTTATGCTTAGGTCATATTTTCATTTTCTTTCATCTTTTTAAGTATAGATTGTTATATTCAATATTCGTGCGTAAGTGAAATAATTTATATCTTTATTGACATATAGTTGACATACAGCATATTCAGGTAAACAACATACCTATTTGACAATTACATGTATTATAAAATGCTCGTCATAAGCATAAATATTGTTTATATTGAGGCGGAGGAGGGACAAGTCTGTCTTAGGCAGTATTGGTTATTCATTTCAGTGTATATTTACTATCCATGAGGCTGAGGCTAATTATTAACTTCTCATTTTCAGACTTGCTAAGTATGTAACTGATACTATGTCAGTAAAATAAGGTAAATAATACCTATTTACAATGAATGATGTGAAAATTGAGATGAAACCTATAAAATACTCATTACAGTGCTGGAACACAGAAAGCTTTCAGTGAATATTAATTGTACTAATACTGATAGTATAATAATGTCTTGTGCAGTTTGAACAGGATTAAGGTAGTTAAGTTTGTCACTGAGCAAACCTGGGTATGACTAGGAAGTAAGAGTCCATTTATAGAGAATATTTTTAATACAGCTCTTTTTTTCTTTAAAATTATAAATGTCATTTCTAACTTATATGTGATAAAACCATGACTCTCATCAAGAGGATTTAAGGAAGATTGTAATAAAAACAAAATATTTTATATACAATCCAAAATGAAGACCAAGAAAGAGAAAAGGGCAGTATACCCAGCATGTAGTACTTTGTTTTTCTGTTGAGCTCAGATTGGTTCAGAACTTGATGCAGCTAAGATAAAAGCCATTTAATTGAGGTTTCATAACCATGAAAGGCCTTGAGTTGAGGCTTTTAACATTATCTACTAATACGGTGTTTTATGGGCTTTACGTATACCTTACTAGGCTAACCTCTCCATCCTAAAACTTTAGATCTGGGTCCTTTTGCTGAACCCCACTTCCTTTGATGTTTTAGTTGCAGGATTTATAAAAATTATTCTGGAATAGCATAGTTAAATTTTACTGTATTTGGGTGTGTGTGCCAAAGACAAATCATTAATTTAGAAAACGCAAGCATTTAGATACAACACCCATTTTTGTAACTCTGCTTTATTATTTTTTCTTTTTTTTACTGTGCATAGTGTCTCCAAAAGTGGACATGGACCAGGCTTCCTCTGACCTTCGGGATTGCCTAGTAAGGGATCCAAGCGCTCTAGTGCTTAACAAGAGGGGAGGGAGAAAGAATAATGGGGACAGCCATGGAGGCCATTAACCATTGCTGCAGAAATTAGAGTTGTTAATTCTCCTTTGGGTGAAGCTGGAGTTAGAAAGTCTCCTATAGAATGTAGCAGTAAATACTGATTCCCTTACCTAAAACTGTTGAAGGCCCTTTCCCTGGAGTTTGGTCATTAAACATTTAACCTTCTGTCTCAGTGTGCCTAGTTGAGATATACTGCTAAGGCACAAACACATAAGAGAAAAGTGTAAAAATATCAAAGGGATAGATTTGCGGTTGAGATGTATGAATAATGTGAGTTATTGCTATTTGCAACATAGACAGACAGCCCATTACCTGCCTTGAATATGACCAGATAGGATGCATAAATAGCAGTAAAATTTATGTTAATTTTAGAATATGTAAATTCTCTTTATGAATACATTGCACTGAATGTGAAATGTGTGCTCAACCACTGCAGACCTTTAATAAAATAAGAGCAACAGAAAACCCATCTTTTATATGATGGACATAAAAATACAAATTAAAAATCAAACAGTACTGGAAACAGAAAATTGTTAGATGTTGGAAGTGAATATATTTATTCAAATATATTTGTCCTTTAGCACTGGCAAATTTTGTATATGCATCAAAGAACTGAAAATATTTTTTATTATTTTGCTTTGGGTTAATCAAGTCATATGCAGGGCTCGAACAAATAAATTTATTCCTGGGAATTCAAATTCGAATCCAGCTTATTGATATAAAGTTATGAAAAGGATATTACTTAAAACTTGGATTTTTTTTATTGCATTGTTGTCCTAATGTAATGTGAGCTCATTTTTAGTAAGCCAGGAGAAAAACTCTAAAAAGACTAAAGTTTAAGAGGGGCTCCTTGTAAGCACTTTGCTAATTTAAAATGGAAGCCCATTAAAGTATGATCAGGTGGTATATTTTTATTTAAGCAGAAATGATGTATCCCAGTCAGATGTTTTCTGTGATGTGGAGGCAGAAACCTATCTTCTTAAAACAACAAATGCTCAAGAAATACTCCTTCAATGCAAGCATGAGAGAAGGGTTTAGGAAAAAGAAGAGGAGTAGGGCAGTAGTCAGCATATGTATTCATAAAGAACTATATGTCAAACTACTGTTTGAGTAAGAAGAAAATAAGTGGGGTTCGATGTAATTAGGAACTTGTGGATTCTGCTTGACTACTAGAAAAATAGCATAAAGGCAAAAAGACTGCAGGAATGCTTGATTTCAACTTTCTAAATGAAAGAATTTTATTTTTTTCTAAAATCAGTAGAGTGGATGGTTTTCATTTGTTTGTAGAACAGATTCGTCTCAAATAGTAAAGAAAGTGATAAAAGCTTACAAGACACCTGGGCTGGATTTGAATCCCAACTCCATTGTTTAGAATTGCGTGGATTCTGATTTGAGATTCCTCATCTTTAAAAAGAAGAAGGGGAAAAAAAGCATCCATCCTGGAAGGATTTTGTGTCATTAAAACAGTGCTTTCCTCCCTCCACTCCCCAGCACATCTTGATGTGTAATATTGAAATAAATGTCAACCATTATTCCTCCTCAATCAGAACAAGAAAATCAGGGAGTGACGATGAATAATAGAAACCTTTGGAGAAGTAAAAATGTGACAATATCATTTGAGATTCTGTTATGGATATATTTACATATGTACCACAGATTTTAGAAGAGTCAATAATATTATACAAAAGTCAGTATAGTTTCATGGCAAGTGTCACCACAGTAATTGCTTCCTTTGTTTGTCATCTTTGCTCTCTTTTACTTTGACAGATGGAGCCACTCACTGCACACCTGTTTGCTTAGCTTAGAGCCAATTCTAGCTCTGCGTTTCTGCCTCATTGGATTCCTTGGTGGCATTGCAATTTTCTACTTCATTCTGGAAGTGGCCATACTTTACTTTTATGAATCCCAATGATTGAATTTTCCAAAATTTATTTTCAGATTTCGAGTTACTGAACGTCAGTCCACTTGGTCTCTACTAGTTTTCAGATGTCAAGACAGTCTTTCCCTCACCTCTGATAGCGATTTATGGTGCTGGACTGGTTGACGTGATTCCTTTGTTGCAGATCTGCCTTTTTTTTTTTTTTAAATACACTTTTGTCCCCAGAATTAAAGGAGCCTTGAGCCCTCTGCCAAACCTTCTCTGCATGCTTTGAGTTTGCCTCGGCTCTGTCTCAGGTTTGGTAATCCAGTGTTAACATTGTTGCCTGAATGTGGTTATTTCAGAAAGCTGAGTGAGATACCTAAGCCCTCTTACTTAGTAGCTCCTTTCTACTCAGGCTCTTACATCGATCTTGGATTTTTAGGAAGAGATCTATAGTGAATTTTAGATTGTGTACGTCTTTACTATCTTCAGCGACTTTGTTGGCGATAGGACCTTTTCTTTGGTGACTTCCCTGTATTATTATAAGAAATGGTTATTTCCTTCCTGTTACTTCCAGGATTGTTTCCTGTCAGGAAAGTGCTTCCTTCCCACTTTGCTTTCATTTAAGAATTTGAAAATGAAAAAAACAATTTTTTTCTGTGTTACTTATTTTGATTTCAAAAAAACCCCAATTTTAAAATTAAAATGCTGATAGGTCATGGATCACAGAAGATACCTGTAATATACAAAATGTAATCTGTAATATTATATAAGATATAGTATCTTGTAACACTTAGGACTCTAATAATGAAAGAAAATGTAAGGTTACGTTCAAAGTAATAAAACCATCAAGAGGAATTACCGGCTCTTGATACTGGACACATTGAAGGTTGGATTGTATAATTTTTTCTAAATTTTTTGATATGTTAGTCACCATACGTCATTAGTTTTTGTTTTTGTTTTTTAAACATTTTATTTATTTGACAGAGAGGTCACAAGTAGGCAGAGAGGCAGGCAGAGAGAGAAGGGGAAGCAGGCTCCCTGCTGAGCAGAGAGCCTAATGGGGGGCTCAGTCCCAGGACCCTGAGATCATGACTTGAGCCGAAGGCAGAGGCTTTAACCCACTGAGCCATCCAGGTGCCCCACATCATTAGTTTTTGATATAGTGTTCCAAGATTCATTATTTACATATGATACCCAGTGCTCCATGCAATATGTTGTTTAACCAATTATTCCAAAATTTAGCAGATTGAGATCACAAACATTTATCTTCTCAGTTTCTGTAGGCCAGTGATAAAGGAATGATTTTGCTAGGTGGTTCTAGCTCAGACTTGTTCATGATGATGCAGTTAAGATACTAGCTAGTGCTGCAGTTAAGAGGTGCCTGAGTTGGAGAATCTCTTCCCAAGATTGTTCACTCAGATTATGACTGGTAGCAGGCTCCAATTCCTTCCTGGCTTTTAGCAAATGGCCCCAGTTCCATGCCATGTGAACCTTTCTATAGGCCAGCTTGAGTGCCTTCCCAGCATGGACGTGTTCTCTAAGACTATGTAGAGAGAGAAATCTGAGACACTGGGTTCAGTCAAGGGGAGGAGAATTAAGCTCTATTAAAGGAAGATGTATCAAAAATTTTGTGCATGTATATTCTCTACAGTTTGTTTTCGGGGTTGCTTTTGATCAAGCATATCAGCGTTACTATTTAAGACTAATTTCTGTCTTTGGGTTCTGGCCTTCTGATGAGCAACCTCCTTAGGCTGGCTCCTTATGTGGCATTAAAATTACTACTACAGTTACACCCTTAATATCTGCACATGACACTTTCCAGAAAGAATGTGCTGAGGCTTTTTTTAGTAGAGCAAGACACTATCTTTTGCAAAGGCTGGTAGCATACCTACTTAATTTCTCATTAGCTTCAGCTTGTTTACATGTTCTTTTATTAATTAGCTCTATGGGAATGAGACATCTTGATCATCATCTTTGGCTTGGGTTATCTTCAGTTTATATGGCAGAGGAGATGGGATAATCCTGATTGTATTTGGAATTCTGAAGTGGTGGGGTACTGGAACCGGAGTGGGGAAGGTAGGGTAATCCTTGTCTCCCCTTTCTATATTGCCACCCAAACTGCATGGTTGTTCTACTATGGGGAAAGAGTTGAATAGATATTCGTTGGATAGAAAACTAAAAATCTGCTCCATGGCATAAAAATACCAGATTCTGGAATGGTAACGATTTACAATCCTTACAAAGTATATTACTGTAACAACTAACAAAAAGAAAACTAATAAAATAGGCAATTAAGGTAAACGTAAGCATATAGTAGAGATCTAGCCAATGGCAATTAGACTATTATCAAGGTCACATTAACAAGATCATTCCCTGTGGAGAGATGGACATAGGGAGTCCTATCCAAAAAATCCTTGATATTCCAATGAGAGAAACTTCGATGAGGGGTTAGCCTGAAGCCAATAAAACTCCATTCATAGAACTCTTCTTCTGAGGCCATACTTATCAAGCACATACCAGATGATTATCTGGCTCAGAGAATGGAGGCTAAGATTTACTAGTCTGTAATGGATTTGTATTTTTCATCATATGTTAACAAATTGGATTTCTGGTTTGCATGTCAGGTTTATGAGCTGAATCAGTTAACATGAGTCTGTAGGATTTTACATTGTCTCTGTGTACTATCAAGATCTGTGCCTAAAAGGCAAACTCTGGCCTGAGATAAATTAGCTATAGAATATCATGCCCATTGATCATATTTCTGTGATGGTCAAACATTAGCCTTTTGAAGAAATCTTAATATTGGCATCTACTGTACAACTTAAATTATACTAATTAGGTTCTAAACTCTCTAGCCAATATATATTCCCACACACACTACACCTAGTACATAGTAAAGAAGAGTAAATGAAGCATTTCCTATGGTTTCAACTTTTAACTGTGTAGCATTTGTTGAAGGTAATTATCTTTGCTCTATGTCAAGAAATCTGTTAACTTATTTTTTCTTCTTCAAAGTGACTTTATGATTTCTCGTAACTTGTGGGGATTATATCTTTACTCTGTTCATTGGTTCCTTGATACTTAATCATGGCAGTCTGACACAATGGAAAAAATTGTTTCCATTGTATCATATCATAGCTGCAATATTAAGTGGTTTTTGCTTTCTAATGAGGACTACAAAATCTCTCAAACTCAATAGTGTTAGATGTAAAATTCTGTCTTTTTTTGGATTAGTGGTTAATGGAACAGAATAAGATACTGTCTTGGTGAAATAAATGAAGTCCACTTCTGGTTGTTATGACATAAACCAAATGATTTCAGGAGGAGGACTTGTACTATGAATTTTGTTACATGAATGACTAACATGTTCCTAATGTGAACTACTCCATGTGTTCAGATTCTAAATCTAACAAAATGCTGTTTATTACCAAGTAACATTACTACTATTGCTACATTACTCTTACAAAATTGTAGTGTCTAGAGTTCTGTCTAAATGAAGTCCAAATGTATTTTGAAAGACTACTCATAACTGTGATCCAGATAGAGCAGATATCAGATTTGTACATTTAGGTATGTGTGGTTATATATTTTTATTATACCTACTTATAGTTGGCTTTCTTTAGCTAAATGCCACTAAATCCTGGCTCTTTCCAATCAATAAACATGTATTTTAAGATTTCTGGTTTAATAGAAGTGCTTTAATTTAAAATTTTTCTTGTGATCTCCGCATGCCTACGGAGATAAGAGTTGCAGATAAAAATGATTTTTACTTCATTCGATAAATACTAAGTAAGAAATTTTATTTTCAGCTAGATACTCTGCCTAAATTCACCTTCTATCCACTTCACCCGTGGTCTATATAGAGAATAAAGAAGTCACTGTCAAGATGTGTACAAAAATGGATTAATCTTCTCCCTCCCACACAATATGGTAAAGTGGGTTGATGTAACATTAAACTCTGTTCTCAATGATAGAAAGGAACTAACTGGAAAGAATTTGGAAAAGATGAAAAATTAAAACATTTAAAATATTTTTTTAAAAAGCGAATATACGAGAATTAAATACACCTCTACAAATGCTTGGGTAACACACAGAGGAAGAATCAAGATTCAGAAACTGCTTCTGTGCTTGTCTTGTTTTGAACGAATATATCAATTTTCTTTTGTGCCCTGCCTACTGCTACCATACACATGAATAGTACTGGAAAGAAAGAACCAAACCTAAATTGACTTCGCTATTATTGATCGCATACCTACTCTGTGCCAGGCACTGGCCTGAGTGTTTTATATGTTTTATAGTATTAAATTTTTATGACCACTCATTTGATCTCCACTTTGCTAAATAGCAAACTCATGTAGAGGGAGGGTAGTTAGTTGCTGTAAGATTAAAAAGCTAGTAATTGTTGGATCTGAGGCCTGGACTCAGGATGATGTGGTTTCAGTGTTGGAGCTCTTGACTCTGACCCTATAGGCATTACATTTGGATTGATTTTTTTTTTTTTTAATTTTTTTTAAGACTTAATTTTTTTAGTGTAGTTTTAGGTTTACAGCGAAATTGAAAAGGTACAGAGACTTCCCCTATACCTCCTACCCCAACTCATGCGTAGCCTTCCCCATTATCAAGCTTCCCCAAGTGAGTGGTAGGTACATTTGCTACAATTGATGAAGCTACAGTGACACATTATGGTCACTCAAAGTCCCCAGTTTCCATTATGGTTCACTCTTGGTGTATATCCCGTGAGTTTGAAACTGTATAAGGACATGTATCCATCATCATGGTATACAGAGTATTTTCATTGCCCTAAAAATCCTCTGTGCTCTGCCTATTCATCCCTCCACCACCCTAAAATCTCGTGACTGCTGATCTTGTTGTCTTCATAGTTTACCCTTGTCCATAGTGTCATGTAGTTGTAATCCTGTAGCATATAGCCTTCGCTGGAAGACTTTTTGTATTTTTTAAAAAGTATTAAATTTTTAAAACACTTTTGAATATATTTTTAAGAGTCTTAAACTTGATCCTACAGTTCAGAGGCCATAAAAAATGTGTTACAGGTGGTTAGCTGCATCTAGAAGGGCCATTGAGCACTGGCTGTGGGTACAGCTGCTGGACGGGTAACAAGATATTTCTGCTTCCTCTCTCATTTCAATTACAACAAGTAATTTTCTTGAACCAAATGCAGTGAAGTTTTTAAATCTTTATTTTTTTATTATGTCCATCACCAGCAATGAAGTTTCGTATGAGGAATGGCTTTGAATCTGGATGTTTGGCTGCAAAAGAGAAGAAACAGTTGTTTGGCTCTTATTATAATTACTGAATTGGAATGCAGGTGTTTTTCTTGTTCTTACTAACTTTTTTCCAAACACTAAGATTTTTAGGGGTGGGGCTCTGTCTCGTGGCATAGCGCCAGTCATCCGGGGGGATGAAGCTGCAGTAGAGCTGGGCCAAGTTCCCATTCAGAGCAGGCTCCAGACTCTTCTGCAGTCTGCCCTGCGTGATGGTGCTCGGCGGCGTCTCCCATTCCTTGAGCAGGGCACAGGCATCTGGGCCGCCAGGAGCCTGTACCAGTCACTCAGGGCTGCTACCCTTCCCCCACCCGTTCCTCATATCTGCGTCAGCCACTGGGTAAACACTTCGTGCGCCCACTGGGTCGTTTTAAGTGGCCTCTGCCATTCCATGTCGAGGACAGGAAGGCAGCCAACTCTTAATGTCCTCTGTTCACTTCCCAAAGAAGTCACTGATGACCCATGTGTTGGCGATGGACTGCAGCAGCGTGCTCTTGGGAAAGCTGAGGTTGTGCACTCCGTCCCGCCCCTGGGTCCGCTCGGTGCCTTCACTTGGTCCACTCGGGTGCTTCAGCTGGAACTTCTGCTTTTGGAAGTGCCCATAGATGCTGTAGCGGCACAGGTGATCTGGCCACACTGCGCTCCGCAAAGTGGTCCAGAAGGTGGCTGGCCCTGGGGTCCAGTGCTGTCCTGGCGGTGTCCCCGCGTGCAGCCGCTGCAGTGGGTGTTCACACAAGATGGTGTTGGTGCCTTGTGCTCTCTAAGCGCCAACTCCAGCTGGTGAGCTTTTTGATGCTAAATCAGATGGCTTTGATTTCACTTTATTTCATAACCTAGTTATATCACAAGAGACGAATTATCATCTTTTTTTAACATATGGTCATACATTCTGACCAAAATACCAGTGAAAAGAGCATATTGTTTAAGGGTCATTGTCTTTGGTTGTTTTGTAATTCATTCTGTAGAACAAGGGCAAAGAACCAAGGAATTAATTAGTATTTCTCACCAGAGCATATGATTGCTGCTCCCAGTAAATATTGAGGTAAACTTTTGATTTTCTTTCTAGGTAACATTAAGTAGGTGTATTTCCACCCCTCCCAGAAGCATGATTTTTATGTAAAGGTTTTTATCAGTTTTAGACTCTATAACAAATATTGAATACACACAGTTATCTACTACATCATATAATTGTTCACCTATGATACATTTTCAGTTTTACTTAGTCTGAATAAATGCTTTTTGTAATGAGTGCTTATGGTCAGAAATGAATTAAATGAAACTCTGGGGAAAAAATTACCTCTAAATCTTTGGGGCTTTTTGCATCATTTAGATGTCACTGATCTATTTTTCTACAGAGGAAAAAAAATGATAGCATTTTGGGATGATTTCTTATGACTTAGGATTTTTTTTTAGAATTCTTTAGTATAGTCTGAATTTATTTCAAGCATAAAGAAGTATAAGAAAATATGATTAGCCAAGAGAAAATTGAAACAAGAATTATCTTTCCTTTTTAGACCTGATGATCAAAAAATAGGAGCAAAAAGGGTGCAGAAGTCTTAAGATTTATTTCTGATCAAAGTATTCCTGTTCATTCCAGTAGAATAACAAAGGTGATCTCCTCTGTAGGCAGGCACTCATGCTCTCAGTGATTATTCCCATACAACAAAAAAATCTCTAGGACACACAAAGATATTTTCCTTAGGTTTTAGTGACTTTTAAAAACAAAGTAAAATAAAAAAAATAGCTCCAAAGGAAAATGTGGATATTCTCTAGAAATATTCTATACTGAAGTATAATCTATATGTCCTTAATTTATATTCCATGCTACAAAGAAGTATTTTATTTATATATACCTTGCCTTAAACTAAGTTAGATTGCAAGAATGTACAAAACAATAAAAACAAGATAAATCAGCAATAGAGAACTAAGATTCCATTTTCAATGTAAAACAAAGGAATTTGTGAAGCAGTTATATAGTTTGATCACGGTATAACCCAGACATTAGGAATTTCTGCTTAGATTTATAGGCTCTGTGGTTATTTTTAATTTTTGCACATTTCTGTAATTATTCTTAGCAAAATCTGAAGGCATTCGAAGTCATTATGACATAGTGGAATTAGCTTTAGAGTTGCAATGATTTAGTTTTAAAGATTAATTTCAGACTCGACTGTTGGTAGCTGAGGGTTCTTGGACTACTTAATTTCTCTGAGCATCAAGTTTCTCGTTTTAAAATAGGAACAGTAAACTCTACCTTGTTGAATTGTACGAGGATCAAACGAAATTATGTAGGTGAACTACTTGCCAAAGCACTTAGTAATGTATAAATGTTAGCTTCTCTCCTTACCTTGCTTTAATTTTATAAAGTCATTACAATCAGTGTGGACAACTTCTGGAATTAGACTAAAACGAACCTGTTCTTGTAAAGCCAAGGGTTGGGGGGAAACACCACAAACCCAATGCATTCTAATATTTGTGTAATTTAAGTGGGCGCATTTTTATACAGATTTTACTCTAACAAGTTATTTGAAGGAAACTTGATTCTAGTAATAGCAAATGTGTTTTCTTAGAATGGTTTTCCCCGTGCATAGGATAAGCACAAGATTTTTGCAAATAACCTTCCAGGCCTCTATCAGATAAGTTTTATTCCTTGTCATTTTTGAAAATGCTGAAGGGCTACAATGTGTTCATAAATATGTTCAAAGAAAGGGTTCTTTGTTGCTTTCAAACTTCTACATTTTTTTCCTCAGCTATATCTCATAGGTATTTCATTTCTATCATTTATTTCATGTTCTTACGATTTAGTTCCTATCTCACAAAAGTCTAGTTTCTCTTTTCTTTTTTGGTAAGTTTCTGTGTAACTGAAGATAGTTAGATGATTTTTTTTAACATCTTCGTTTTTTTCAGTGTTCCGAGATTCATTGTTTATGCACGACACCCAGTGCTCCACGCAGTACATGCCCTCCTTAATACCCACCCAGTCTCACCCATCCCCCACCCCTCTCCTCTAAAACCCTCAGTTTGTTTCTCAGAGTCCACAGTCTCTCAGGGTTCATCTCAGGGTTAGTTTCCCCCTCCAATTTCCCCCAATTCACTTTTCCTTTCCTTCTCCTAATGCCCTCTATGTTCCACAAGTAAGTGAAACCATATGATAATTGACTTTCTCTGCTTGACTTATTTCACTCAGCATACTCTCCTCCAGTCCTATCCATGTTGATAGAAAAGTTGGGTAAGTTAGATGATTTTTTTTTGAAGATTTTTATTTGTTTATTTTATGGCGAGAGACACAGCGATAGAGGGAACACAAGCAGGGAGAGCAGCAGAGGGAGAGGGAGAAGCAGGCTTCCTGAAGAGCAGGGAGCCCGATATGGGACTCGATCCCAGGACCCTGGGATCATGACCTGAGTCGAAGGCAGACGCTTAACTACTGAGCCACTCAGGTGCCCTAGATGATTTTTTTATGCCCTCCGGTGACCCCTAAGGATCTAGTTGAAGGTCTTCCCTTGTAAAGTAAAATGGACAAGGCTTGTGCACGTTGTACTGAATTGAGTTGACTCCTAATGAAAAAAATGATAAGGTAAGATGGTAGTTTCTCTGTATTTGGAAAGACTTTCAGAGTTCAAAATGTAACATTTCCCATAATAATTAACTAGAATTTTAAAAATAATCTAGGGAGTCAGCTTAACCTCAAAGTATGTTTTCTGGACATTGTCCCACTGGGATTATTTTTCCTGATGTGATAGGTGTTGGAATATTTTTGAGACCATTCATCATGATCTCCAGGTTGGTGTGAGTTTTGACATCATTGCCAAGGCATACCAACGTGTGGTAAATGCTTTTTAATGAAGACGGTATTTTAAATGTTAGGAGAACGACAATTTTAGAATTTGATAAAATATTTCTCTGTCAGTGTTCTTACATGGTAGAGGATGAAGAAATTGAAGGTGAGAGAGGAAAATGGGAGTATAATGGCAACAAGGTCTAGTGAATACCCAAAAGCCTGAAAAAGAAAGATAGAGCTGTTACCCTTAAAATTGAGCAACATATCTCTGAGGTGAAGGTAGAGTTTAATCTGAATAAACAGTCTGAGATGTGAACAGTATTTTGGTTTGAATGAACTCCAGGGATAGAGAGGTTTTATAGCTCTCCTCATGGACAGAAACAAGAGGACATAACAATATTTAATAGACTAATGGTATATCCTAAAACTTTGTGGATTCACTGTTACTTCCTATGTCCTTCTGAAAGTGGGAAAGATAATTATCATATCTCGTTGATATGTGGAATTTGAGAAACAAGGCAGAGGATCATGGGGGAAGAGAGGAAAAAAATGAAATGGGATGAAACCAGAGAGGGAGACAGACCATAAGAGACTCTTAATATCAGGAAACTGAGGGTTGCTTAGTGTGTGTTGGGGGGAGGGGTGGGGTGGCTGGGTGATGGACTCTGGGGAGGGTATGTGCTATGGTGAGCGCTGTGAATTGTGTAAGACTGATGAATCGCAGACCTATATCCTTGAAACAAATAATACATTGTATGTTAAAAAAATAAACATATAAATGCATTCACAATAAAAATAAATTTTAAAAAGTGGCAAAAAGATGACTTAGCTCCTCTGTAAACTTTTATTCCCTTCAGTTATGGGGCCTGTGAAATTCCTGCATGTCCACACAGCAGATCTCAAAGGGATCTTTTAGCCTGGAATCTTCCACATTAGCAAAGTGAGTGAGTTTGAATCATGTTCTGCATTTGGAAAGTTCTGATAGATACTTTACTGTTTCTAATGATGACGTAGCCTAAAGAAAATGTCAGGTCACTTCCATTTTAGCTAAAGGTACATCAATTTAATATAGAAGTTAATTAGCATTAGAGGACCCAACTGATAGTCCATCTCTTCTTTAATAGTGTTCTATCTTATTAATAAATAAAATATGAAAATAAATAGATCTTTATATATATATATGTACTGAATGTTCATCAAGGATGACCCAGACCTGGGCCTGAACGTGGTGGATATTAAAGCATTTCGTTGGACATGATAGGGAATACGTTGGGCTACTGAGGTACAGAAGGTTATATAATCCTGGAATCTTTGAGTATGTCTTTTTTTTTTAAAGATTTATTTATTTATTTATTTGACAGAGAGAGAGAGAGAGATCACAAGTAGGCAGAGAGGGAGGCAGAGAGAGAGGGGGAAGCAGGCTCCCTGCTGAGCAGAGAGCCCAATGCGGGGCTCGATCCCAGGACCCTGGGATCAGGACCTGAGCTGAAGGCAGAGGCTCGATCCCAGGACCCTGGGATCAGGACCTGAGCTGAAGGCAGAGGCTTTAACCCACTGAGCCACCCAGGCGCCCCTCTTTAAGCGTGTCTTGAAGAGCGTCTTGAGTCTTGAGCTTCATAAGAGTGTTGATGTGTTTGTTTCAGAAGTTAGAAGAGTTTTGAAGAATTTTTAAGAAGGGGTGGAGTCTGTAAGAAGTTATGGGCAGGTCAAGCATTGGATGGGGGAGGGAGTAGTGGTAGAGTCAGAGGGCTGCTGGGATACAGGCTGGAGGATATTTGGCAAGTAATCCTGTATCACAGCATTACTCAAATTCATTCATACCATATCCTAAAGTGACAAAGCTGTTAGGTACCTTGGGAGCCTGGGAAGAATTGATTCTGAAAGACTTGCCGTTGTGAAAAATTCCATTCTTGTAGTTACGTCATTGAGAACACAGTTGGCACTGGTGGTTAAAGGCTTGTGTGGAGTCCAGGCATGTGGAGTAAGGGACCCTGTTGCAAGTAAGGGTCTTGAATATTTGGAAAACACTGGCCAGGGCAGGAAAGTAGGGTGTCCAGATTTTCAGTACAAATGATCCCCGTAGGATCTCTAAGAGAATATATGTATTTAGAATAAGTAGTGTGCTATATATATATATATATATATATATACACATACACTAATGGGATGACCATTTTTTAAAATAAGGCTTTAGTACATTTCTCAGTTATTCACTGTCTTTTCTCAAACCCTATATTGTAGCCATATTTAAATACTCACCCAGTCCCCTCAGTTTTTCTTGTTCTTGCCCCACACTAGTAACCTGAAGTTGCCATACATCTTCCAAAAGCTCCTTTGACTTTCTTCTGTGCTTTTTAGACCACCAAGAAGACTCCACTGAGGCAAACCTTCTTTGAATCATGGCCAGTCCCCTTCTTCATACTCTCTTGGTTCCTTTTCCTTCTACCCATGAAAGTATCAGACATAGTGTCTTTTAGTAAACGGTCAGTGCTTTCAGATCACAGGCTGTGTCTTACTCATTCTTACTCACATGATGTTGCTTGGTTCTGAGTAGATGCGTTCAGTAAATACTTGTTGAGTAAATGAATGAATAAATGAATGAAAAGAAGCAGACCAAAGTACTCACTGGCATTATGTGTACTCATGATATGTTTTTATAGCTTTTTCACCATGAAACTAAAAATTTTGCAGATAGAATTCTTTTGTGTGAACTCAGTGTTGCAGGGATACTTATTCTTACTGAGTATAGAAAAGGTTTCTCCTCTCTTCTTATAAATTATATATGGAGAGAACAAGTTATTTGATGGAAAAAAGTGTATCACATGTCCAGAAGAGCTCTATTTGGAGTGCCTTTCTTCTAAGGTAGACAAATAAGTCTCTAAGAGTCTCTAGAGACCAAGGTGTTAATATCAGGTTTAGCATGAACACCAATAGTGAATGTAGACACATACTTTGTTCTATAGCCATGTCCATATTAAAGAGTTGTATTTCTTTTTTTAATCTTCTTTAAAATCATTTTAGAAAGAAGTATGTAAGTAAATTCAATACAACTACACCATTAATGTTGTTCTCTAGAGATAGTTAGGGAAACTGTGTTGCAGCCTAATGATCTGAGTGGTAAAATCGTGCATTTGCAGTCTCTGGAAAAAAAAATATCTGATCCATAAATTACTGAAGTTTCATTGGACAGTATTTACTTTCCAGAGTGAACCCCAGTTGGGTTGGGTTCCCATCTCTCAATGTTTTTCTCTTCTCTGGTAACTCCTTCTTTCTCTCCTGTCATTCACACGATTATAAGAATAGCAGCTTGGTACCCTGATATGAACTTGTCCTTTGACTTCAAGTGACTCAGGAGGGGCTAATAGTACAGAATGGAGTCCAAGAGATTCTATTGTCCAAATATATTCCAGTGTGTGGCTGAATTTGGAATAGAGGAGATGTATGCTGGAGAACTATTGACAGAAGTGATGTTTCCTCCTTAAACCAGGAAATGGAATAAGCCAGTCTGCCCTGAGGAAGAAGAATGAAACAAATGAACAGAGCAAAGAGAAAGAGAGACAGAGTACTTGCTGGGTTATCTATAGCCCATGAGGAGTTGGTTCATGGTACTCCTGAGAATTTCCCCTGATACCCTCTATTCCTTTAATAATGAAATCACTTTTTGTGTGTTCCAAGTCAAGGACATTGCTGTTGCTTGCAGCCAAAAAAATGTACTTCTCAGACCATCATCGAATTGCTAGTTAGAGAAACACAATTTGTGCTTTCCGTCACTGGGGTAGACATAATCGAGAAGAGTGATACATCTGGAGACTGGAGTACTACAGTCGGAGTACTATGAATCTGGTTCTCATTTGTCTAAGTTTGCTCTTAGGAAAGAATTGGAAATTCATTCATGGTACACACACATGACTAATAATCTCTCAGAAGCTAGTGTGTCCCTTACCAAGCATTTTCATTTTTAAGGAATTCAAAATCCCATCTAAAGAAATGACAATTAAAAAAAATCTCAGGAATTATAAGTTGTTTCATTCCCACCCTACGAATCTTCCTGTCATTTTTCTGTGGGTCAATGGAGAGAAGATGTTGGGCCTTTGAACTTGGGGCCATAATTAGCCTCGCATTTTGTCTGTGGAGCATCACTCCCCCCCCGCCCCCAAACCTTGGAAATCCCGAGTCCCCAACTGACAAAGCAGCATCGATCCCTGCTCCTCCACATCTGTGGATGATAATCAGGTGCCATGGTAAAGACTGAAACTTGGGAGTCAAGCTACTGTCAATTGTATGACATTCTGCCAGTTGCATTTCTGATTCTCAGTATCCTCAGTGCAATGAAAATTTTATCTGCACTTGAGGGCTGTTGTAATAGCAGATTGAGTTGGGAAGACAAGATCACAGATTGGAGCCAAAGAGGAGCTGAGAAGTCTAGCATGTTTTTCTGTTGAGGAATATGAGAATAATGGCAAAGACGTGGTCTAAATGCTGAGAGCTGCTGGTGCAGGGTCACTTTCAAGTAACGTTTTCCCACTGGTGCACCAGGGGAACGGAAGGTTCCAAACTTAACACAGCCTGTCTTGCTGGGTTTCTTAAGAATCCTTTGGGCCAGTGCTTGTCCAACTTTTGACCCAGGACATTTCTGAAGGCAGAGGAGAGAGAAGGTGTATGTTAGGAGCCTAGAAGATAAAAAGTTCTCAAGACTACATTTTGGAAATTGTGCTTTGTCTTTAAGAATCATCCAAATTTTACATCTTTGTCCAAAATATAGCTATGCCTCATTTTCAAATGAAAGAGATGTTTTAAGTGTCTCAGTGTTGAATAAAATGTTCGTTCCATGTAGTGCTAAGATTTTCCTATGGCTTCTATTTTCTTAGGAGTGTCCTATGTACTCTTATTTCTCCAAATTGAAAAATAAGGTATTTGGTTGTGTTGTTCTAATATGATGGTTGTTTCTGCCTCTGCTATCCATGTATTTGGAGGAAGACTAAAAAGACTGACTCTAATAGTATCTTACCTTATGGGAAGAACAGCAGTAAAATAGCAGTTATAAATAGATTGCAGAATATAAGTACCACATACACAGCAATGTTAGTGCTATAACTTCCCATCTCTTGAGTCCTGTGCTCTGGAAATATCACTGGACTCAATAAGCTAATTCCTGGTCCTAATTTAGCCATTTATTTTAAGACCTTTAATATTCATACATATTATGAAAGTAATACAGTAAAAGTTGACAAGTGGAAACTAAAGTCGTTATTTTTGAATCCTGGAGCGAATACATTGGGCGTGGAGAAGAATGGGGGATATTGGTCCTTGAAGAGAACAGAAAAGGAATAAATTTACTGACAAACTCAGCAAATTGCAACGGGTACTGCCACTTAGTTGTTATGAGCTTCTATGCATGGATTCTTCATTATAGAGAGAGCTAATGTAGGTAGCAGAACATTTTTTAAAAGTGCACATCAACCCAAGGGATGAAATGCAGCCATGAAATAAGCTTCTAAAGTTCCGGAAACCATAAATTCCCAACGCTATAACTTAATCTTCTGGCTATTCTCCAAATAGCAACCCTGAGTTCCCCTGAGTGAAATGCTCTTATTTTTCTCCCCTTGTGCATTTAACTCTACTTTTTATTGAATTAAAAAAAAAAAGGATTTTAAAAGAAGGACTTGGTTTATTGCTTCTAATAAAAGAAATGTAATCTGAATACTCAAGGATATAATCAGATCATAGCATTTCAATTGTATTACTAATACAGCCATAAAATAAATAAGTTGTGCACTAAAAGAGCCCACCATGCAAGCTCATCTTGTCACTGCATCCCATCCATCTTTTCTTGCCATTTCTAGTCTGTCAGCATTTTTTTCTCCGCTCTTTGGGTTGCAAAGAGTGATTTTTCACACACCCTTCACTGCTGTCTTGTTACCTTCTAGTTTAATATAGAGAGATAGGAAGAATCCGTTGTACCCCCATTTATGCTGCTTTAGTTTTTGGACTCCCAATCTGTCACCTGACCACTCTGTCTGCTCCTTTCTAGCCTTGCTCGTTAAATCAGGTGCTAATGCATGAAAGTGGATGTTTCTCATATTGATGTTTCTGAACAATTGGTCTTTAAACTCTTTGAACCTTTCAAGGGTGAAGTTCATCCCTGACGATAATCCCGAATAGAAAAAAGAGGCAATAGCAAAAGTAAAGTTTGAAATCCTAGAAAAGAAGAATTTTCTTACAAAGATTTTTAAAGGAGTAAAGACATAATTGGTACTTAAATTTTTTTTTTTTTTTGTAAGGGAAGAGGGAGAGTAATCCTTTTTGCTTAGCTGTGGAAGGTTTGTATTTGGATGAGTTTATTTAAAAAAATCATTCTCACATGTTAGATCATTAAAATTTTGACAAATATTAAACCCAACACCCAGGTTTACCACAGCACAGATAATTTGGATCTATAGATCTTTACTCAATAAACATGTGAGCAGTGTTATATAAATTTTACTAAAAGGAAGTTTAAGTTCAAAAGTGGTCATAGCATTCACTGGTGGACATTACAGTCACTAAGTGAGAAATCTTATTTAATAACCTAATTTTATATTCAATAAAGAAATCAATATTTTAGAAAAAACATTTTATTTTTTTTACCGACGTCTACAGTGATTTTCTGTTAGACTTTTTCCTGCCTTGTGGGCCCTACAAGGGAGCCATTTGACAAAAGAGTTGAGTTATAGCTTTAGTTACTTAGCCTATGGTAGCAAATGAGGTGGACGCTGGAATTTAGTGAACCATCATGAGTGTTTTCCCAGCCAGAAAGATTTAGGGCAAATATCTTTCCCCCCCTCTATTTTAGTTTAAAAATCACCAACTTAAGATAATATTCCTAATACACCACAGTCTTGAGGTGTTGTTCTTTGAAGCAATCTTCTTATGACATTCTTTCATTCCAAAACTTTGTGTTTTGGAATTGAGTGTACTCTGTAGTTAAAACGACCCCCTGTCTGCAAAGGGTTGTGGATGTAACTTTTGTCACCAAAGTATTCAGTTTAGTCCATTAAACCTTTGGACACATTTCCTCTCCCCACGTTAGGATAGATTTGTAGTTGGCAACTTGAAGGGATAGTTGTTACAGTATGATCTGGGTAAAGCCACTGCTACCATAGTACGACTACCG
>CM052813.1:42385177-42412185 GCA_028533885.1 Nasua narica | reverse complement strand
GAGCCTGCTTCCCCCCCCCCCCCCCCCGTCTGCCTGCCTCTCTGCCTACTTGTGATCTCTCTGTCAAATAAATAAAATCTTAAAAAAAAATGAATAATGACTTTGCAGCATAGGTTGAAAAGGTAGGCACAGGCATGAAAAGAGCTTGAGAGGCTGTTGGTATTCTGGCTTCTTTATCCGGTGCGATTTACCTTGGGCATGGCCTTAATCAGATGGCGTGGCAGATTAATTGATAGGGAGAGAGCCAATAAGATAATACATTGGATGTTACTGAGCTTGATGCTAAATTTTGAAATCTTTTTTTTTTTTTTTTTTCCGCGTTACAGGGAGAATAGCCCAGTTTGGAACACATGTTACTTTTAATAACAGCTCCATTTGTCTTTTCCTGGCTTACTTTCTGTGCATGGTATATGCAAAAGCTGTATAGGTATAGGTAGTCTTGATTTTAGTGCTATCAATATTACTTATTTTAGATAAACTTTGAAATATAAATTTTTTTCATATTGATAAATACATTACTCAGTTTTAGATGTTTGGTTTCTGAATGTTGTATGTTTTATTTGAAAAAACTTATTACCTGCATACTAAATTATAAACTTAAATATAAATGACAAGGCTTAATCTCTCTGAAAGACAGGAGATTTCAGACTTTGAAGTGATAACCTGTTTGATATTCAAGTCATTGTGTATTAAGTACTTCCTGCCTAGTTACCTGCTCTGTATAATAGCTTTACGTTTTGCTCTGTTTTGTTGGTATTTGAAGTTACTTATAGAATACTTTTTTTCTTAAGTTTTTATCTATTTACTTGACAGAGAAAGAGAATGAGATCACAAGTAGAGAGGCAGGCAGAGAGAGAGAGGGGGAGGCAGGCTCCCTCCTTAGCAGAGAGCCTGACGCTGGGCTCAATCCCAGGACCCTGAGATCATGACCTGAGCTGAAGGCAGAGGCTTTAACCCACTGAGCCACCCAGGTGCCCCTGAAGTTACTGATAGAATACTTAATATGTGCCAGGCACTGTATTAATTTCTTTATCCATACTATCTTATGTAATGTCCAGAACAATCCTGTATTTTTGCTCTTTGACTAGTGATGAAAGGAGCACAAAGAGGTCAAATAACGTGACCAAATTTATGTATTAAATAAGTGGCAGAGCCAAAATTTGGAAACAAGTCTGTCAAACTCTAAGAAAGCTTATACTTCCAGCCTCTGTTTTATTGCTCAAATTATCCAGAGTGGATGCCTAATCTCAAAGCTGTATATTTTGAAACAATTTTGAAAAAAAATTTGTTTTAAACAAATGCAGTAAGGGATTCCCAGGAGAGACTAGCATCTATTTTCATATCCTGGAGTCTATTAGCAGGAGCTTTTAGGATGGATGCACACACAAAACATTCATTCATTCATCTTCCAACAAATTGAGTAGTTACCCTGTCGTTGGTTTTCACTGTGCTGTGGCCATTGCAACTATGTTCTATGTTAACTATGTTAACATAGTTAACTATGTCATGTTAACTCGTTAACTATGTGAACCAGTTCTCTATGGTACGGAGGAAACAGATAATACAAATGTAACACATACTTCGGTGAGTAAAAAAGTCTACTTAGTTAAATATGTTTTTACGTTAAGCCTTGATAGATAGTTCTAGAGCTGCCTATAGTAGCTTCATTCTTTGTCCAAAGCATCGATCCCTAACAACCCTATCGTTTTAACAAATCCATCTTCTCTTGGATAGTTTAAGTTAGACTAATGGTTGATTTTTACATGTGCCAGTTTTGATTATTTCGCTAAATTGAAGGGTCAATATGGAATAAGTAAATGACTAATTTATTCGAGTCATTGATTAATGAGTTGTTACCAGCAGAATGATTTAGATAAAAAGGTTGTCCCTGTCTTCAAGGTAGATTCACCCCAAGTAACAAACACCACAGAACAAGCAATTAACAGTAGCATGGCTTAAGTTCTTATACTAAGCAGTTGGAAGGCTTGAGAAAGACTTGAAATTAGAGATATAAACAGTACGTTCTCAAATGAAATTTATCCTAATTTTCTATTATAAAATCTCAAGGAAGCTTAAATTAGAAGTGTCTGAAGTATAAGGCGAATAATAGAATTTTTGAACTAAAAAAAGTGCATTTTTTTGAGCATCTATTATAGGATGCTACTTATGTCAATCTACGTATATAGCCAACAAGGTTATAAAGACCTTAAAGGTTTGCATATAGTTTGAGTAAGGAGTAGTGTAAAATTCTCATTTGAGTTCAAATCCTTGGCCATTATTTATATTTTCTGGTCCATTTGTCTTTCAAAAGCACTGAAATAAATAGTCCAGTTAGCTTTTCTTTTCTTTCTTTTTTTTTTTGAAAGATAGAACAGATAAGATTTAATTTATCTGGGATTTCAGGAAGTGATTGTATAAATAAAGGATTTGGAGGTGGAAAACCAAGAAGCACCTTATTGAAATTGCCTTTTGAAAAGACAGTTTAATGGAGTAATTAATTTCATACCTGTCAGCCGCAGGATCCATATCCTAGGGTGGTACCAATTCCTATTAAGAAAGGCACACATTTGGGGCATGCACACCGTGACTGTAAGATTTGCTTCCTTCAGACAAGAGGGTTTCTGTGAGATTCTCTCAAAACTGACCCTGAGTCCCAGGGCTGTTCTGAACAAAGTGTGTCTGACTTCTTTAATACTGAGTGGTTTCCAGTTCGGAAATTTTGACTGAGTGTGAGCACATCTGGCCAAATTAGTCTAAACTTGGAATGCCCTCATCCGTGAATATTTCTATGGGGATGCAAGGGGAGCGGTCTTGGGGTCGGTGAGCTTACACAAGATGTTCACAAACCAGAATGCAGCATGCCAACACATCTGCTCAGGGTTTGACCTCTAAGTGCCCATGTGCCAGTGCAGAGTTGGAATTAAAAAGAGAGGGGCCGCTGCTCTTGGAATATTTTGAGTCAAAAAGTACCAGTACGTTGGCGTTCGACTCAGGTCACAGCTGTTCTCCCAAAACAGGTGCTGTTCCAAATCATAGACTTTGGAGGAGAACAGTATACTTTTTGTTTCCTAAGGTATAACTGTATCTGATTTTTCTTAGATCACAGTCCCTTTGAGATAAAACTAAGACTTCTTATCACAATTGTAGATAAGTAATTGAAGTGCCTTAGCTGGCTTTTTCATACTGTTCTTAGAGCAATTTTTTAAGAGTAATGCAGTATTCATGTCTTACTGCTTAATTTTTTGCTTAAACCTGATTCAGTTATGTTTTCCATAAATTGGGGGTGATAAGTCTTGGGGCTCAATTGCCCCAAGCAGTTAGGAGCATCCTTTGTATTAGAGGCCATCTGGTTTCCTCAGAGATGAGTAATGGTTTTATGCTTTTTCATCTAAATGTCGGAATTTTAGCCGTGGCTAGCAGTTGAGGACTTGTCAACTTTTCTGCGCATCTTCAATCCTATAATAGCTCAGCAATTACACAGCATGTTGGTTGGTATTTTTCTTTCAGATGGTAGTCTCCTCCAGAGGAATGGTGTCATTTTCAGAAGCGTTAAACATGGAGCTTTAGGATAAGACCTTAAATATACAAATATTTTCTTCGTGTGCTTTTGTTTTTCCCTCCTTGAATGGAGAATGGCCTAACGAGAAATGTCAAGATGGGTGATTCAGGAAAACAGCAAAACCACACACACACACACACACACACACAAGCAAGCAACATTGGTAACATTTCAGTTTTTTGTTTTGTTTTTGTTTTTAGAGCTTGAATAGGTGGGCAGGGAAGGGCAGAGGGAGAGAGAGAAAATCTCAAGCACACTCTCCGCTGAGCGGGGAGACCCATGTGGGGCTCAGTCTCACAACCCTGAGATCATGACCTGAGCTGAAGTAACGGGTGGATGCTTAATTGACTGAGCCACCCAGGAGCCCTCATTTCAGTTCTTTTGAAACCAAAATGGGCATTGTAAAAGAGGAAGTGCTTGTTTGTAGCTTGGGAGGAAAGGAAGAAAACAAAAGAAAGAACATAGAAATAAGGAAATAGGGGTAAAGATCATTAAGATCATCAAGTGTAGCATAAGGAAGGGGGGAGGAAAATAAGAGCATGACACTCACGCCTAGTTCTCTAACATATTTGTCATCCTGGAACCTCTAGAATATGTTAAGTTTTTGATACCAGAGTATTAAGGCTGGAAATGACTTTAGATCTCATGTAGTACAACCTCTTCATCTTAGAGAACAGACAGAGAAGCGAGAGTAAGGCAGAAAATGGAGGAAGTGGTAGGAAAAAAAGAAACAAAAAAACAAACCCAGAAGACTGAGGAAGAAAACAGTCTGATAGGCTATCTTCCAGTAAGATTTTCTGGAACTTTTTGCTTTTTAATGCTAAAACTCAGTATATAAAATTATAAGAGGTGGTAGGGAAAGGGAGTTTATATTCATTTTGTATAATTGTGAATCTGGTTTTTTTTTTCCTGCCAGCATATAATATTTTGGTTTCCAGCTGTTTATTATCCAAATCGTTTCCTGCACTAGATAAAGCGCTACCAGCAGGACTCTGAGATGTGTTATGCTAATGAGGGGGAAAAATCTTGGACAAGTTGCAAAGCGTAGATTTTTGAGTGACATGACAAAATAATCAGAATCTAAATGAAAAGAAAACTTGGGTAACAGCCATTATACTTAATATGCCAAAATAAATGATTGACGTTTTAATTAGATGAGAAAATATAATTATATTTTTAAATCTGAAAGGCCCTCTTAAAAGAAAGATGGACATTAAATAAAAAAACTTGCAAGAACACAAAGGAGTACAAAAAATAAAAAGATGCTCTCAATTTTCAGCATTCATGACATGAGTTATTAATTCCATGGATCATGAAGCAAAACTTTTAAAAAAGTTAACTTGCATTTACCCTTTTGACAACAGTTTGCATTATAGTGATTGAATTTTATTAAGAGAATTGTTTGCTAGAGCTATTTGTCTTCGTTTTGGCAGCTCTGGCATAAATATTTAATTTAATTTATGTTCCAAATTAAAAAAGTCTCATAAAAACTGAGTGGCTGAGCTGTACCTGCTCACTATAAAAAAAAATGAGGCTTACGTATTGCTGCACATAATATAAAGTAGATCTACTTGAAAAGAGAGTTCGTATGACTTGAAGACATTAACCATTTCCGAGGTCTGTGGGGAGACAAAAAGCTAGTAAAAAAGCAAATATAAGACATGGCAATTTCGGCTACAAGTCATGACTTCTCTGAGCTAATTTTGCTTTAAAAATTTTTCCTCTCGTGAGATGCTTCTGATTAATATTAAACACCGATGCTATCCCGAAAATAGTAAAGTAGAACATTTAAGTGCAGGAAAGTAATGATGATACTTCTTTTTGAAACTACACCTGCTTGCATGTTTAAACTTGACTTTGAGTTTGTTACCTGTTTTATTTCTATTTTTCCTTAGTCTACATGCCACTTACAATTTGGATCCTCAATGTGGGAATATGTAGAAAATACTTACATAGTAAGTTCTTAAGATTTTATTTGTTTTATTATTTTTTTTTAAGTTCTTAAGATTTTGGATGAGAGTGCTATAATTCAATTCTAGAGTACAGATTGTGGTTTCTACTGCACGAAGGAGATAGTACAACCATGCAAACATTTTGTTCTTTGTGGAACCTGATAAGGATCTGGTGAGTTATAGAAACACACAAGGGAGCTTGACTCTAAGATAGTGCCATAGCCTTCCACTCAAGTACTCTCATGTATCTCTATATGCCTGCTCACTTTGGAAACCATAGAAGGGTTCTGGCAGTTTGCATTTTCCAAAAATGGCCCTGACAGTGTCTCCCATACTCTTGTGCAATGGGATCCTGTTGCTATCCCTCCCAGAGGTGAAGCCTAGTTATCCCTCCCTTGAACCTAGGTTGGTTCTTGTGATTCACTTGTCATGATTAAAATATGGATGAAGAAACATTATGTGACTTCTGGAGGTAGATGAGGTTCCTCCTTGTTCTTTTGGAATGCTCGCTCTTGGGATACTCTGTATTGGGACACTCTCTGAGAACTCGGCCCCCAGGCTATGAAAAAGCCAACCCACGTGCAGAGGCTATGCATGGGTACTCTGGTCATTCCCCCCTCAGTTGAATCTGGCCTTTAATTCATCCCAGTCTATGGACTGGATGTGATAGTGAAAACATTTCCAGGTTAGGGCTTGGCAAACTAGAACCTGTAGACCGAATCTAGTGGGCAGCTTGTTTTTGTGAGACCTAGGAGCTGAAATTAATGTTTATATTTTAAATGATGATAAACAGACAAAAGACGGGCAACAGACATTCAGTGTGACCCACAAAGCCCAAACTATTTACTGTCTGGCTTTTCAAAGAGAAAGCTGACTGACCTCTATTCCAGATGATTCCAGCCCTAAACATCACGGAGCCAGGAATGTCATCTCTCTGGTACCCTTGTCCTGATGCCTAAACAACAGCATATCTGAGAAGAAGAAAATAGTGTTGTTTTACTTCAGAAAGTTTGGAGTGCTGTGTTAGGCATCAGTTGGTGACCAGAGAAGGAAGGAAGCTGCTTTTTACCAGAAAGCGAAAAACTACATGCTGGCTTCCATAATAACAAATTGTTCTTGATTGATGATGCCCAAGTTACTTGGATAACATGATCTTGGTATTTTGGGTCCGGCTTACCCTTAAGTAGTTGAACTTGTATTTTTAGAAAATCTGTTCAGCATTAACTGTTGAATGAAAACTAAATATGTTGTGTTAAGAGTCTTACATATTAATTATTTTTTAAAGAGATTTATGTATTAGAGAGTGTGTGAGCAAGCATAAATGGAGGATGGGAAGCAGAGGGCGAGGGAGAAGGAGAATCCATACTGAGCTCAGAGCCTTTGAGCCTGGATCCCAGTACCTTGAGATCATGACTTGACCTGAAGTTAGATGCTTAACTGACTGAGCCACCCAGGCATCCTGAGAGTCTTACAAACTAAAAAGTAATGAAAAAACTCGCCTCATAAGTCACTCAATTAAAATGATTGGAAGATATATGATGCGGCAAAATCCACCTTGTTGGATATGTTATTTGTGATGCTGCAGAAACCAGGTATTATGCGTGGGCCATAAGGCCATTCTTCTGAGTTCTCTACACGTCCAATACTGAACCTTTAGTATATGAACTTCCTTAGGTATTAGCCAAAGCATTAGCATAGATCCCAAAACTTCTTTTCAGTAACACATTGGCCTTAGCCAGGTCTTTGCTTATTACCCAGCCCTTTCAGAGGTTACATGGACCTCTTTCAGAGTAATATATTTTAGGCTTCTATATTTTCATTAGAAAACATCAACTTTATTACCTAATAAATCTCAAATTTAAGCTATGTGGATATTGTGTTAACACGTCTGAGTGACTGCACTTGAGGCACTTATCAGTAAGTCCTTAACTGACAATCAGCTGTCCATTGATGATGAGATGGCATTTCAGTCATTGTATGTTTTTTTCAGATAAATGTTATACAAACTTATAGCTGCATTTATATATATAATATATATCTTCCTTTTATACAATAGAACACTACATGCATCTGTTCCTCAAATTTACAACCTTTTTAAAATATCTTTCCATATCAACAGATTTCATTATTTTTGATAGTTATACAATTTTATGAAGTATAATTGTGCCAAAATTTATTTTACTAGCCCTGTGTTATCGAACAAATTAGGTAGTTTTCATGAACAATTTTTAAAGATTTATTTTTGATTTATTTAAGACAGAGAGCATGAGAGGGGAGAGGTCAGAGGGAGAAGCAGGGTCCCTGCAGAGCAGGGAGCCTGATATGGGACTCGATCCTAGAACTCCAGGATCATGAACTGAGCCAAAGGCAGTTGCTTAATCAACTAAGCCACCCAGGCACCCTCATGAACAATTTTTAAAGTAACCTCTCCAGGCCCTAATTAAATGTTAGATTAAGTGTCCAAGATTTTTGAGCTGGGGGCTGAATGTTCTATGTAGTCATACACATGAGTTAGACAGCTATGGAAATCTCCACATGGAATGGGCAAAGTGGACCAAGTTTAAGGCAGTATTGACAACAAGTAAGACACGGAATGGTATGACTCTCCTAGCCAAGGTCTGGACTGGCAATGTGGTTTGACGCTCAGAATAGCCCAAAGATTGTATCTGTTGTTTGACCAAGACTGGGCAGCTATTAGGGAAAAGTTTTATGCAGGTGGACACAAGAGCAGCAGAAAGGTGAATTTGTTTCCAGTCATGGCGAATGAGTCTAGACACCTGATTCAGTGTTTCTCACACATGTGTCCACAGGCCATGCCAATCTGTTCTGAAACTTGAGCAGCTGTGCCACACGTTGAGGAAAAATAAGGACAGTGTAGTGAGTCTTTCACGAGATTTAATATAATGGTTCAAGGTAGTTGGTCAGTTTAAGGACTGTTCTGTATTTTTTTTTTTTTAAGATTTTATTTTATTTGACAGAGATCACAAGTAGGCAGAGAGAGAGGGGGAAGCAGGCTCCCTGATGAGCACAGAGCCCCATGCAGGGCTCCCAGAGGCTTTAACCCACTGAGCCACCCCACAGTGCCCCAGGACTGTTCTGTATTTTGGAATTAAGTCTTCTCTAAATTTGGTGGCTAAAAGGTCTTTTCTATCATGAAATGATATTGAATAGTAAATTGTAGGGTTTTTTTTTTTTCTCCAAGCATGCCTGTGAAATCTAAATGCTGGGAATCAGTGTTGTGATCATCTCCTATTCACCCTGTTAGTGAAGGAGGATTCTTTTATCACAGTATGAAATAGCTGAACACATTACATCTGATACATGACAGGTGACATTGACAGTGGTTCAGTCATACAGCGTGGGAGTGAAGGACACAGCACACCATGCAAAGACTTACAGGGGAACCAGAAAGGGTTGTTGGAGAATGATCTTGCAGGAACAAGAGGGAAGGATGCCCTCTGATTCCTAATAGGGATATGATTTAATTAAAAAATTCCATGAGTTGGTAGAGAAGTGAAACTTATTAGTTGAGAACCCAGTGGAATGAAGCTGGTTTGGCTGATAGGTTGACTAGCCAGATGGGAGGCCTTTCCCACTGGATGAAGGCAGAGGTGGGGGGTTGTGTCTGTTGAGAGTAGAGGGACCCACGGTCAGGTCTTTGGAACCCTGTGAGGTTCAAAGATGTCAAGGCAGTGCTTAAAATTTTAGGTCTTAAAATAAATCACGGACTTTCATTATGACTCAGTTCAATTAGGGTGGTGAGAGAATTTGGATTTTTTCACGAAATGTACACATTTGATGCGTAGAGTTCATATCATTGCCTCAGGCACTGCTTCCAGGGATTGAGGTAAGGGACTTAACAAGAATCAAGTGTTGAGGATCAGAGTATCTCTCTTCAACAGAAATAGACAACCTGAAGTGGATTAGTGAGAAGAGGCTGCTGACTGGTAATGAGCAAAAGGCTAGGACAACATCTCTGAAACTGAGCAATTGTGGAGCTTGTTCTGAGTTAATAACCAAAACTCCATGGAACTGTAGAAGATGGTGTCGTGCTAAATACGCATAGTAAAAAGACATGTCACTGATTGTCATGCCTAAAGGAGGGTGAGGGTCAGGAAGAGAAATTGATAAGAACCCAGAAAGACCCATATGTGTGTGCATGGATGTCCACACACAGATACACAATTGATGACAGTGTAGAAGGAAGGAACAGTTTCACCTTTGCCGCAAAACTAGACCATAGCAGATTTATTGTCTGTAAGCTTGTTATTGACAAATCTCATTTGGACAAGAAAGGTCCTGGGCTTTAGAGTTAAGAACAGTGACTGAAGCTCTTTTTAGCTTTCTCGTATGTAACCTAGGAGCAGTGATTACTGCCTACCTCATAGGGATGTCCTAAGGAGTGAATAAAATAGCAAATGCAAAGTGCTCTAGAAAATTGGTCCACAGTAGGCATTCAATCAAAGGGAGACTTAGACAATGAGACCCATTGGCAAAGTGATACTGATTCTTGAATTTTAAAGTTGGAGCCAAATTTTCAGGAATGTTTTCTGTTGTAAATGGAGGGGCCACCACTGTAACGCATTTGCAAATTGCACTCTAAAAAAGAGGTGAATTAATGTCAAGAAGCAATATATATATTTGTTCATTTCAAAGTGCGAAATGCACATAGGGTAATTCAAAACAAACTTGAGGGTGTTTCAGAACATAAATTCCCTCTGCCTAGATCAATGGCTCCACTTCACTCCTGCTCATTTTTAGTTTAAGTTGGGTTTTGCTAAAGAGGAATTTTTAAAAAAACCGACCCAACGCATCCTGACTGACTTTGGAATTACTTCACATATACTTTAATAGGAATTAAATTGTCAACAGGCTTTTTACTATCCCACTCATTTTTTTTAATAGATGCAGGTGGGCAGTGGCTATCTGACTGTCACCTGTGTACTTTGTTGGGATTATACAAAATTTCTGTGAGTCATAGATTTGTTCTAATGTATCCAGAAAGAATTTCAAGTTAGGGCTTAAACTTTATCACATACACTGCAATGACATTAAAATCACATTAGTTCCCCAAACTGTATTTCAAATTGTTTATCTGGATGTGTCAAAAAGAGCTGGATGAAAAGAAATGGTGATTTGAATAATAAAAATATACCCCTGAGAAACAACTGCACATCATCAGTATAAAGTCAGTTACTATCCCTAGAAGGTGTTTATTCTTGTACACATGATTGCAAAAAGGTCAAGAATGTAAAGGCTGAAAAGTCAAGACGACATGTTTGCATCCCCCTGCTGACCAGAGAGGAGGGAGAGCCACCCTGGTAAGTGCCAGACAGTATATTAAACTGCATTGAGCTTTTTATAGTCATTAACCTATTTCATACCTCGATAGTTCTTTAAAGTAGTTATTTATATTAGTCAGGGTAGGCTAACTGCCATAAACAATCACAATATATTACTGGTTCAACACAGGAGAATTTTCTCACTCATATCACAGTGCAATATGGATAAGTGGGAGCTGGGGAGGGAAGACCTGAACAAGCAAGTTCTGTTCATTAGAATTGTTTCAAATCTACGCTTTTTTTTTTTTAACATTTTATTTATTTATTTGGCAGATCACAAGTAGGCAGAGAAACAGGCAGAGAGAGAGGGGGAAGGAGGCTCCCTGTTGAGCAGAGAGCCCGATGCGGGGCTCGATCCCAGGACCCTGGGATCATGACCTGAGACGAAGGCAGAAGCTTACCCAGGCGCCCCTAGAATCTACGCTTCTTAACTGTATGGTTCCATCACACTGTGTGCTTGAAGTCATCAACTAGAAGATTGATAAGCAGGTGAAGGGAGCGTGAGAAGGAATGAAAGATGATGTAGGAGATTTTAAAGAACAGGACTAGCTGATGAATGGCTTATTTACCTTCTATCAACTTTTCATTGGTAAATTCAGTCACATCTCACAACTCACTGCTAAGGAGGCTGGGAGATGTAGTTAGGCAGTCTTCTCAAGATAAAAATGTTTCTGGCTTCTGTGAGGAGGTTGCCTTCTTTCTGACATAGTATAATTAAACCAGTTTTATGTACTAAGACCACTGAACCTTGCAGAAGTCAAGTAATTTAATCAAGATAACCAAGCTAGTACATCATAGGACTGATTTGCTTATCTTGAAAGCCAATGTATTCTTATTACATCAGAAATTCTCTTTAGAAAAAATTAGAGAAAAGTAGATTTTCAATCTTGGTAACTTTAATAAAACTGTGTAAGGATGTCTCGACAGAAAAAATACATCAGAACATGTTAGCTTTTAGTAGACAATTCTAGACAAATCTTACGTACCACTTGAGTTTAAAGGGTGAAATATGTATGATACATATATATGTCTGAAACTATATCTATTTTTATCTGGCATTCATTATTTCCCCTAAATCATTGTATGGCTTTTTAGAGACATAATGAATTAGGTTATCAAGGTGTTCAGCCAACTTTCTTACAGCGTTTCCGTTTATGTAGCAATTGGATGGATATATTATCCCCATACTTTCTTCCTAATGTCTCATGATAACTCAGGCTAGGTTGTGGTTTTTATGCTGGCATGAAATTCAGCTATTATAAATCTGAGCTATTCACTCAGTAACCTTAATGCGTAGGCAAAGATGCTGACTGATCGCTTGTGTAATGATCTACTGCATTCATTCTCCATGATCCATTTGCTCCAGTTCGAAAACCAAAATCTTAAAAAAAAAAATACAGGAGTCATTTGACACTAGCTGATGTAGAATTTCAGCTCTGCATTTTTCTGTGACCTAAGATTATGTAAAATAGGGAATGAGGACATAATTATTAAGACAACTTAATCTGGAAAACCATTTTTCTCTTTAAATCCCAATATGAACAGTACATTCAAACATCTACAGTGTGTTTTGATCTTTAATTGTTCCGAGTAGAAAATACTGTGCAGTTGGTTTGAGAAGTCCGGAGTTTAGGTTTTGGCTATGTAAGCATTGTCTGTAGATTTTGATAGATTCATTCATGCAGTGCATTTCATGCATTAATTCATTTGGCACATGTCTGTTGAGTGCCTTTATGTGTCAGACACTGCATACAAAGTATTTAGAAGGATTTAGAAACAAAAGGAAAAAATAATAATCCATAATAGCAAATGACTTAAGACCTACAAATACATAACGGATCAGAGTAGAGCTACATACAGATGTAGAGACAACCAAATCCCCAAATACATTGACTAATAGCAAGGATGAAATATATAGATAAAGGTCTAATACAGTACTTTACATTAGTTATCCTTGTCTTAAGAATGTTATATCTGGATGCAATGTAAGAACTCTAAGAGCATCCTGAGCTGTTGTACTAAAAGTGAAGGCTTTGAAAGTAAATCCTTAAGATAGAGAAAATGAGAAGAGGGGAGGGCAGCATGATAAGATCACCTACATCCACTTTTATTATCTTGATGTGTAGTTGTATTCTGAGTGTCCAGAATTGTAGTGTAAGAGGGCCTAAAGGTTCATTGAAGGTATACAGAAATGATACACATGAACTTCTAAAGAGTGTCTTCTGATAAATTAGGCTAATTTAGAGGGATAATAGGTTGGATCTTAACCATATTTGTAATCCTTTACTTAAAAAAGGATACTTCAATAAAATAGAGCTCATTTGTATCATCTGTTGAACATCAATGGAGAAGACCCATGTGGGTTATTTTTTGGAATTATTTATATGTGTATTTGAAATTTTCTATAAATTAGAAAAAATTTAGTAAAGATTTATAAAATGGATTAAGTTGTTAATTCTTTTTACTGTCTGTGCTAGACTTCATAAAGGGTCGAAAGCATGTCTTTATTCTTGTCAGCCAGAAACTTACTGAAAATGAGGGCACAACTTAAAGTGTGTGCCACATAAATGAATGATGTATCTTGAAACAACATGAAAGACATTTAATGAGGACTCCTGCTATTAGGTTATTCAAAATTTCAAGTATATTTTTGTTAATAGACAGTGTCCTTTCCTTTGTCTTACCCTCTTTCTCTACTTCCCCTTTTACCTCCAGCTTGTCTTTCTATCCCATTTTGTTTTCTCTCTTTCTTTCTTGCTTAACCTTTTTTCTCTCACTTCACATAACTGTTCTTGGTCTGTGCGTGTCCTGGTCTCATCATCACTCTCCAAGGTCCTGAAACCTATGTTGCCCAAACTTAATAGTGGCCTATAATACTTACATAATATTCATAGTAATTGCAAAATACTAGAGTGTGCTGTGAAGGTGGGAGAGGTCAAGATTTTCACCAGGAGAGAGAAAAATATGATACAACTTGGTCTCTTTTACCCATGAAACATGTAGACACTTTCCCTGACAGTGCATTTCTCTAAAATTCCCAGTCAGAGAAACTCTATTATATCTCTTCCCCCCACTCTCAGGCTTTCTAGGAGAATGAAATGAGAGTGGCAAAGAAATGTTACCTAAATACCTTCCATGTTGGATGTATTGAATGCTTAGCTCTATTCAAAGTCAAGGTGGGAAAAGAGTTTCTTAAGGTCACTGTGTCACAAATGCACTACCATGCATTGTGCAAAGATTGGTTTAGTTTTACAATGACTTTTTTTTTTTTAAGATTGAAAGATTATGTGCATTGTGACCTTCTACAGGAACACTGTAAATGCTTCTCAGAATTTTAAATCTCCCCTTCCCCCCCACACATTTAGAATCAAGTTAGTGGATTATTCACTTGTTTAATAGCATGGCTTTTGCAATTTTGTCTTTCTTTCTTCACCTTGGGAAGAGGTAAGGGACAGAAAAGAAGTGTGCAGAAAGGAAAGATCAAAGGAAATGTAAAATGATTTTCCATATAGAAAGCTATTTGGTACAGGGAAAGAAGCATGGTGAATAGAATCAGAAAATTTGGATTCAAATCTCTTTTGCAGCCATATGAGGTTGTATAAGTTGCTTGTTTTTGCTTATCCTAGTTTACTTTATCCTTATAGAGAGTATTTAATAATCCCCATCTCATGGGTTGCAGTGAGAATTGAAGAAGGAAACCTATAAGGCATCTATCATAGGTATTTGCTTAGTGTCATCGTTAAACTCTCTTAGTATTATTTTTCTCCTCCTCTCCCCCAGAATAAGTTCTCAATTTAGCCCAGGTATTGTTGCCTGTGGAAATTAGCAAAAATCCATGTTCTAGGGACTCACTTTTGGATTGTGTGTTGAAGTGTCCTCATTGGAATTTTTTTTTTAAAAAAACCACTGATGCATGTGTTGGTGCTTATACATTCATTTAGCCACTTGTTGTAGTAATAAAGCAATAAGAATTTTACATGGATTTTTGATTTACAAAGCCCCTAGAAATAAATATACATCATGTTATATTACCATTGTAGGAAACATTAGACATCATCCATTCAACCATCTCATCTTGAAATTGAAGAAATTGAGGCTTAAAACTAAGATAGACTTAAGGTAATGCAGATACTTAGGGAAGAGTTGGAGTATAAACTCAATTCTCCTGATTTCAGTTATGCTGGCTTTCTTTTTTTTTTAAAGATTTTATTTATTTGAGAGAGAGAAAATGAGAGGGGAGAAGGTCAGAGGGAGAAGCAGACCTCCCACAGAGCCGGGAGCCCAACATGGAACTTGATCCCGGGACTCCGGGATCATGACCTGAGCCGAAGGCAGTCGCCCAACCAACTGAGCCACCCAGGCGCCCTATGCTGGCTTTCTAATATGCCATTCTACCTCCTTGAAACAGGGACTTGAGCATCAAATGATTTTGATACTTCTTCATGAGGGTATGGACCACTGCTGTATTATCAGTGCCTAATCTGGTAAATGATATGCTGTAGATACTCAGTGAATTTAGGATAAATGAATAGTGCTATAAAGTTATTCTCTTATATACTTGGACTGAATAGAAAATTTCAAGTCCTGTTTACTATGCTAGATATAAAATATGGATATAAATTCTAAGAGATAGTATCTCCAGTTCCATCCCCATGGTCAGTCTCCTTTCTGGCTCTCATTTATGTGATGATCTGAGTTTTCAGTTTTTCTCAAGATGAAGATTATGTTGGGGATGCCTGGGTGGCTTGGTTGATTGAGCATCCAATTCATGATTTTGGCTCCGGTCATGATCTCAGGGTTGTGAGATTGAGCCCTGCATTGGGTTCCACACTCAGTACAGAGTCTGCTTGGTCTTCTCTCTCTCTCTCTCTCTCTCACTCCCTCTCCCCTTTCCCTCTACCCCGTGCCCCACCTGAACATTCTCTAATACATCTTTTAAAAAAATATCGATTGAGTTGGATTAAATACCTCCCATCAGGTCCATTACTCAGAGAGACCTGAAGCCCTCTTCAATACCTTGGGATACGTTGGTCTCTTGGTTCTTGTTTCTACTCATGCACATTTTATTCTTCATTCCATCTATCCTAATGGAAAATTCTATGTTTGCCTTGATTTATACAGGAAACACAATGTTAAACACACACAAAAACATAAATAACATTACTTAAGACTTGGAAGGGAAGAAACAGACCTAATGCAAATAACTTGCAAAAACTTTGACATTATTGTTAAGTCTTTTAGTCATTTGATGCCATGGCATTTCACTGGTCTTCCTTAATCGGCTTAGCCACCATCCATCTTGGTGAGCTTGCCTGTCACTTCTGGCTTTTTAAATTCTCTTTCTACTTTGTTTATAGAGTTAAAATTATAATATTCTTCTTGTCTCATGCAAAGCAGACTTGTCCTTTCAGTTGACATCAATCCCAATGCTGGGGGTACAGAAAAGACTGAGAAGAAAGGTGAGTGTAGATGGCACATCTTATCTGCCATCCAAGGTCTTAGGCTTCTTTTCCCTTCTCATGTCTGTATGGAAGGATGTTCCTGGAGTAACATCTCTGGCCTCTCTGTCATCCCTGTTTATTCCACCTCTTGTGGGAGTAGACACTTAACTGATGGATGTCTGAAAAATAAAACCAAATGTGATTGGCTTAACCTTTTTTTTTTTCCCTGCTGCATTTATAAGATATGTCTGCAGAGAGAGACACATATCTAAACATAATTATGAACATATCAAACACTGCTTAATATCTTATTTTGTCATTTAACATTTAAATTGAGGACATTTTAAAAAGAGTTCTTTTTAACTTTGGGCTTTTTAAAAGCAACAAGGTATGAATTGTGAGGAACCAATAGTATATCAAACATCACCCTACCTGCAGAACCTGATAGAGATGATCTATTAATTTCTCTCTAGGATCAAACATGTTTTATTTCCCGTTATATGTAAGCTAGAGTCATACAGAAATTAATATATGCTCATTTCTTTCCTTTGAAAAGGAAATAAATACATTTACTATATACCTTTTTCTATTTTTTTCTGTTCTTGCTCTGTTATTTTTGCCTTTTAACATTTGCTGTTTCTGTGAAGTCAGTCAAAGAATGCACAAAGATACACAGGTGTTTGTCTTAGGTTATGGGAAAAGTATCCAGCTTTGAAATGATTGACATACCAAGGCTCTGGAGCCAACCAACCAAGAGACAGAGCATCAGATAATCTATGTATCATGACCTAGACAGGGTATGCCCAAAGGTGCATCTGGGAGCTCAGCGAGGAATAATCAATGGGAGTGGGAGGCAAGAGTATGTGCAAAGCCAGTACCATGCCAAGGCCAGCGAACCCACTGGATTATAGAGCTGGCCATAGGGGGATAGGACTGTGGGAAGAAAGTGGTGAGTTCAGACTGGATCTAGAGTTCTCCCGTATCCAGAGGGGTCCAATAGGATGAATCCTGGTTAGAAGTCTCCAGGTGGTAATAAATGAAGCTAGGGCATTAGGGGTCCGCCTGGTCTGTCAAGTCGGAGATTACTTGCTGGCTAGTAGTGAGGGATATGAGATCAAAATTAGTTTCTAAGAATTCTGGGTTGGAATGGGCCAGGGGGGATTGCTGGTTTTTGGGATTCCTTCTGAGCAGGCTAAGTTCCACTTAATGAGAGCACAAATCAGGAATGGAGGTTGAAGTCCAGGTGCCTGGCATGAGCACCTATTCACTCCATGGGGTAGGGGCAAAAACCAAGGTCTCATGACCTTGACATATATATAGAATTCACTCCAGGCACATGACAGCCTGTGATCAAAGAAACATTGTTCTTAGAAATTTTACTTCTTTATCTCCAAATCTATTATTTGTTTTCATTTCCTTCTTTATCCTGGACATTGTGATTACTTTCTTCTACCTTAAATTTAAAAAATACAGTTGGGTATGGAGGTGTAAATGAGTACTTGTGATCTGTTAAATGTAAAAAAGTCAAACATATCCAAATAACAGTAAGCCATCTTCAAAGGAAAGCACCTGCGGGCCAAAGAACTGGGTGATACGAAGTGAAATATATTCTTGTTTCAGTGACATTAGTAGAAAGGGGCCTATTGTAAAACAGTCTGTTGTGTTAATCTTCACTATAAATGTCATGTTCAAAGTCATGTAAATTGAGCACTATTTGAAAAATACATCACTTTATGTTTTAATATTTGATGCCTGTCAGAATATATATTCATTAATTTTCTTGTACCATTGAGGAGTTACGCTATTTGATCATTACAACCATCCATAGATCGTTTGGTCATTGCTACTCCTTCCTTTAGGATTTTAGAAACTGGCTCACTGGTTTGCATCAACAGTTCTCTTGTCATAAGTTTTGAACATTTCAATATCCACAGAGAAGATGCTTACCATAAGCTGTTCTTGGAGCTTCTGGAGCACCTCCTTTCCAATTTTCTCTTGTACCTCACCCTAACTACCCACACTGATAGTCATACTAGTCTCTTCTTATGACTAGTAACTCTAGCTCTTCCATAATCCAAATTTCAAACACTTGCCAGTCACAACCCCCATCTTTCCATCTAACTTCATTTCATGTCCTCTTATAAACAATTCTTCAAATTCACTGCTTCCTTCAAACATTTGACTGTTTGCTTTTTTCACTCTTTGGCCACTCCTTAACTTCACTTCCTTTCTTGCTTGGCATAATTACAAGGTCTATCCTTAAAATCACTTCCTTGCATATATTCCCAATTCCTCTGTCCTTTACTATCTCCTTCTGTCATCCTCACCTGGTTACATTGAAATTCCAGTCTATTCTCAGCTGTACTGACACAGAAGTATCAATGGAAAAAAAAATCAAAACACACCCACCGACACACAACCACATTGTCTGGTCTCACTTTAAATTCATGGCAGATATGTGTTGCCCATTTATCCCATTATATATCCCTAGTTTCATGCTGTCAGGTATATATTTTGCACCTTCTTCTATGCCTTCAAACCACCAATATCGCCTTCCCCTGTCGTCTTCTTTTTTTTTCTTGATTGCTTAGTGTTTTACTAAAGAAATAGAAACAAATGGAAGAAAACTTGCACACATTTCTATTACCAGTATAACTTTTTTTCCTGGTTGTACCCTGTATTTTGCCTTTCTTGTTATGACATTATTTGTATTCCTCTTGAAGCCTGGTGCTTCTGGTACCCTGAAATTCATTTTCTCTTCTCTAGTTCGGTCTCTGCCTTCCCTCTCTTTCCCATATTATCAAATTTCTTCTTTTTCTTGCATCATTTAATATGCCTATGCAATAATAGCACCCACTAAATTATTCTGTTGACCCTCCCTAGTTTCTCAGCTCTCTTGCTCTCTTGTTGAGCAAAACATTCTCTCTTCACTTTGCATCACTCAGAAATGAATTCACATTCACTACTCTAGGAAAATGAGCTTAATAAGACATCTGTGGCATTGTCTGTGCCACATGTGGTCAAGCCTCAGTCTTACTCTCTTAACAGCAGCACTGGGCAGAGCTAAAGACTCTTCTTGAAACACTTCTTCACTTGACCTCTTGAAACTTCTCTCTAGTAGTTCTCCTACTTCACTGCTGGTTCTATAAAGTTCTTCTATTGATTTCTCTTGATCTTTGGGACTGTTAAGCATGGCTGTGCTCCAGGATCCAACTGTTGGCTTCTGTAGTCTCACTTTCTAGTTGAGATCACATCCAACCTCGCGCCTGTACACACTTTATATACTTTTTACCCTTACGTTTTCTGACACAGCCTTTCTTCTGAATTCTAGACCCATATATTTGTCAGTTTGTATCCCCACCTGGATTTGTAATGGACAAACTTAACATGTCTGGAAATGGACTCTTGATTCACGTCCCTCTTCTAAAAAACCTGCTCCTCCCATAATCTATCTATCTTTGCAAGTATCGTCTCTAATCTCCCAGTTTCTTAGGACAAAAAAATAAAGTCATCTTCTCTTTCATGCCGTATATCTGTTCCTCCACCAAGTAACAAATCTGGTTGATGCTAAAGAAATCTGGAACCTGACTTTTCCATTGCTTTTACTACTATAAATCTGTTATAAGTAAAACTTCCAATACATAGGCGTGCATACACAAACCATACACACTGCTATTGATCAAACTCTGGTTTACACACATACACAATTTCAGTGGTTTCAAGATATACAACTAATGTTAAGAAATCTAAATAATTGGTGTGGTTAGAATCTGTACTGGTATAAGGTAATAACCACAGATTGGTCTCTCAGTTGTACTTGAGGAATAGGTACGCTTTTTTTTCTCCTGGGCTGATACATTTCACTAGTAGGTCACAACCAGAAGAGCTCTGCACTGGGAGTCAGAAGAATTATTTGCAGCGGTGCCATTATTAACAAGTTGTGTAACCCAGATATATTTGTTCTACAACTTTGCCTCTGTTCAGGCCACCAAATAGGGCCTGAAATGTATTCATATTTCTCCTTTACAAAACTCAGCTCCTTGTAATTACAAGAAAATACTGTGAGAAACTAAAGAGAAGAAATCAAGATACAGGTTAAAATATTAGGCATCCCCTGGGGATCTTGGAGGAAAGTAATTCCATTTTCCACCTGTATCCCAGCTCTGCTTCCCTGGATTGTCCAATTAAGCACCACAATCTGAGGCCCAGGAAGTAAACTGGTACTGTATTTATTTATCCTGCCACTCAAAAGCAAAGTAAAATTCAATCCCACCCAGTGAATGAAAGCAAAAAAGAAAAAAAGACCTTGTTGTGAGAATTGGGGAGGAAGAGAACTGTTTGAAGATTATTAATATCAAAGAATTAATTTTGTCGTTTTACAGAGTTGAGTTAATGGATTAAACTTGTGGCTGTTTTATGTAGTTTTTTCAGAAAGTGATGTGTCAGAATTTTTACATCTGAGATACTTGCTCTTTTAAGTTGCCTGGAAGCATGAATCATAGGTAAAATTTTCCTGCTGATAGTTCTCTTTTCTCTCGTTATCAAAAAAGAGGAATTTATATGTGATTTTTCAATGGAAATAGGAGTGGAAGAAAGCCAGTTCATTTCAAAGACACTTTAAAGGTGCCTGAATTTCTATGTAACTTTGAAAACAAACTTAAACTGATATTCTGAATTCTATTAGCAATCACAACTGCACAAGTCTCCATTATCATTCCTTACACCTTGACTTAGGTGTTCTCACAGGAAACCTTCTAAAGTACGAGGCTGGGCGTATTTGGGGGTTTGATTCTGCATACTCTGAGGGAGAGGAACCTCACTTTTTTATGGACTAACTAGCTTCTCAGCACTACTCTAATTTGGTTCTTTGCATTCAGAGTTAATCTCAGATATAATCATCACAGTAATTATTTGAGGTAGGTGTTACATTTCCCATCTAACAAATGATGTTATGGAGGCTTAGAGAGATTAAAATGACTTGCCCAAGGTTATTCAGCTAATAAATAGCAGATTCAGGAATCAAGCTCAAATCTTTTTCTTTCAAAGTCTTATCTCTTTGGCATAATCTATTTGTAGTTAGGATTTCTTTCTGAAAATTAAGAAGTGAATTTAAGCCCAAATTTAGATCTACATTTGTAGTCATTAATTCTAAATTGAAATATGCAAACATAAAAAAAAGAGTTAGAAAAGAAATCTAGCCAAATTAGTGTGATATAATACAAAATGGCTTAAAGTCAGTTTCTGAAGACCTTCTTTTTGGTCTCAGCTGTCTCACTAACTAGCTCTGTGACCTGGGGCCTCACTTTGGGACCTTAGATTTCTCATCTGTAAAATGAGGATGTTGAACTCAATGATCTTTACATCCTTTCCAGCATAAAAATATTCCGTGTTTCTGTGTGGGAGCTAGTTGAAGAGTGTTTTCCTCCTTTCAAAGCCGTATTAGTAAAGCACCTGAAGGAAAAAAATATTGGGAAGAGGAACAAAACCTCATTTTATGCCATATATTTATGTACATAATTGCATTAAATTCCCACAACCAACATATGTCAGGTGTCAACCCTGTTTTACAGAAGGGAAAAGACTTAGAAGTCAAGCAGTTCACCCAAGTTGGCGAGGTTTGGTCCAACATGTTTGCCAATGTTTATGAAGGCCCAGATCCTAGTTCTCAGTTTGTCGAATCAAATTTACTATTTTCAATTTTTTTTTTAACAAGATAACTTCATTAGCTCATTGCAATGTAATTGGAGGAGAGGAGCTTTTGTAGCTTACGGTTAAGGTGTACATTCTTGTTGAGATTAGTACAGAAGGCGAAGAGAAGAGTAAAACCAGACAGACTTTGGGGAGGTCAGGAGCTAGGCTCTGCAAGGTCGGCCACGACCTGTCGGCCAAGCTGAGGGTTTTTATCTCTTCCCTAAGGAAAATAAGGTATGCTTGAGGGCCGTATGATCCAGACTGCAGTCCAAAAAACTAATTTGAGCTGCATTAAGGGGAAAGGATCGTTGCAGAGCCAGAGACGAACTGGGTTTGATGGTCTTGGCTGTAAACTAGGTAAGAGAGAAAGTGACTTAGGTTACGATGGTAACTGCGGGCACGGAATGAGATGGATTCACTTAACAAATGTCGAGGAGATGCAACTGACAGAACGTGGCTACAGATGGTGAGGCAAGAAGGATGTGAGGAATAACGACCAGGTTTCTCTCACATACAAGTGCACGGTACGTCTGGAAGTGGATCAGGTTGCGGGTTGATAGTAGTGGGAAATGGGTTTCGCAATAAATATACTACAGACAGTGGTGCTTTGCAGCTGAAATACCTTCTAAAAAATGCTTTCTGATATATCCTCTTGTTAATGCCACTATCTTCCTTAGGAGACAAAATTCTCAAAAGGAGAATGAGCATAATAAACATAATGATGTATATTTGAGAGAAAAAGTCTTTTGATAACTTACTATTATTCTCCATTTCAGACTAGCATTTGTACTTTCCTCTTAATAGGCGTGTCACAAAATGTGAAATCCCATTTATTGTGGATAACTAACAGCTGGCGTTTCTGCAGAATGAGAGAAATACAGGTGCCTTTGGCTTGATTAGAAACATTAAACATACATGATTATCGGCTTGGTTTTTGGATCCAAAGTAGTTACTCAAAAGGAGAAAGTTAGGTGTTTGGAGGTTGTATGTATTCTAAATTCAGGGTCATTCATGCTTTAGCTTCAAAATGGTTGAAAAGATGTGTCCTTTTCAGCAGGTCTGTCTGGTTTAGAGAGCAGTGTCTTTCGGCTGAAATACTCAAGTAACATTTTTTAATAGCGGGCCTTAAATGATATGAGTACTTCGGTGATTCCAAAATAAGAAAAGCCTGATACATATAATACTGTTTATTATTAAATTACCACAGAATATTCATTTAATCCTGGCACTGATTAATTCATTAATCCTGCATCATCTCTCAGCAATTTCCATTTGAAATTGGGACTCTAAGCGGTTGACATCAACTTCATATTGGAAACACCCTGACTCCTCTTAAATGCTGTGGGTGCTTTGAGTACAGTGAATACTTACTAAGCTCTGGGTCTGTCAAGTGTCATCCTATTTACTTCCTCCAAGAAGGATCTAAGGCACATACTAGTTTGCTAGCCATTTGACCCAAGAAGCAAAACACACTTGATGATGAATGATTCTGGATCATTATTTTCGTACTTTGTTATAGCCCAATCATTTATGAAAGGAAGAAAGAAAGAGGGAGGAAAGGGGCACAGGGATAAGAAACAGGGGAGTTTCTGCAATTATTTCAGAACAGGAAAGTGCATTCCCTTGTAAACACCTGCCAAAGATCATAGCTCTTCATATTTTGTTCATCATCATTCTCTTCGACTTACTGGAGATGTTCCTTCTATTGCATACGTAGCGGAAGAGCGTAAGAGCCCTTCCAAAAGTGACCAGAGAAAGCCAGAGAAAGCCAAAGACCAGAGAGTGCAGGCATCTATGTTAAAAGGTAATCTAGTTGAATAAATCCGCAGGCAAATCAACTAAGAAAAGCTACCCCATATCATCATGGAAGTAAATCATTCTTCTGGGGACACAAAAATGTGTTTGAAGTATCCCGGACCATAATGCTTCTTCCAATTCTGAAGTTCTCCTCAAAGCCCCGATCAGCTTTGATCAGATTTCAGTGAGTTTTCAAAGCTCCACTCTTCTGGCCTCTTAACCATAGTCAGATACTTGTTAACACTTGGGGGCTGCCTATTTCATTCAAAATCCCGTGCCGCATACGGGGACTAAATGAAAGGCATTCTCAAGCTGAAATTAAATGTAAGCCTTGGATAAATAAGGAGGAAAAGAAACACGAGGTAGAAAGGGGCAGGGATAGGGAAGTGGAGATGGGGGAAGACTTTGATCAGGGTTAGATTTTCTAATTCTGCCAGTCTGTAGTGTTTCAGCTCATGAAACTAAGATATTTCCTATTCCTTGTCCACTCCTTGTTGTTTTTTGGGATTAGACTTTATGTGTTCCTCAGAATCTCACAGACACTCTGATTTGGAAATACAAGACAGCGCAACATGAATCTGCATTTTAAACAGAATCATCCAAGTCCTTTGGGGAGACACTAAAGTGAGAACCAGTTGTCTAAAGAAGTCACTTTATGTTTGCCATGAATCTTTTTTTTTTTTTTTTTTTTTTAGATTTTGTTTATCTACTTGACACAGAGAGATCACACGTAGGCAGAGAGGCAGGCAGAGAGAGAGGGGGAAGCAGGCTGCCCACTGAGCGGAGAGCCCGATGTGGGGCTCGATCCCAGGACCCCGAGATCATGACCTGAGCCAAAGGTAGAGGCTTTAACCCACTGAGCCACCCAGGCGCCCCTGCCATGAATCTTTCTTAAGGAACAACAGGCAGCCAAGCCTCAAAAAAATGGACTTGTCCGGATAGAGTAGCCACTGAGGTATCAATTGGCAGGGAGTTGCCCTTGAGAGCTGACCTCCTTTGCATTTTTAGTTAGGATGAAGCACTTAATAAAAAAAAAAGGAAAAAAGAAAAAGAATGAGACTTAGTCTTTTTGCTGTTTGAGCTGTTAACAGTCTGAAGCATATTCTGCCTCCTGGAAGTTAAAATTTACAAGTAGATCAGAAACTGGGGTGGGGAGTAAGGTGGGAAACAAAAGCACTCGGAAAGCAGCTCAAGATTTCAAATGTTAGAAGGTCATTCGCTCAGACAGAGCATTTTATTTTTATCTCCTCCTTGGAATATTTGGATCTGACCAGTGTGCCTGCCGGCTTCTCTCTCAGTCCCTCCGTGGGCTGCCTTAAAAGGAAAATGCTTATGTAAAGAAGACAAGTGTGGGAAGGCAGGCATCAGCTTAACGGACCAAGGAGCTCAGTGATTTCACCCACCGCTTCTTTCCCAGAGCAAACTCCCTAGAGATGCTCTTCTAGCAAGATGTCTGGTGCTTTCCAGTGCTTCCCCAGCCCTTTCTGATGCGATGATTTCCTCCTGATAGCTTAATTTTATTAGATCATAGGAGCACAGTCTGTAAATGTGAAAACACTTAAAAGGAAACTTTCAAAGCAGCTGTTTAATGTAGGGCTTAAAAAAAATCTGAGCGGTTGGGTGAGGGGAGAAAACTCAATCTAAAACCTTACCAAATAAAAACTATTGAGGGAGGCTGGTTTCCCCTTCCCTCGTGTAAGTAAAATATTCATGAATTCTGCCACTATGGTATTGTATGCTAGATGCAATCAACAACTTTTACAGGGTAGAAATGATGGAAAAGTGTATTGTTACCTTACAATGCTTCATGGAAGAACCATGAAATCTGCGTTGCAAGGCGCTGTCTCTCACTGTAGCAACCTTGCTTCACACATTTCCAGAAGGAGCAATGGTCTGGACTTTCTGAAATGCTTTTCATAATAAGATGCCCAGAGGAGGTAGCTGGCTGCTGGAAGGGCTGAGGATTCTGTATAGCCCTGATGGGAGGACAGAGCATTGAAAGGGGGCAAATAAATACATTGAGCGCCTACTCAGTGTCAGTGTCCCATCCTTGAAACCAAGGAAACACTTGGTGAGCAGAAGAGCAGCTGCATTTCTTCAAGGGCCTAATGGCCAGGGTAAAGACCTGCTGTTTCAGAAGACAACTGACCCCTGGTTATGTAACGGATCACACAATGTCTTTAGGCCACCAAAAAGGTGCTGTCTTTCGTGTGTCCATCCGTCTGCTCCTGCCTCCATTGATCGATCTGTTGGTGGATTTCTCTATGCACTTACTGAATATCTTAGAGTGCCTACCTCAGTCTGTGCTCCATACCTGAGAAACACAGGGGTTGATACGATTCCTCCACTCAACACACTCAAAACGTCCTATTTCAATGGAGGGATAGGTTGACGTACTTCAGGTTAAAAATGGTAGGTTGAACACGTTCGTCTGAGGTTGACATCATAAAAAGATGAACAGAGTAGGAAGGGATGAGTGGTAATTAATTTAGAAGTTCCCGGAAAGGAGACTCCTCCGTTGACAGTAGGAAGACCTGAAAAACCACCCGTTTTGTGTAAAGGGACCCTCAAGGCACTCCTAGGTAATGGTTGAAAGACTGTTTCAGAAGCAATTATAACACCAAAACTTCGTCCTCGATATTTCCCAGCAAAAGGATTGCCTTTCTCTCTCAAGGTAAACAGATTTTTCCCTCTGGTGAGGATACCAGAGGATCTTCACATTGTAAGATGACAGGAACAGAGCAGAATTCCCAACTGAAGAGAGGGGAAGTTAGTGTTACACACTGAAGGTCGAGACCATTCCTCTCTTGCTGTTTTCCTTTATCATGTCTCCGGATAGTTTAGCAAGACTTACACATTCCAGTCAGATCTTGGAAAATTGTTTTCTACTCCATCTAACAACTTGAATGAACTGACATGGGGATTCTCTAGTTAAAAAAGAAAATAAACAGGCAATCACTATTTCATTCACTTCAGTGCGTAATAAAGACCATCATCTGCAAGCCATCTCCACAAGCACAGACTTTTGTTTGGTTATAAATTCCCACATTCTTTTTTTTTTTTTGTATGTGCTGCTTTTATTTATTTATTTATTTTTATTAACATATAATGTATTATTTACTCCAGGGTACAGGTCTGTGAATCATCAGGCTTACACATTTCACAGCATTTGCCATAGCACATACCCTCCCCAATGTCCATATCCCTACCCCCCCCCCCCCCCGGG
>CM052813.1:42309719-42384677 GCA_028533885.1 Nasua narica | reverse complement strand
CTTCTGTTTTGCTGTTCGTGTATAGGAATGCAACTGATTTCTGTGCATTAATTTTATATCCTGAGACTTGATTGAATTCCTGTATGAATTCTAGCAGTCTTGGAGTGGAGTCTTTTGGGTTTTCCACATAAAGTATCATATCATCTTCAGAGAGTTTTACTTCTTCTTTGCCAATTTGGATGCCTAAATTCCCACATTCTTATACATGGAAGGGGAGGGAGTCAAGGATCAGATGAGAGGGAAATCTCTAACATGAAAAAGACCAAAACAAAAACAGAAGAAGCATCTTGAGGAAAACGAAGTCTATGTGGGATCAAAAGAATTCTAAAATGAACAAAACTCTTCTTTAACAAAACTGAGATCAGAGAAGATGCTATAACCATTGGGGCGAAAAATGTATAGGATTTTGCAGGCGATGCTGAAAACAGCCAGGGGTGTTACTCTGAAGTCTGTACTGTGTAATACAGTAGCCTCAAGCCACATGTAACTTCTTAAATTTACGTTAATGAAAATTTAATAAAACTAAAAACTCAGTTTCTTTCTCATGCTAGTCACCTTTCAAGGGCTCATCAGTCACATGTGGCTAGTGGCTAACATTAGGCATTGCAAATGGGACATTTCATCTTTAGAGAAATTCTGCTGGGCAGTGCTGCTCTAAAGAAGCTTCTGGAACTAGAAATGGAAGGAATGAGAGTAGAGCATTTCTTCTTAAGTGTTTGATAAATATAATGATAGCACTATCAAAAGGATGGAAGAGTACTGAAGAGGGTGTTGGTAATTTTTGCTCAGAGGGTTGATGACGAGACATTTCACTGGAGTCATGTTTTGACAGACTGGAAATGGGCTAGGGGAAATTGCCAAGTTTGAGACCAGGTAGGTCTTCTATCCTGTCAGGCTTTGTGGCCCCACCTCTGCTCTTTTCTGTGACTGAAGAGTTTGAAGAACCTGCAAAAGGGAGAAGATTCAGGCATAGGAAACTTGAGGAGATGAGGGGAGATTTAATAATGAGAATCCCAGTAGTTGGTTCATTGAAAGCAGAAGTGAAATACTGTCAGGGGGATATTGGGGAAGAATATAAAGACAATGGGAAAGGATAACGTGACCAGTGTTGTAAAGGTGGAGCAAAATGTGTCTGGTTTGGTTACTCTTCAGAGAATGCTGTTTCTCCTAACTCTGTCCATTAGATATTTAACATTCTATTAAAATGGAAGCTTCACACCTGCATGTTAGAAAATAGTTTTAAAACCTTCAGAGAAAATCAGGAAAATGTTGCTGTCTCTCCTCACTTTGGAAACCATCGATAAAATCTCCTGTGTGCTTTGTCAAGTCAGTTGTCTGGTCCGTGATCCACAAAAAAAGAACATGGGAAGGACCAGAGGGGCAAATGTCAGATGGAATTGGAATAATGAACTTTAAGGTAGGGAAGATGAGACAAGTCAGCATCAAGTTAAAAAAAAAAAAACAACCCAGAAATTTGGGTCCTTCTGAACTCTTGCTTATCATATGTAGGTGTCCTGTTCTATTCATAAGTTGAGCGTAAGAACAAATAAGTAAAAGCAGAATGACGTTCATGATCTTCTAACACAACAGAAATGTTATTAATACCAGTAGTTTAATTTTAACACTGGTTATTTATGATATTAATAAATTTAGCACATTTGCAATTCGTATTGGCACCATTCGGGATATAGGCGTTGTAGTCCTTAACTCTAAAAGGTGTCATTGGCCCTATTAGAGGATGTCTGTTGTAGGAGTCATTAATTAGCGTCCTTTTTTTCAGTATTTACCAAGAGCTGCATTTCTAGGCTGTAAAGGAATGTGCACCTAAAAAAAGCTAGTTGTTCATCATTGACGGTAAAGAAGTATTTCACCACTAAGAAAGTTATGTGTGTGTGAGAGGGGAGAGTTCAACTGTTTCTGATAGTCAAGGTAAAATGTCTTGAAATACCTTTCGATTGCAGAGGCTATATGTTAGTTAATTACCCTAACTACCTTGAGAAAGAGTTACGGTTTTTTCTTGGAGTATTAAATGAACTTGAGGCTCTTTGTACTCAGTGCGGATGGAGCGTTCTATGAAATAAGATGTAAGGCTACTAAGATATGCCTTGAACTGCTATTTATTTAATACTATTATCTAAAAAATAACACATTTATTCCACAAACATTCATGGTCATTTACCAAATGCCCCGCTCCATTCTGGAAGCTGCAAAACAAAGCAGACGAAATAGCTGTTTTCCTATTCTACACTTGATCTTAGCCAAAAGGCCGAGAAGCGATTGTTTTCCTATTCTAATGGGAGAAATAAAATAATTGACAAAAGGAGACCGTGGCAGGTAGCGATAAGTGTACTGATGGAAAATAAAGCAAGCCCCGAGGCTTCTAAGGGAGCTGGAAAAATCAAGCAGAGTGAGACTCCACATTTTTCTGCATCTCCAAGGTGACTGGAGTATCCAGTAGGAGAGTGTTCCAGGCCTTGCACCAGCATTCCTGTGCTGCCTTATGGCAGAGCATTACTCTCCCCTACCTCTAGGGGGCGCGTCACAGCTCCGTGACAGCTTCTGCTCCTAAAATGAGTCTTGGGTATAAAGTTACAGTTCCATATGATGAGTAAGTTCCAGAAATCTGTGCAACATCGTGCCTGTAGTTGACAGGAAGGTATTGTGCACTTAAAAATTGGTTCAAATAATAGATTCCACAGTAAATGTTCTTCACACACACACACATACACGCACACACACACAACCATCAATAGCATCGATGGGGCATAAGGAAGCTTTTGGAGGTGATGGCTATATTGATGGCTTTGATTGTGGTGAGGGTAACAAGGTGTATACATAGGTTCCGATTGTGTACATTAATTTTATACAAATAGTTTCCGTAACTTATGTGCAGGCTTTTTTGCATACCAGGTCTGTGTCAGTAAAGCTAAAACAAACAAACAACAACATCAAAAAACCCCCCAAAGAACAATAACAAAAAATCTTCTGGAGCTGGCTTCACAGAAGTTCTGGGCGATAGCCAATAGCATCACACTTCTGGCCTTCCCCTCAGATGGCTTCAGCCCTGTTTTGTGTAGGGGTTTCTCCTAAAGCTCTGTGACCCTTATTTGTCACGGTCCTTCCTGATGTAGCTGCCCCAGTCCCCGTGCACATTCCTGGGTTATGTCGTTTCCATCAGCCCCTGGAACTCCTGTTTCCCCGGTAGATGCAGAGGCACGAGTGCACATTGGGGTAAAGGACTGCCACCTAGGTCGCTTATATTTCTCTGAGGTAAGAATATGAATGTGTGTGTCTAATGTGTGTTTTCTTGTCATTTTCACATGGATTTGGTGTCTCCACAGCTGAGTGTGAGTCCCTCGGGGTAGGGCAGTGTTTTGGTTTTTGTTTTTTTGGGTTTTTTAATTTTTTTTTAAATTACCTTCTTTCCCTAACCTCCCTCTCTTGTGCTTTGAGTACCGCCCGTTTCCACTGAAAGAGGTCTACTTGGTTATAGAGCAAAACATGGTTGAGTGTGTACTGCCATCCTCCCCAGCGTTTGAAGTCTTTCGAGCCACAGAGCGGTGGACATATTGGTTGTTGCCCTTAAAATGCCCACGATCTGTTTGTGGAGGTAAAAGTAATACATGTGTGAATAATTACAGGACATCCGAAGGTAGCATAGGGACAGGAAAATAATTGCAGTGAGACTTTTAAAGGTCAATATGAACTTAATGAAAACGAACAATTTGCACTGAGGCTCTTCCCAGTGTGTGGAATTCTCATAAAGGTGTGACTTCTGGAAAGAGTCAAACATATGTGGAATATAGGATGTCAATCATCCTGGCTAACGTTCGGGTGGGTTAAGTGGGACCAGTTCAAGGAAGGCATGGGGCCCAAAAAGAAGGATACAGTTTTATTCTAACAGGTATCAGGAGTTCTATCCATTTTTAAACTGGAGACATATTCAGGAAAATGAAAACATGGAAACATTTTAGAAGCTATTCGCAATAACTGGTCATTTTTATGTCATTCTAAAATAATAGTAATACAATCTTTTGCATATGTAACCAAAATGCTACTATGGCAACCGACAAGTTGAGCCCCTAGTAAGGGGGACTCCATTGCCTATCTGATGCCAGGAATGAGCCAGTTTAACATGCCTTATCCTCATGTACACACACGCGTGCGCACACACACACACACAGATTTCTGCTCCAGTAAGACCTCTATCTGAAGCAGATCTTTGTCAAGTTTGAGGAGATGGAGAGCTTCAATTCATGACACACAAGCCGCTTAATGTTGAACGTTAGACGTCCTGCCTCCAAAGTTCTTGTTTAGGGGCCCTCTTATTCCCTTTCCTCCCATTAAGCTTCTCTGCCCTCTCCTTGGAAACAAATTTGACTAGAAATTTAAAATAAGGGGTACCTGGGTGGCTCAGTGGTTTAAAGGCTTTGCCTTCGGCTCAGGTCATGATCTCAGGGTCCTGGGATCGAGCCCCGCATTGGGCTCTCTGCTCAGAAGGGAGCCTGCTTCCCTCTCCCTCTCTGCCTACCTCTCTGCCTACTTATGATCTCTCTCTCTCTCTCTGTCAAATAAATAAAATCTTAAAAAAAAATAAATTTAAAATAAGCACATAACTATGTCACAGGCCTCCCATTTTATTCACAGATAGTCATCTTTTCCTAATATGTCTCCTGGCCCCATTCCCTTTTGGGTCACCCTGCAATGGGTGGGACCATTTTGCGGGGGTCGGGGAGGAGGTAGACCTCTATGTCTGCACACTGCACTCTCCCTGACCCTGTGTTCTCTCCAGGTTTTCCTACCAGCTTTGCAGTATCTAGTAAACACAACGGAGGGAGGGCATGTCTGTTCCATTCTCCATTCTCCATTCTCCCATGTCTCCATTCCCTGGAGAGTTCTGTCCAAAGTCCGATTTACAGGAGTTGAGAGCTTGTCATACATTGAGCTCCAGGGGCCACCAGGTAAAAGCAGATCCTCTGTGTCCTTCCTTTTGCTGGCGTAACCGTCTCGTCCTCCCTTTCCCCCTACACAGATTTCTGTTAATGTGTAAGGGCAGGATTTGCCCATGTTATTATTTTGAGTGTCGTGGTAATACTGAAAACCCTTTTGGTATCTTAATGAAGTAGATGATTTAACAAACGATCTCGATTTCAGAATCATTCCACCTCATTGTTCAGGAAATTTCTAACCTATTATCACCGGACAATCTATAGTCCTTCATTTCAATAGCAGAGGATCTTTGGAGAAGCGCTTTTGTGTGCTTCCAGAGCAATTCTTACTGGCTCTTTGATTTCAGTTACACGATCTGACTGCCGTTATTCTCCCCCTCTGATTTGTGGAACTCCGCATCCTCAGGAAGACAGATGCCGGCAGAAGGTTTGAGGCTAGTCTGTAATATCTGGGTTGAGGCTGGGCTGACTCCCTCGGAGGGAGGGAAGGGATAGGGAGGAGGGTAGAGTCCTTTTCTCCCTCTGACTGAAGGGTGGGTCTTAGGGTTCCTCGCTGCTGATGCAGAACTCTGCTTAAATGATATAGGACGTGAAGGGGTGGCAGCAAGTACAAAACCCTGAAACAAATTACCATATATATCATGTTCTGGTGGGTAAGATAGAAGTGATGTGTGTAATGAATCAAAGCTGGAAATACTTCTGGTGTGTGGTGATAGTGAGGGAGACCGAGTTCTGTGGGGCTCCGCCTCAGCTTCCGAGGGCTCGGTGGGAGGAATATGTGAGTAAGCAGAAACCACTCACTGGAATGTGACAAGGGAGGACATCTGTGAGGGCACAAGAGACCTTTGGTTATTGCAGCAGGGATCTATTACTTCGCCAGCCCAGCACTCTGAGTTCCCTGTGGGGATCGGCTCTTCCCCTGCTGTAGGCCGATTGGGCATGCGCTCAGTGAGGGAGCCTTCCTCACCCCTGTCAAGGCATGGGTGCATGATTCAGGCCGGGCCTCCGTGGCCCTCTCTTCCTAAACCTGAATTTCAGGGGCGTGATAGGATCACAGAAGTGATGTGCAGCCAATGGATCCTGCAAAGGAGAGCCTCAGTGACCTGGCCCTTTGGCTTCTGTTCCCCAGAGTTACTCTGGTTGCTGTCTTCCTTTGAGCCCTGGCGGGTCCTGTTCCTCTTGATTATGTACAACGTCCCGTGTGCCTTGGGGAAGTTCTGTGTCATGCTCAGGCGAGCCTGGAGCCGTTCCTTGTGTTGGCGGTGAACTATCTCAGTTGGTGAAACCGTCAGCATATTCCGGCCATCGGCTTCTTGCTGCTAATACACAGGCTGTTGGCTTCAACATGATTTGCCTGGATCTCTTCCAGTCAGACTGGAAAAGAGAGACATGGGAAAACAGAGTAATGTTAAGGGTATGTTTATACTTAGGTTATTGCTCTGAGGGCTTCTATAAATACAAGGAAACAAACAGGGCCTCAGGCTGGTTATAGGACAAGTTTGTAAGCTCTGAATTCCACTTCCTTATATGTTGAGTGATGATTACTCGTTCTTCTCTGTAGAAACGAGAATCAAGTCAGATGATGTTGTTACATCCCTGGGACTAGGGTTGGTACATCGGAGGTGCTTAACTAATCTTTGATACTGTCCTTTCCTCTCCGTGATCTCTCGCTTAGTCTCCCTTCGGAGATACTGATGAGGCTGGCAGATTAAACAATGCATCGAGGTGTGTTTTGTTTCAGGCTTTTTGAACAGGACTGCTTTCCACAGTGGGTCACGAGGTGGAACTTCGAGATGTAGGTATGTTTGTCTTCCCTTGGAAACTTGTCATCACTTTGAAACATTTTATTGGCAATGGTCAAAAGGAAAGTCTTAAGAAACTTGATGGCTCGAAGATAGTGGAAGCACAACGTGTTTTGTAAATTTCACCAGGGCCCTGGCCTGCCTGAAGAGTGGGTACACGTTCTATCCCATTAGCACGATCCTCTCCCTTTCATTAACTCCGAAATCCACTTGCTAGTGAACAATGAATCCCCTACTGATGTCTCCCCAGGGCACAGGAGAGATCTGCCGGGAGCCACCCTTCTGTTGTACCGCGTGGCCACTGTTTGGTGCCCTCCTATTGCTCTGGAGTCAGAATTTCATTTTGCTGTTCTCTTTGGTCCTGACATGAAGAGGCTCTCTATACTGTCTACCTGCCAACGCACATCCCATCCCGAACTCCTGCTTCACTTGCTCTTTGGGTTCCAAAGCTATCCTGATTGTGATGAGTCAACCTCTTCGTCTTTGGATTCCTTCCTTCTCTTCGAAGCTTAAGATGAGTCCATGAGGCAACATGGAGGATAGATGTAGGGATAGACAGAGGCCATTCCCCTGATTGCATTATTCCCATAATGTCCTATCCATAGGTCTGTCGCTTAATTCCTTCATTCTTTATACATAAATAGAAATAGTTTTCAATGTCATATTAATAGACTGAGATACTTTGGTATCTTAATGCAGTAAGTGATTTCAGGAAAGTCAATTTCAGAATCACAAAGTCTGCCACAAATTCATTTTTCAGGAAATTTCTAAACTATTATCCCCGGACAGTCTACAGTGCTTAATTTCAGTAACAGTATCTTTGTGTGCTTTCAGAGAAATTCTTATTGGCTCTTTGATTTCAGTTATACAATTTGTCTGCTGATTTTCTCCCTCTCTGATTTGTAAAACTCAACATTCTACATACAAGGCATATCCCAATTCAAACCTGGACTGATTAGGATACTATGCTACTCCATCTCTCAGAAAAAGCTAACTCAGAGGACAGTGTTTAAATAACTGAACTTTTTTTGTTTAGTTTTCAATCATGATTTGATTGAAATTCTATACGTTGTTCAAAAAGGACTATTTTAACAAACATAATCCTTTAAGAGTAAAATAAGTATTGATAGCATATTTCTCTCTTTTGCAGAGAGTTATGTTAATGATAAACAAACTCATAATCTTCAGGTACTGATAATTTGACATTAGCCAAAGAAATAACATTCTTTAAAGAAATGAACGTTTCTGATGCTATCTTCTGCCCAGTATAATTTATGACATTTGATAATGAGATAAGTTCTTAAAAAAATTAAGAATCAGTTGTTTGCTACTGCTATTGAGATGAATTGTTATTTATTAATTGTAGTGTTTTACTTTTTTCCTTTCCTTAATTTAAGGCAAATGGCTGATGATCATTCCTAAACTTAGGAAAAGAAATTGAGGTCACGTAAGTGCAATATTTGGGCGATCTGTGAAATTTTTGTCACTTCATTACACTTATTCCAGGAAGCGTATTATCCAGGCTGATAGGGTTTTTTATTTTTTGTTTTGCCTTTCTCGAAAGTGAGCTTTGGCAAATAAAGCTGGTCTTTTTGCCTTTCAGTATGGCTCTGTCATGTTTTCTTTCTCTATTCATTGAGTCTAGATTCTGAAGTTTTCTATGAATTTTCTAAAAAAATGATGCCATCTGCTTATTCAGTGAGAAGTTCTCGCATTTCCTATAGTGCCTTCCTTTTCTTCTTGTAGTTATGAAATCACAATTAATTTGATGCACTGTTACTTTTCAAAGCAAGGAGCAAAAAATAGCCTCTGGGCTCTGCATCCTACTATAACGAAGAGAACAGGGATTTTGAAATCCCACAGGGATGAGTGCAAGTTCTGGGTTGGCGACCTGGTTGCCCTGCAGTTCCCTAGCACCTCATTGCCTTTGCACATGAAATGGAAAAATTGTCAATCCGCCTTAAAAGGCTAACTTTTGATTTTGGAAAAACTAAAAAGTCTTCATCATCCTCTCTTCATCCTTCATCCTTCAAAAAGTTCATCATCCTCTCTAATTGAGGAAAATAAAATATTTGACTCTGTGTTCATTTTGGAGGCACTCTCACTTTTCCAGGCCACTGGCCAGCTGCAATATGGAAGGTGATCTCTTCTCATCAGAAGAGCTACGGACCACTCAAATCCAAAGCTCTCGGTCCTTTTACAGAAGGACCAGCTCTAAGCTTCAGGACTGGGGGATTCGTGCTCCATATTTCTGTGTATTGAAGAGTAGGCCAGTTGGTGGATGTTCTTAAAGAGCTGAATTTTGAACTCAGGATTTAATAGTTAGGACTGAAGTGTTTTTTTTTCTAGGCATTTAGTCTGCTGTTGAATGCATGCTGCTGGTTCCTAGATATATTCGCTAAGTGCTTTTTAAATTGTGAAAAGTGCACTAACTGAATAGGCTTGTGTCTCCAATGCATGCATGTATCTGTTTTTGAAGGCAGTATTTAGTATTTTTTTTCTCTTTGTCCTACAGGGAACACTGTCATTATTCATGTGGTTAAGGAACAAAGGTGCTTGAAAACTCCATTGATAAGAATGTGCTTTGCAAAATTATTTAAAGTAGGATAATTTAAAAAAAAATTAACGTCCAGTGGCGGAGGAGTGTTAGGTAAATTATTCTGTATTTTTATGACAGACTATTGTAAGGCTTTTTAAATTATGTGTATGTTGTAAGAACAAACGCAAATTAAAAATAAGAGGTTTAATTATCCCTCGTGTAAATACGCGATTTCCCTCCCCTTCTGGTTTTAGAGCATTTACTTTAGAAAACTTATAATTACAGGTACTTTCTTCTTTCTTTGAAATACCTTTAAATCCTTTTGGAAATGAGTAGAACTTGTGTCAGCTTTATGACCTAGAAATGTCTTTCTCAAGGACCTGCGAGCCATCTCTTTGAGACGGAAACTTAAGGAGAGAGCATTCTATCTCCCAGTTTCCATGGGAGGGTGGGAGCCTGACTGTGGTAGGCACCTTTCTTCTAGTAGCAAAAGTATCTCCTGTGGTCAGATAGAAAGAGTCAGTTTTTCCTTTGGCTAAAGCCCACTTGCTAACACAGATGGTCATCTCAACTACCAGGGAAAGTTAGGATGAACTATGTGTGACAAATGGTGCTGTTAAGTCCTCTTCCTTGAGGATGAGTTGTTATTTATCTTGAAAACTTGTATGTAACGGGTTGTATCTGCTTGGCTCTGTGAAAGGGTGAGGTTTTTTCTGTCTTTGCCGTCTCTTAGCAGATTGCCCGTGATGTGTATCACATTTTAGTTAATGTTTCTTCAGTAATAAAAGTGTCTTCCTTCTTGTATCTTTGTGGAGAGGATTTCCATGGGAAGAGGTTTTGTTTTTAATTCTGTTTCCCCAGCATATGCTACGGTCTTAGCACTGTAGAAAGTAGGTATGAAGTGGTAAGTTAAAAATCCATACAAATTATGTGTGTGTGTGTGTTTTTCAATACAGAGCACATATATTCTGACCACATAAAAGGACTAGAAAGACATACACATATTTTTTAAAAGGTCATATTAGGCATGATGTTGATGTTTATCTTTTTGTTTTCAGATTTCTATCGTTGTAGTACCTAAGGCTAGCAAATAGTTTTTTAAAAAATAATTTGAGATCTTTAAATGATATACTAGAAATCAAATGTGATTATCGAGTTAGATGAGAATAAATTGCAAATGTGCACTTTTTTCCTTCCAAATACCATGCGTATTTCCTAAAGTTCTTATTTCATGAATTGTGGGGGAGGACCTGTCTTTAGAACTGAGGAACAGAAGTCTTGGGTGAGAAGCGTGAGTAAGCCACAGGCTAATGGTCTCATCTATTGTTCTAGCACATGGAAGAGATGTCTTCCAGATGCTTGGCTTCAGAAAAGGAGAACGGAAAACAAAAAGGGTCAGGGAGTAGGCAGCAAATGTCATTCCGTTCTTCAGCGTCACGTTCCCTTAACCCTATCTTGCTTCTCTCTGGTAGTGACCACATCTAAATTTAAAACGCTGGATGCTTGAAGATAGGGAACTGAGATGAATGGGTCCGAGATGACAGCAATGAGTTAAAAGCAGGAGAGAACATGGATTCTGGCACCAGAGAAAATCCAGTAGCAATTCTCCACAGGCAGCAAATAATTTGTGTGAGTGCATAATTAATAGATTTGTCAGAAAGTACTTAGATTGTGAAATATTGCGCGTAGCCCTCTTTCCAGATGGATTAAGATGAATGGGTCCTCCAGCAGCGTATGAAACCTCATTGCTCAGCGGCTAGAGAATTGCTGCATCTAGAGTTGTTTGAGTCTCTGCCTCTGCGCTCCTCTTTCTCTTTCCCTGGCTGCAGGGGGAAAATGAATAGAATGCTTCTAATTCCGATATTGAATGGTGTCCTTTACCTAAAGGGCATCCAAGCAGACAAAATTAAATCAGATGCTCAATGGGGAAACTTTCCACTAAGCAGGAATTTAAAATAGGGAAATGTATTAACATGTTGAAAAATGGTTAAATTAAGCCGATCTGTGGATCAGAGGTGTGACTTTTCAGCAACAAGCCACAGAGGTATTTCATGTGCAATTGCCTGCACATTGAGAGGTGACACCTGCCTTCTTTACCCTTGGAAATATCCATGCAATGCATACCTGGGGGAACTCTGATAGAAATGGGCCGGTTTAAAACAGTACGTGGAGAGTCCAGGTTCTGTTTCTTTGTACGGTATGATTGATTTGAAGGAATCGCCTATCGACAATTTCCATCTGGAAACTCTTCCTTCAGGTGAGGATCATAGGCCCTAATGAGAGGACAAAGAGGTTGGTGAGCCCTGGGAAGTCCCCTTTCTTATCTTGGGTGCCCGGGACAGTTAACAGAAAAGTGAATGAGCTTATTTTCTAAATTTTCTTTTTTTTTTGGTAAAAATCGGGCTGTGTTATAAGGGAAGTGGGTGATGTTTGGCTCAGCATCTCTCCAGGGGCCCCTCCACGCGACTCCTTAGTCCTTTCTCCTGAACAGCAGGTGTTTAGCAGAATAGTGAAAGTCAAAGCTGCTTCTGGTCTCAAGAGGAAGGGATTACAAAACCAGTGGTCATTAGTGGCTTGTCCAGATTATTTTTTCAGGGGAAACAACTGTGAATGACACTAGTAAGGTCTTAATAAAGTGTTTGCTATTATTTTGTCATCTAGTTGAATGCATTGACTTATCCCCAGTAAAGCTAAAGCAGGTGGAAACTAACCAGGGCCAGTACTCACCATACTTATTCATTCACTCAACATTTATTGAGGGCTCATTTTATTGTTTTCTAAAGATTATTTATTTGAGGAAGAGCATAGGAAGGGGAGGGGCAGAGGCAGAATGAGAGAGAGTCTTAAACAGACTCGGAGCTTGGTGCCAAGTCCCACGTGGGGCTCGATCTCATGACCCTGAGATCACACCCGGAGCCAAAACCAAGAATCCGACTGTACTGCCCATGTGCCCCATTTTATTGTTTTGTTTTGTTTTGTTTTTTTAATGAGATTCCAAGAGATTTGAATCTAAATCACTCGAGGTATTTGGTTAAAAATGTCGATTTCTATTTTCTATCCCTAAATCACTGGATCAGATTCTTTGGTTCATCGGACTGAGAATAGCATTTACCAAGTTTGTCTGAGAGTATGTTCACATAGTAAAAACTTAGAACCTGTGGTTATAGGCCGGGTGGGGTGTTTGACCCCTTCAGTCATTGCTGAGCCACTGCGTTCGAACTTGAACCAGGCCATCTCTGATAAAAGGGAAGGGATTGTGGGATGATTTTAGGATTTCAAGAGACCTTTTAAATTACAGATAGCTGGGACACCTGGGTGGCTCAGTTGGTTGAGCAGCTGCCTTCGGCTCAGGTCATGATCCCAGCGTCCTGGGATCGAGTCCAGCATCGGGCTTCTTGCTCGGCAGGGGGCCTGCGCCTCTCTCTGCCTCTGCCTGCCTCTCTGCCTGCTTGTGCTCTCTCTCTCTGTTAGATAAATAAATAAAATCTTTAAAAAAAATTACAGATAGCTTGTTGCTTTGTAAAAATTGGTTTATTTCTTCATGCTGTTGTATTTCATAAAATATTTATTGAGAACCTGTTCTGTATCAGATACACCCTAAGTACTGGGGGTAGTACTGGGGGTAAGAAGGAAACACAGCATAATGTCCCTTCCACCGTTTGTTTTGGAATTGATAGCCTTAAAATTCTGTGAGGCTCAGAAAGTGTACCTGGCTTTCAAATCTGACCAGATTCTTGTTGTTTCAGGAGTCCTGCTTCCTGTCCTGTTTTAGAAAATTCTCTAGACTTTAATTCTGGGGTTTCTGAATGTCAGCTTTCCTGTAGATTTTTACTTCTCTTCAGGTTCTTCTATTTTTTTTTTCCCCATCTTGTTGCCCCAGAGTCTCAGAGGTTGGGGAGTTGGGTACTGCCAGGAAGAGAAGACATTATATAATGTGATCAGAAAACCCAGTAAACCACAGGTTCACTTAAGAAAATCTGTTTAAGGGGCGCCTGGATGGCTCAGTGGGTTAAAGCCTCTGCCTTCGGCTCAGGTCATGATCTCAGGATCCTGGGATTGAGCCCCCTGTATGGCTCTCTACTCAGCAGGGAGCCTGCTTCCCCCTCTCTCTCTGCCTGCCTCTCTGCCTACTTGTGATCTCTCTCATTCTCTGTGTCAAATAAATAAAATCTTTAAAAAGAAAAAAAGAAAATCTGTTTTAGATCAGAGATACCAGAATAAGTGGAGTTAAGTTTTAAGAGTCAGTTGGTATTAAAGTTAAAAATGGACACCTGTAGTATTTTGAGATCTGTTCAGTATAAGGAAAGACACAGGAACTTACTTCCTGTAAGATAAATTCAAAATGCTAAATACCACCATTTTCTGTTTTCCCACCCTTTGCTGGTTAGAATCAGATAGAACTCTGGATTTATTCAAATGGATATAGCCATGATGCTGAATTCCTAAAAGTCTAGTCAAATAAATTATCTTGACACAAGGGTTTCTGATAGATGAAATGAAAATATTCTGGAAATAGAAGAAGTGTGGGCATTAGATGACCTTTTTAAGTCACTTTGGGAGAAAAATTAAATAGCAAATGAATTCTAATTCTTACCTCTCTCAATATATCACAGCAAACTATATGGAAATATATTCCCATGGTAAGCTAGAGGGAATGGCTTAATGATTTAAAACATCAGGTTTCCAATGATTAGAAACCATGGAACAGTCCGTTTGAATCTCAAAACACTTAGCTTAATCTTCCCTTCTTCCAAAACATGTCAATAGAATATCTAATTCAGGCTCTGTGTGTGTGCGTGCGCGCGCGCGGGCGAGTGCATGCGCACATGCACGAGAGGGAGGGAGAGGAGAGAGAGAGAGAAATGAAGTGGTAACTATGAAAGATCAAAACCTAAGGATTTTTAGGAAAGTCACTATTTTCGTTCTAGAAACAATTTAGGATTACTGTAAGGCTCTTAACAAAACTGGAAAAATTCATTGTTTATTCTTCTTCATTCCAGGAAAGGGAGCTTAGAATTCGCTGCATAATGTTACAGTGTCCGTTTTTAATTAACCTCAAGGAATCGTAAGACTATGCAATCAGTCTAAAGGGTTTGCTTGCTGCCTAAGCCCATTGCTTTTAGAAATTACCTCGATTTTCTAAGTCGAGGGAAAGAGATGCTGAGGGTGACAGTTCCTCTTAAAAACATCAAGGTTTTGAAAGACCTTGAAAAAAAATCAATAATCATCCAGTGGTATATTAAACGCCTATGAAGCAAATGTAATTTTTGGATATAACTATTGCAAAAAAAGATCTAAAAATATAACTAATGTAAGTATAAATTGTGTCAAATAAGCATGACCGGGTGCGAGAGAAGATAGGGACGCACGGTTAGGCTTTCTACCCGTCAGAAATCCATTTTCTCCTTCGACATGTTGAGTTTGGTGTTTTATTCAGAATAGCACCATTTAAAAAATCCTACCATTTAAAAAAAAATGAGACTGTATCATTTTTAGAGCCTAGTATCACGAGGATGTATCATTTTAAGAGCCTGGTATCATGAGGATACAGGAAGGACATACCTCCCTGTAACCTCAGGCAAACAATTATCAGTCAAAACCAGGCAAGAGACACCGATGTGATGTTAGCAAAGCAAATCGCCTAAATTATACAGTTGAAGTTGATCTTTAGAAGGATAGAGGAAAAAATGCACTCGGTTTGACCATTTGCATTTTTTGGAGAAGTTTTATTCCTCAGGAACCTAAATTTCAGTTCCAGAAAGAACTCATTCTGCCCCATTGGTTCCAATGACCATCAATTTCAGCATCTATGTGAACAGTTAGCAAAGTAAAGGCAGCCTACATCATAGGATCAAAAGGAATCCAAAATATACTTCGGTTAACTTTTCAAAGAAACAATACCCTCTCTAGCCATATCACTTTCTCTATGATGGCAGATTAGTTTCAGAAGAAATCTCTAGAGGCAAGCCCTAGATATGCTTGCCTTTTAAATAAAACAAATTTTGCTGTAATGAAGTAAAACATTCTCATTAAATAAAAATTAGAAAAAGTTAGGTGTAGGGAGAAGTATAAAGCAACTAATGAGTCATTGAACACTACATCAAAAACTAATGATGTACTATGCAGTGCCTAACTGAACATAATTTAAAAAAAAAAAGGGGGCGCCTGGGTGGCTCAGTTGGTTGAGCAACTGCCTTCGGCTCAGGTCATGATCCCGGAGTGCCGGGATCGAGTCCCATATCGGACTCCCGGCTCTGCCGGAGGTCTGCTTCTCCCTCTGACCTTCTCCCCTCTCATTCTCAGTCTCTCACTCTCTAATAAATAAATAAAAATCTTAAAAAAAAAAAAAAAAGGAACAAGAAAAATCTGTAATTCCTTCACCTAGAAACAACCACAAATAAATTCTGGGATACTTCCTTTCACCAAAGGGAATCTTTATTTTTAATAAACTTTTTTAAAAATCTGGATTATTTCTGGGTGCCTGGGTGGTTCCGTGGGTTAAAGCCTCTGCCTTCAGCCCAGGTCATGATTTCAGAGTCCTGGGATTGAGCCCCGCATCAGGCTCTCTGCTCAGCGGGAACCTGCTTCCCCCTCTCCCTCTGCCTGCCTCTCTGCCTGCTTGTGATCTCTCTCTCTCTCTCTCTGTCAAAAAAATAAATAAAATCTAAAAAAAAAAATCTGAATTATTTCTAATGTGCAGAAGACCGTACAGAACAATACAGTCCTATGTATTTACAGCTCAGATATACTGCTCGCGAACAGCTTACGTAATTGCTTCAAGTACTTTTTTTAAGTTTCAGAGTCGGATATCTATAACCCAAAGCCCGACTGTATGCCACCTCGCTGTCATCCCTCTCCTCGGACATGTAGTGACTACCCTGAGGTTTGAGTGTATAGTTTTACCACAGACACACGTATCTATGACCAAACAATCTAGAGTCCTAATTTATATGTATTTACACCTCATATGAACATATCATACAGACGTTTCTGCGTCTTCTTTCAGTCAACGTTGTTTTCCATATTTATCTGTTCAATTAGGTGAATGAAGTTCATTCACTTGAATTATTTTTAAAGTATTTTACTATATAAATAGTACACACTGACTCATTTCCCTACTGATGAATACTTAGGTGGTTTCTTTTACCTTGGCTTTAATATTTTGAAGAATGTTTTAATGGGCATCATTGTGTAAACACGCACACATTGGCTGTTTTCAACTTAAGCATGCCAGATTGTTCTTAGTAGCAATTATACAATTATACAATGTATACCAGCTCCTGCTGTGGGAGTCATGGTGCATTTCTCTACATTCTAGTTGGCAAATGGTATTTTTAGATTTTGATTTATTCAATTTTGGCTCTGTCAGTGATATGTTACTTCAATATTGTTTTACCTTACATGTCTTACGAGTGAGATTAAGTATCTCTTCATAAATATAACAGCCATTTTTATTTTCTCTTTTATAGCCTGTTTTTCCATATTCCTGTATTTTTCCAACAGTATTCTTACTTTTATATTGATTTCACTGTCTATGTCAGTTGATTTTAATAATTTTATACCTTGCAAAGAGCATCTCTCAGTTCTTGATTTTTTAAGCTAGACATACGGAATCTTTTTGGTACATTAACATAGTGAAATAAAATTATAAAAATTTTTATACATTAAAATAGCATTTTATAAAATTTGTAAGTTTATAAACTTTTTAATTTATGGTTTGTATTTTTGGGGCTTTTTAAAGAAATCCATCTGTTTGCATTGACAAGAATTTTCTCCAGTGTTTTCTTCCAAAAGATCAAAAGGTGTACTTCTTTTTCATACTGATATATTTTGAACATACTATCTTATTTGGTGAAAGGTAGAGATCTGTATTTGAACATACATATTTACATTAGCCTACCATCATTTGGTGATTAGACTATCTTTGTACATTTTTAAGGCAATAAATTTCTCTGTAATACCGACCTCATTATTAGATACATAGAATTTTCGTTATTTTAAAAAGATCATTAAATTAAATAGTGATTTCTTCCTCAACACATTAAACATATGAAAGCATTCTTTAATTTTTAACTTTTTAAATTTACCTCCAGTTATTTGTAACATTATCATCAAAGAATCTATTCTGTAAGATACTTGCTTTTTAGTATTAAGATTGTGTTTGTTTATAGTTCATGCTCAGTTTTTAGGAATGATTTTTGTATGCTTGAAGAAAATGAAACTGATTTTAATCTGAGCTTCTGTACGTGCACATTAGATCAGGCTTAACATTTTATAAAAATGTGACTCAATCAATGAAATCCATACCGTTGCTGAGAACAATTATCCCCTAAGAATAAATAGAAGTAGCCGATGACAAAATCAGTAAGGATATAGAATTTTTGAATTTCAGTATAACAAATACATAACAAAATGGTCTTACTGACTTACCTAAAATCTTCTAACTGACCTTTTAGGACAGATTGATTCTTAACAAAATACAAATGACATTCACAAAGTATGTCCACATGTAAGGTCAAAATGAAGATACTATGTATAATGAATGGCAGCTTTCATGGAATTTTAGAAGCAAAGCAGGAGTTCTGTCATTATAGGAGGGAGGAGAATGACATAGAATAAATACTATGCCTTTGTTATTTGTGTTTTTTAGAGATTGTTTATTTGAGAGAGAAAGAGCATGAGAGTGGGGTGGGGGAAAGGGCAGAGGGAGAGGGAGAAGCAGGTTCCTGAGCAGGGAGCCTGATGTGGGCCTCGATCCCAGGACCCAGGACCCCAGGACCACGACCTGAGCTGAAGGCTGATGCCTAACGGACTGAGCCACCCCAGCACACCCATATACCATGCCCTTCGAAATGAGAAGGGGATGCTGTTGTTTGCTCTCATAAGTCTTGGTCTTAATCAAGTGGGAAATGGGGAGGAGAAATGCAGTTTAGAGTCACTCACAGAATATAAATCTTACCAAATAATACATGGGACAGAGAACAGGGTATCAGACCTGGAAAGTGAAGGTGGATTTCAGCAGCCATGCATCACCCCGTATATTGTCAAAGCCTCAGATAGAGGTGCAGAGAGCAGGTTTAGGGAAGACGGGCATAAAGGAGACTGAGGTCGGCAAGTACGCTCCGTAGGGACCGCTGTTGAGTGCTGTGCCGCTGAGAGGCTAGAGCTAGGCCACGTGAAGAACTGTATCTTGTGCTGCCCTTAGTTTGGTTCGTAGTTTTCATGATCGCTTCTCCTTTCTGGATCCTAGTTTGTGAATCATACATTAATTTTACTCTTTTGACATAAGCCAAAATATATTTCACCTTTATCTGTCACGGTGCTCTTTTTACAAATGTATCTTCCTATTTAATACGTAACTGTTTCTTAACATCTCTGATGTTATGCATGCAACTGAGAGCCAAATGGGAGAGCTTGAGGCCCCCAGAAGGGGAATTTTTCTACCACCAATCTCCATTGATGTTATGTTGATTTTTGACATTATGTTTTTGTGTCCATCTTAGTTCAGGATGATATCTTCATGGTGAATTGTTCCTTTAATCACGATGAAACATTTTTCTTTTCCTCTAATAGTGTCTTTTGCTTTAACGTCTTGTTCATCATTTTCTACCTGTTGTTTTCAACCTGTTATTATGCCTAGAGTGGGTATTTTGATATTTATGTTTCAGGAAAGTATAATTTATCCACAGGTCTTTCAGTTTCTCTGTACACATTGCTTCTCTTATCCCACATCTTCCTTCAGGGTTTAATTTCCCTTTTCCCTAATATATTTTGTAGTGATTATCTATGATGAGTAAATCTTCGGAGTCTCTTTTTTTTCTAAAAATGTTTTTATTTTGTTCTTACTCTTGAATGGTAGTTTAGCTGGACATAGGCTTGTGGGTTATGTTTTTCTTCTTAGTTCTTTGAAGATATATGAATCTACTATTTTATGGCTTCTGAGTTTGAACTGAGATACCTGTTTCTCTAATTTTCCCTCCACTGTAGGTTGTCTTTTCTCTTTTACGGCATTCTTAAGATGTTTGTCTTTGTTTTTTTCTGTGTTCTGCATGCAAGATATGAAAGGTGTGTCCTGGAATGAATCTTTGCCTATAACTTTTTTTAAGGTTAATTAATTTAAGAGCAAGAGCAAGAGAGAGAGAGCAAGGGGAGAGAGAGAAGCAGACTCCCCACTGAGCAAGGACCCCAGTGTGGGACACAATCACAGGACACTGAGATGATTACCTGAGCTGAAGGCAGATGCTTAACTGACTGAGCCACCCACATGCCCCATCTATCACTTACTCTCGAAAATTCATTACGAAGTGTCACATTTTTCTGTATTTCTGGAGGATTATCTTTCATTATTTCCTATTAGATTTTGCCAACCAAATTTTACTGGTTTTCTCCTTTTGGAGCTGCCATTTAGATTACTTCGAACCTTCTAATTTAGTAGTCGGTACCCATGAAAGTTCAGTATGTATTTCCCCCATGTTTACTTTTGGGCTGCATTCTAGATGATTTCCTTTTATGAGCTTAATGGTCCACTAATGATATCTCATGCCTTGCTTATCCTTCCATATGTCCTTCTAGAAACCTGTCCAAATCTGCCCGTTCTATTTTTTTTCCAGAACATCCTTGTGTGTTGTTCTGGCTTTTAGATTTCTCTTAATTGTTTGCATCACTTCAAAGAGACTATTTTTCTTGTCCCATGTTGTTATACTATTTCTCGCACTTTGAGCGCTACTTTTATTTCTTGTATTTGCAGACTCTCATTTATGGACTTGTTTTGTGTTTTCTTTGTAACTTTTTAATGATAGCCTCAACTTCAGCTGGGGTTGTTTTCTCTGTACAAGTCCTACCACAAGCAATAGATGAAAACCTCCATGGCTTTTTCTTACTCCCTTCTGCTGAGATCCCAGGTATGTCTTTGGTCTCGGACCGGGATTTCCACACTTACTGGGTTATGTATCTTTCGACTCTGCATACAAGCCTGGCAAGGGTTTGGGGATATTACCCTTTTCCTACCTCTACTCACTCAGATCCTAGAGCAGTTAGCAAGTTTCTTTTCCTGTGGGATTATTTGTAGCTTTTTAATCATTCTCGTGGTGGGGACTTACAGAGTCTTAGCTTTATGAAGCAGCCATAGTTTCATCTCTATGATTTGAAGAGACCTACAACTCTGGGCAGGTGCCTGCCGTACATCTGTGAGCATTAAAGTCTTAATTCCAGGGTCTTTGAGTGGCACTGTTCTCTGAGTTTATCCGCATCAGTTAGATTACACTAGCTTTGAGTTCCCTCTTTATTTTGGCATCTGAGGATTTTCCTTTTATTCTTTAATTAAATTTTAATTCTGACTAAATGATTTGTCTTTGTTTTTCATATATTTTTATCCAGCCTTTCTAAATATTTGTAGCAGAGGGAGTGGTCTGCATTAAAATATTCCTTCATTTTGCTGGAGATGCTATCTTTTCTATTCAATTTTCCCCATGGTTGGAACCTGTTTTGTATGCAACGTAAAGTCTTGGTTTTCCACTTAGTATTTTTTAATAAATATTTATTCATTTGACAGAGAGAGAAAGGGGGTGGGAATGGGGGGAGAGGCAGAGGGAGGGAACCAGCCACAGGGGGGTGAGGGTGGGGGCTCAATCTCACAACTCTTGAAATCATGACCTGAGCGAAAACCAAGAGTCAGACGCTCAACTGACTGAGCCCCCCAGGGGCCCTTCCAGTTAATATTATAACAGTAAGATTTTCCATGTTGTTATAAACTATGAATACAACTTAATTTGTTACCCAATATTTCTTTGCATGCATATACTATAAGTTATTAACCATTTTACTATGTTTTGACATTTAGATTCTAAGTTATTTACTCCCATAAATAAAGGCACAGTGAAAATTTTTGTGCTTTGATATATTTTTTTAGATTATATCTTAAGGATTGAGTTGAGGACTGAAAATTCCAAGCATTTTGTAGTCATTTTTAAAAAGTAGTAATGATGGCATGCATTTCTATGAATATGCTTAAATTGAACCTTTTGAAATCACTAAGATCTCAAGTAACCTGAAGAGGGTAGTCTGGATGAATATCCACAGATGATAACCAGAAGATATAATTAGCGATACACCATCATTTTGCAACAGGTGGTTATTTCTGCCTTGAATACCTCTAGTGACAGTCATTACACAACCTTTCTTGGCAGCTTGTTCCATTACTTAATTTTCTAATATTACTGTTATAAAGATTTTCATAATATTTAATCTAAATTATCCCCAGCTTTCATTTGAGCTATAAATATGTATCTGTGCCCTCTCACTCACACATTTAATAATTAACAGTTAATTGGTATCTATGTAAAAAAGTGTAGTTCACAGACAAAAAAAAATCATGTATTCAAATTTCTTCCCATAAAGAAATGAAAGCTTGAAGAAGTAAAACAGAAAATGTAGCCCAGAAATAGTATCAGAGAACCTCAAAGAGAAATAAATTATCTAGCTGTCCAGCTACAGGCCAAAGCTGGCCAAAGATCAATAGTAGTTACAAAACATTAAGTCTTCTGCCTTCAGGGAGGCAACTAAAATCTCTACCAGCAATTAAATAGCCCAAAGCAAGAATGTGAACCAATTGATCAAAGTTATAGGAAGGCAGATTTTGGCTTAGTCTAAGACCAACTTTCTAAAAGTTTGGCTATCCGAGCATATAATGAGGCGGTGAATTCCCTAGCGTTTAAGGTCCTTCTGTGGAAGTTGGCTTGTTCCTTTACCATCATGTTATGGAGGAGATTCTCACATCAGTGAACTTCAGACATTTTTTAAAATCATCTTTTTTTTCAGACAGAAAAATTTAGAGTGAATACTCATTGTATAAAGCAGAGCTGCTCTAGGCGAAGCTTGATCTGACCCTCCCGTCCACATGGCTGCCTTCTAACGTACCCCAAGTGGACTCTGAGGCAACAAAGAACACACTTAAAAACGCTTTGATACAACAAACTAACCCATATGACCTCCAGAGTTCATCTATGAGCTGAGATACTGTGAAATTCTCTCTCTTGTGTTGTGTGTGCTTGTGTATGTGCTCCAGGGTGGAGTGAGGGACCCGTTTGCTGGAAACCCCATCTTTTGGAAGTGATAATCTGTACTCTGAGTCATAATCTACATCATCTAGGATTTGTGATTCCAGGTGTTGACCCAAAGTAATGAGACCAACAGCATGAGCTTGTTTCCTGCATTAACTAACCACATTTATCATATTCCTGTTCATATTCTTTGCACCGTAACCCTGATAAGAGGCATTTAAAGATAATTACTATAGTGATTATAGTTAGCAGAAAATTCATGCACATAGTACAAAAATAAAAAAAGATGAACTTTATAAAGTAACGATATATAAAGTTACTATATATATAAACTATATATAAAGTACTATAACTTTATAAAGTAAAACATAATTCTATATCCAACCCTGTTCTGAGTTGTCTGGTTTTCTCCCAAAGTCAACCACTCTTACCAGATTTTTTTTAAATGTACTTAAATGGATATTCTGTGCCTTGGAAAGCAAATACATTTTCTTATTTTCACATAATCTGTGTGTGTGTGTGTGTGTGTGTGTGTGTGTGTGTGTTTTGTCCTAGAATTCTGAAAATAATAGTCCTTAATGAATTGTCACTGAGGCCACCGTGATCTCAACATCTCTGTGGTTGGTGCAGTATGTAGAAACATGAAATCCTGAATATTCCAAATAGTAATTGTTCAATCAGCCACGGAGGAAAGCCCCCAGCTGATCCAGGCTGAACACATAGAATGAACAGTAAATCTTTGGTTTTGGAAGCCATTGAGATTTGGAGGTTATTCATTATAGCATAACTTAGCAAATCCTGACTGTGTCTCTAAAATCACCAGAAGGAAGTTAAAATCACAAATTGATAAAACTTCTCAGTGAATTTGTTTCAATCAAGCTTCCCAATGAGTGGAAAGAAAGAAAAGATAAGACATTCTTCTTCATTCCATCAGTTGAAAATACAGTATACTGGCTTCTACAATTTTAATGTGATCTCTGATTAATAATAAATAGTGGGCAAAGTAAATATTATTTGCTCTGAATAGATTGTATCAAAAATTGTACCAAGAATGATAATTTTCTTGGCTTTGGGCTTAACTCTCTCAAACCTGAAATTTTAAAGAACTAGGTTGCTAACTGTCTCTAATAAGAGATAAATAAGTATTCATACCTTCTTTCGCTATTTGGAAATTTTATAAAGGCTTTTGCTATGACTACAGTTGAGATTATTTTTGAAGAGAATGTTTGCTCTTATCACGAATTTTCTCTCATTTTAGCTGAGGGCTCTCAGTTGTCTATTCCGTAAGCCTCAGTCCGGTTACACTTGGGGGTTTATAGCTCCTTCAGAGAAAATGGATAAACAACTGGATAAGGAAATTGTTTTGTCTCAGTTCCCAAAGTCTCTTTTATTAGTGTCTCTCTTCTGTTTTTCTAAATGTTTCTGTTTATTTTTTTTATTATCTAATACTATTCTGATATTCCCATGTATACTACAAGTTTCTGAAATACATGCATTCAAACAGTTAAAGCTTCTCTATACAGTGATTTCTCCCTCACTTTCCCAAATCACACGTTGATTGAAGGTGCCACTTCCCTCCTCCCACGGAATCTCAGAAGATACTCTGTACTCTGTCCCCCTTTCCTGGGTCATTTATTGAAACATAGCACGTCTCAGAGGGTGATACACAAAAACATGTTGGGCTTAAACAAAACAAGAATTTGGGGATAGCAAAGAAATTCAGTATAAGCCAGTTTAAAAAGATAAGAATGAAGCAGACTCCCAAAGAAAGATGTAGCATGAGAGGGACAGGGAGAAGGGAAACATAAAACAAAACAAAAATGAGAAGACATATGTTTCCCTTGGATGGAGGGGAAAGGGGAAAGATTTAGGAGAAAGCCAAGAAAGGGACCTCTGTCTAATCAGACTTTGGGCAGTTGAGGTGGGGGATAAAGGATTCTCTGAGAAGGGCATAAAGGGTACGCAGGGCTAATTTTGTCTGCCATGTAGTTCTATCTGCCGTTAGCTATATGGTTGAAATATTTGTATGACCCAGTGATTCCTTCCCTTTTAATGGGTTGAAATTTTTAGTACCTTTAATCACTTGGGCAAAAACTTACAGAAAGTAACACAGTGTCATATATGAGCTCTTGATGGAAAGGTAAGCACCATGAGTAGAGAAGACGGCCATGGGGTAGTGACTGGGCATCAGCAGGTGCTTTGGGGCCACATGAACTTGGCAGGGCCAGTAACTCCCAGGCTGGTGTGAGGACTAAAGAGAACCACGAATATGACTGCTGCTTGCATTGTGCCTGGCTAACACTAAGAACTCCTTGTCCTTTCTTGAAGAGTCCAGTCATCATGGTAAGCCAGGAAAGCAAAATAGGGACAACAGTCACTGCTCTGGGATCTGTCACATAATAAGCCACTCAACGCTCCAAGACATTCTTGCATCTGCAACATTAGGGGGAAAGAGCTGCATTATAGTGCAGCGTAGGGCTGAAACTATGTAGTGATGTCTACCACATTCTATTTAGCATTTTAGTCCTCAAACTTCCCATCTTTTTTTTTTTTAAATTAAGGTGTAATTGACATATATTAGTTTCAGGTATATAACATAGTATGTTAACATTACATACATTACATATAAAATGTTCACAAGCATAGTTACCATCTGCTGCCATACAAAGTTAGTATTATTGACGGGATACCCTCTGCTGCACTTTTAATCCCTGAAACTTATTATGTAACTGGAGGTTGGTACCTCTTAGTCCCCCTCATCTATTTTTCCCATCCACACACCCCACACTGCCCTAGGCAGCCACTAGTTCTCTGTATTTATGTCTATTTCTGGTTTCATTTATTTATTATATTCCACACAAAACTGAAATCGTAAGGTGTTTCTCTCTTTCTGTATGACTTTTTTCACTTAGCATAATACTCCCTAGGTCCATCCATGTTGTCCCAAATGGCAGGATTTCCTTCTTTTTTATGACTGAGTAATACTCCATAGAGCATTTCCATCTTTTAGGTATTATCCCCGTTGTATATATAAAAATATACTGAATATATAGAAGTGCATACTGAGTTTAGAGTTTAGGTAACCTGCCCAAGATCTCTTCCAGTTTTTCAACTTGAGCTTTGAATTAAAATCAGGTCTGTGTTTGAAGTTCAGTATATTTTTTTTATCACACTATGCTTCCGCTTCATGTGGCATTATGATAACCGTGACAAAATTGTCAAAAGAGGCAACGTTTTATCCCATCTATTTACCAAGTTACTATTGGGAAATTACATTTCCATCCAACAGTTTACACGCTAAAATACTTTGCAAGCTCCCGAGAAATTTGGAAGTTTCCATCAAATATGCAGTGGCCCCTAGATTTTTATAATCCTTCTTTGTTCAGATAAATGTTTTTTTTTTTTAAAGATTTTATTTATTTATTTGACAGAGAGAAAGAGAGAGAGAGATCACAAGTAGGCAGAGTGGCAGGCAGAGAGAGAGGGAGAAGCAGGCTCTCCGCTGAGCAGAGAGCCCCATGCGGGGCTCGATCCTGGGACTCTGAGATCATGACCTGAGCTGAAGGCAGCAGCTTAACTGACTGAGCCCCCAGGTGCTCCAGATAAATGTTTTTTAAGGAGATAGTGTATATATACACACATACACACCCATACATACACACACCTATATACATACATACATACAAAGCTTTGTTTCTGATCTTCAAACATTCCTAAGAATTGCTTTTTGAATAGAAACTGCCTACCTTGAACATTTCCATGCAGTTTTTGGAAAAACCTATATGAGAACATTGACCTTGGCCTTCTGCACTGAGGTGCCTTGTTTCAGCAGCCTACTTCCAGCAGCTCCAAACCCTCCCAAGTGTTCAAGGTAGGGGTGGGCTGCAGTTTCGATCTGTGCAGTTTCTGATGTGCTCTAAGTCCATAGTTTTGGAGATGATTAGATCTGAAAGAGACTCCAGAGAGGATTGATTCTATACAGAACACCCAGGAAATAGAGAGAGGAACTTCTTTGCCCAAGGTTAGGCAGCTAATTAATGGTAGAACAAAACAAACTACGGTGTATTAGCATATAAATTTGCAACATTCTAACGCACTTTCAAAAAGTGAAAACACATAGAGGGAGAGGGAGCATTTTTCAAGCTGCAGTTCTCATGAAGTGATTTGTTTACTCTGACGTGGTCAATTACTGCGGCTGCATTTCCGTTTTGAGGGAGAGGGCGAAGGATTCAGTGATTCGGGAAGCAGAAACTTGCTATCAAATGCAACACGTGTCCACAGGGCACTGAGGAGTCAGGCAGGCCTTCTTCTGAGGGTGTCTGAACCAGTCTTGGGCTGACAGGAATCCATTAGAATGGGATCAAACATTCAAGTCAGGATGTGCGAAAATCTGAGTTCACAAACACAATGAAGGGATCCATCGCATCGTTCCTTCAGATTTTGTGTTTCTTTAGTAAATTTTAAAGAGGATGCATTGTCTTTTTTTTTTAAAGATACGTACTCCAGTTTTTAGAAATAGCGCTGTGTTTAAAGTGCCACTCGTTTTGTGAGGATATATTGCCTTGAACGTGTAATTGTAGTGAAAGGAGCACAAGGCTGAGTCAGGATCTGTAGGTCCCAGCTGGGGGGGCGGGGGGGTATCCATTTACTCGATTTGTAATGCAGGGCAAATCGCCTTACTTAGTGGGCATCTCAGCTCTCTTTAAAATCAGCATGGGGTACGAGGCATGGTTCTGAGGTTATAAAAGAGAAGAAAACAAACCTGTATACGAGAAAGGAAATTTCTTTATTTGTCATGTCACTAAGCCCCAGGGATACTCCCAACTTTTGGACAAAGCGGAACTCAGGAGCACTTTCCCCTGCATTGGGTGCTATTCTCAGGAAGATGTTTTCAGCAACTTAAGGTTCAATTCCAACCTCTCAGTAATCCTCATAAATGAAGGTAACTTTAATCTGAGAGCCCCTAACTGGATTTTTGGGGCTCTGTTTGATCTGCCTTGAGTTATGCACTCCTTCCCTGACCACTTAGTGTGGCTGGAGGGACTGAATAAAACAGACAAATTGCCTGGCTGTTCTTAGGCCTGTAGCCAGTAGCAGGGTTGACTTCTCCAAATTACAGACAGTGGAGGAATCATGGTACCTTCAGTCAGATCAGGGACCCAGAGAGAAGAAAACAGATGCTGAGAAAGCCAAGCAACAGATTTCCATCACGAATGACTAGTCATTTCTGTAAAGGGCTTTCAAATTTTATTTTCGGTGGACTTAGCATTAAATGAGATTTTTTAAAAAAAATCTGATACGTAAAGCCTATCAAAGTAGAGCTCTTTTTAAAGCTGGAGACTTTTTTTTGTCAAGTGGGTTTTCCTTCCTTTCCCACGGTAGCCTTTGAGTGATTCCTGTAGAACTTAGAGGAAGACAATGCAGAAGCCGCCAGACTGGAGGATCTCTTAGGGCACATCTCAATAGAACATTCTCTTACATCCCATCTTGATTAGGTCATGAGCTCCCTGCAGCGCACAGCACTTAGTCTTTGCCCTTTAGCTCTCATTTGCTCTCGTCCTATGGTCCGAGCATACACTCTTAACACTACTAGTTGTTGTGATGGGGTTACACCCATTTTTCCACGCTATCATCCCTTAAGTACTTTCCCAGACTAATCTGCCCCTCTTGGCCACCCAGAGCGCTCTTAAAGCTGTAAGATAGATGGAATTGACACCCCCCACCTCCCCCCCACTCAACAGGCACAAATTGCTCCTTGCTGGGGAGGTAAGTGCTCCCCACTGGGCTGCTCTACGGAACTGGGTTTTTGCTTTTGTTTTGTATTTGGGTAAATGGTCAAGATATTAAATCTCTTCCTAGGTGATCCTTCCCATTTTAGCGTAATGTGAAGACTTAGGGAGAGATTTAGTCAGATCTGGCCCTTGAGACAGCAAGAAAAGTCACCCGCCAAAGCATGAAACAACCTTGGGAAGTGCTCTCTGCAAATCTCCACCAAACTTGGGCAGTGATTTCCTCTTCCTGTTCCACAACTTAGACTTAATACTGTGCTTGCTTCTGATGGTGTTGGTGGTCTTGATTTTTTTTCCCAAAACTTTTGGGATATTTTAATGTTTAATCAACATGAACCACTTGTTCTCACTGCTGTAGTAAGTAAGGCTCTGCTTTAGTTTTGTATGAGCTACAAGCTGTAAACATTTCACACTGAGACACACGGGTGGGGTTGGGAGGGGGTGGTAAAGGAATCTAGGTAACTCTCATGGTAATGTTTGCTTTCTGTTCCCAGAACTCCATAGACCAGAGCACACACACTGATGTATTATTATGCATTCGAATAAGCATTAAAAAATCACACTGTCATTTTTTTGAGTCTGAGGATGAGGCAGTCTAACAACTATAAGAAGAAATGAACTTGTTTATGTAATAAGGGCCTTGCTTCAAATGTGCTCTTAGCATCACACAGAGAGGACGCAGGTGTGTTTTCTATGTGCCATGTATGCTAGATACGTATGTACTAGGTATTGAGAAGAAAACCATGTTTTGTTTGTTTTCACTTTAAAAAGCTCCGAGTCCGGTTGAGGAGGAAAAAAGTAGAGCTATTTTTGGATACGTTTTACCGGTTTTGTGTGTTGCTGTGACTGAGTTGAGCTTCGGAGTTACGTTTTCATTCATCGAGAAAAGCTTGAGGAAGCATATTAACGGGAACGTGTTTCTGGATAAGGTGCTAACTGTAGAGATGTTTTTGAGATCATGGTGTCCTTAGTGGTGGTTTCCTAAGGAATATTTTCAGAATTCTGTGACACAAATTAACTCTGTTTCTCCTTTGCAAGGGAAATATTTTCTTCTCACTTTGAGTGAGAAAATGCAACAGATACTTTGGTTTTCCAGTTAGCCGTCTGGATGCTCAGTCTCAGATTTCGCTTAATGATGATTTAACATGAGTTTGTTTGACCATTGCTTCTTAATTTGTTTCATTTAGTGTACCTAGATTTTTCTGATCCTGGGTTTTTACCTATTTTTATTTTTATTTATTTATTTTTAAAGATTTTATTTGTTTGACAGAGACAGAGAGAGAGATCACAAGTAGGTAGAGAGGCAGGCAGAGAGAGAAGAGCTCTCCCCACTGAGCAGAGAGCCCGATGATGCAGGGCTCGATCCCAGGACCCTGAGATCATGACCTGAGCCAAAGGCAGAGGCTTTAACACATTGAGCCGCCCAAGGGCCCCTATTTTTATTTTTTAGAGAGTGTGGATTACATCACTTTTGGGCCGCTTTAAATACTTTGAAAGGAAGGAGGTTTACCTATAAAGAAACACAAAAGAATTAGATCATGGTCTTCATTATTTAACACTTACTCAAACACTTGTATCAGGAGTGTTGTTATGTTGTGGGAATCCTTTCCAGTTGAAAGGATAGAAGGAAGTCACATCCCAGGTCAGAATAAGGTTCTCAAGTCAGTGCCTAAGGCAAGAGGGCTATCCTTAAAAATCCCTCAGGGAGATACCACTTTCCAAGGAAACCTGGCAGTTCTCAATAAATACAGCAGTTAAATTTGCCTCCAGAGTTAAACGCATAGCTACTTCTTTGATCACACATCATGGAAAGTAGTTGGTTTGTGTTATCGACCTTGTCGTGACCGTGCATATAATCTTTAAAGCTTTGAGGAGCATTCAACAGGGGACGGACGTACTCAGGCATTAAGAGGCAAATGTAGCTCTCACGTTTTGTTCTCCCTCCAGAACATTCGCAACTGAGGCTGGTCCTCTTCTCTTGTTCTCTTCCTACATCTTCTGCTGTTTCGGTTACTCACTGCTGTGGCATAAATGCTGTATAACACCAGTCCAAGTTCAAGGGTAGGGAAATTCAATTTCAGCTCTCAGCTGGAAGAGTATCAGTAATTTGTCATCATCTTGAATCTCTCACACTCCTCTTCGCTGTTCTCCTACCTCCCTCCTGTCTATCCCCGAATGGAAGTGGCTTAAAACATCATTAAATTTGCTAATTATTTTCTCAGTCAAAAGTTTGAGAAGGATTGTTCTGGGCCAGTTAGCGATGGATACATCATGTCTAGCAGTCTTTCTTTTCTTTTCTTTTCTTTTCTTTTCTTTTCTTTTCTTTTCTTTTCTTTTCTTTTCTTTCTTTTCTTTCTTTCTGATTTTATTTATTTATTTGACAGAGAGAGAGTTCACAAGTAGGCAGAGAGGCAGGCTGAGAGAGAGGGGGAAGCAGACTCCTTGCTGAGCAGAGAGCCCGATGCAGGGATCGATCCCAGGACCCCGAGATCATGACCTGAGCCTTCAACCCACTGAGCCACCCAGGTGCCCCCTAGCAGTCTTTCTAAGGAAATCCAAGCATTCAGTAGGCAAACTGTATCTTCTAGGCTATGCGGGCAAGCAGGTTGCCAAGTTTTCGCAACTGGGTGACCATGATTCCTTTTTCTTTGGAGTCCAGTCATAATTTCCTCCTTATCCTTCAAGTCTCCTTGACCAGCGGACTCCTCAAAGTCCTTTTAGGTTTTGCCCGCTGCCTCTTCCAAAGCCAAGGCTGTATGTTTCAGGTTTTCATCGTGTAGCCCACTTTTGGATACTGGGGACCATTTGACTTAATTATGACCGTGGGACCGAGTACCTCCAAATTCAGTGGCTTGAAACTATTTTGCTCACAGTTCTGTGGATCAGGAATTCCAGAAGGGGCTGGTTAGGCAGATCATCTCACATCCACAGCGTGTCAGCTTCTGAGATGACCTCTTTGGCCACAACCTGTTGCTTCATTTGAGGTGTGTAGCTTTAGATTCTGGCTGTGGACTGGAGGTTCAGCTCGGGCCGTTGATGAGCATCCATATGTAGTGTCTCCACATGGTTTGTGATTCTCATAGTTTGGCTGGAGTGTTGGTTCTCAGAAGGAGGATCCCAAGACCAAGTAATTTGTTTCCTGTGGCTGATGGAACAAATTCCCGCAAACTGAGTAGCTTAAAACAAAGAAATTTGTTCTATACGATAGAACGTATATAGCTGTCCAAAATCAAAATGTTGGTAGGGTCTCCCTCTGAAGGTCCAGGGAAGAATCCCTCCTTGCCTCTTCCTAACTTCTGGTGGTTGCCATCCATCCTTGGCTTTCCTTGACTTGTGGTTCCGATGTAGGAAAGATGTTAGGGTTCGAAACCATCAGCCAAGAAAGAATTCTTGAGGCGCCTTTGGTGCAAAAAGTTGGTTTTGTTAAAGCGTGGGGACAGGGCCTGTGTGCAGAAAGAGCTCCCCTGGGGTCATGAGGAGTGGCCCATAATGTATTTTCGGGAGGGGGTAAGGATAGCATAGGTCTCTCAGGAATTTTGAAAGCAGGGTTTCCAGGACCTTGAGAGAGACTAGCTATTGTTAGGAAAATATCATTTATTACTGTCTAATAAAACCCGAGTCATGAGACCCTTCAGATGTGTATCGGTGGATCATATGCTTGGGGGATGATTGCCAACATGTATCTTGAGGGGTAGAGATAAAGAGAGTTTCCAAAGGAATTTTTATATGTTAAAGTCGACTTAAAGGAATCTGGGATTGGGCTGAGATTGCCTCTTGTCCTTAGCAAAGTATTAACATGGAGGCAGCTGAGTTTCTAGAATAATGTCACTTTGAGTGTTTTAAGGACTTGTCAATGGGCGGTAAGTAGTAAGGATATTTAATAATTTCTCTTCTGCTTTTGTTTCCCACATCAGTTCCATAATCCAGTTCCCACCTTCATCTTAACATGGCCATCTTTCCTCTGCATGTGTCTCAGTGTTTCCTAATATCTTTTTCTATATAAGGATACCAGTCATTGCATTTAGGGTCCACCCTAATCCAGTATAACCTCAACTTAATCGCAGCTGCAAAGACCCTATTTTCAAATAATGTCACATTCACAGGTACTGCAGGTTAGGACTTCAATACTTTTTAGGGGAAAATACAATTCAATTTATAACATTAAGTGTTCTGAAAGTCCTGGGCTGAAGCTGTAAAACTTACCTGAATAGTTAGCTGCCCTCAGAAGTCCTAGAAGGTCCCTTCTGTTGCCTTTTGTTGATCAAGAAAGTCACTACTGCCAGTTCAAATTCAAGGGTGGGAAAATTAGACTTCCCATCTCAGTGGGAGGGTGTCAAGGATTTCCCACCATCTTTAATCCTTCATATTCTCTCTTACTGTCTTTGCTACCCTCCTTCCTTTCCTTTCTCTACCCTTTTCTTCCTCTCACATATACTTTAAATTAAATGTGCTTATTATGTAACTCCACTAAATGACTGATACTTAAGAGTACTTGGGGGAAAAAAAGAACTTTTTTTTTTTTAAAGATTTTATTTATTTATTTGACAGAGAGAGATCACAGGTAGGCACAGAGGCACAGGAGAGAGGGGGAAGCAGGCTCCCCGCTGAGCAGAGAGCCCGATGCGGGGCTCGATCCCAGGACCCTGAGATCATGACCTGAGCCGAAGGCAGAGGCTTTAACCCACTGAGCCACCCAGGCGCCCCCCAAAAGAACTTTTTTAAAAAGTAGCTTCTGTGATTTTTAATCACAAGTTTTCCTCTGTGGAAAAAAGTTTTCCTCTGTTTTCAACAAGTTTTCCTTTGTGGGGTATATTCCTGCGGGGAGTAGAGAGAAGGAGGGAGCAGCGGGAGAAGTAGGAATGGGTAGGTTTGTGTAGTGAAAACATTAAAATAAATAGCTTGAGCTGCATTCTTCCACTGACCCCCATGAGTGATGCGCTGTTTCCTCACCAAATACCAAGCTCTTTCTGATCTGCTCTTCTTAGCACCAAATACTAGTGTTCTTTCTATTCCTAGAAGTTTATTTGCTCCTTACTCAGAATAGCCTAGGAATGAGGTAGAAGCTGAATGGTTTTCAGAGCTCCCGTTTAAGAGATCACGGAACAGATTCTCAGAGAAGGAAAGGAATTTGTTCACCCTCTCAGAGAAAGGTTGTCCTGGAGGAATAGAGAGGTGGCATCCATGTATCTGGTGATGTCCCTGCTATGTTAGCGTTCTGGAGTTCTAATGTTGAATAAGTAACAATTCCATTTCTGGAACTTGGCTGCCACGCCAGGATTACTTTCTCCTGGAAACACAGATGGGGGGATTTTGAGTGAAAAGCAAGTTGTTTTTCCATAGGACATTACCTCTTCCCACTGTTGAGAGTAGCTGTTTGAAAGTTGTATTATTTTTCAAAAATATTTATTGTCTTCTTTCCTAGGATGCTCTTTACCTGACCTCACCCCTGACTTGGCCCCTCGTGCATGGAGGAGTAGACTTCTCTGTCCACTCACTTTGTACTTGGCCCCCCTGTCTTGTTTTGACCACATAAACCGAGTGGAAGGGATCTGTGTCACTTCTGAACAAAAACTTAAAACACCATCATTTGGTTCTGTTATCATCCTGCAGAGATTGGCATACCTCCCACAGGTCCTTATCCTTGACCTGCATCCAGGAACAACGGGGCAAAGCCCATGCCACATCACATCCTGAGACAGGAACAAACTTTGGGTGTGTTAAGCCACTAAAAATTGCATAATCCTTGTGCTGCAGCATAACTCAAAATGACTCATGACTTGTATATGAGAATAAGAAGCTTTCCAGGCGAAAGGCTAGGGACCTTTCTAGAGGAGTCTTGGGGCACCTGGGTGGCTTGGTTAGTTGGTTGGGCATCTGACTCTTGATTTCAGCTCTGGTCATGATCTTGGGCTCATGAGATTGAGCCCCCAACTCGGGCTCTGTGCTCAACATGGAGTTCGCTTGTCCCTCTCCCACTGCTCCTCCCCCTACTCTGTCTCTGTCTCTCTCTCTCTCAGATGAATAAATAAATTCTTTAAGAAAATGAAAGGAGTCTCTCCACTTCAGTATTGCTGGGAAGATCTGTGGATCCATGGAGCTTGATTTCATGTTCCCCTGGGTATTTGAATGAGGTAGTATCATTCAGTGATTAAATTATTGGGATCTGCAGTTGATTTGATTTCCACTTTCTGTCTGTGTGACCTTGGGCATATTACCAAACTCCTAAAGCTTCTGGTCATCTCATCTAGAAAATGGAGATAGTAACACATAGCTCATGGGATTATGGAGAGAATTCAATTAGCTAATGCAGTGGTTCTCCGCGGGGGGGCGCTTTTGCCTGGAAGGAGGGGTCTTGATTGCCCCAACTGGCAGGGAGGGCTGCTGGCTTCTAGACTGCTGAGGCAGGGATGCTTCAAGACATCCCCCAATGCAGAAGACCGCCCCCTATAGCAAGCGATTTTCTAGCCCCCCGATGTCAAGGGTGCTGCACATGAGAAACCCTGAAGTCAAATAAAGTTCTTTGGCAACAGTTCTTGACACACAGTAAGGTCAAAATGGATGTTTATCGTGTATGGTGTCATCGAGTGGGCCTAACAAACACCTAGAAATACTTTGCGGTGATTCATTTAAAAATCTATACTACTTTTGCAAGTTTCCTATGATTTTTTGCTCCACTCTAGATACATAAGTAGAGAGAAATCATTGCTCCTTCAGATGGTTTGGCAGTGACATTGTCTAAATCCCACTGTGGTTATTATCAGTAGTTAAAGTAGAAGAGGCTAGAAATTCTCTGAAATTTCATACGATTTTTTATGACGTGCTTCCATTTCTGGTAATTATTGTCAGCATACAATGTACATTAGACAGGGTTTATAAAACCATATGCATTTAAAATGTTGTATAAATACGTAATGCATAAAAGTGAACTGCCTGAATAATAAATATATTTACCCAAAGAGTAAATAAAACAGCTCATAAGAAGCTGTTCCAATTATTTAGGTAAACACTACCTTCTATGCTTGACTTTCTTTCATTGCTTTGAGTCATGAGAATAAAACCCAGAAATACTGTGTTGCAGTGAAATAGGGAAATGATAGCATCTAAAGCATCCCCAAAATCTAAAGTGTCACTGTGCCAACTCTTTGCTTTTGTCAGTGTTCAAGGGCACTTCAGAATTGCTTCAGGAGGGGCGCCTGGGTGGCTCAGTGGGTTAAAGCCTCTGCCTTCAGCTCAGGTCATGATCTCAGGGTCCTGGGATAGAGCTCCCATTGGGCTCTCTGCTCAGCGGGGAACCTGCTTCCCCCTGCCCCGCCTGCCTCTCTGCCTCCTTGTGACCTCTCTCTCTCTGTGTCGAATAAATAAAGAAAATCTTAAAAAAAAAAAAAAAAAAGAATTGCTTCAGGAGTCTACCCTTCCTAACAAGAATCTGTACTGTAGCTCCTAATTAAGACCAGGAATGAATTGTAGGAAAAATTACTGGTCCTTAAACAAAATACTGGCAGATATCTGGCTTCTCATGTTCGGGACTAAGCATCTGGTAACCTCAGAACACACATTTTCAACGTATGAATTAACTCATCTCTAAGATGAGTGTGTTTAGAGTTATAGATTCCCTACATTTCTGTCCAGCTTATAAAGTATATGAAATCACATCTCCATACAGTTCATTTTACATAAAACCTTATAGGTAGATGGCACTTCCCTCTTTTTGAATGTCATTTAAGTGGGCACAAACCTGCCTGAGGAGTCTTAAAATCATTGCTGATTCACTGTTTTTTTTATCGTTTTGCCTTTAGGCTGGAGCTGGGTTTTTCTTACTTGTTTTTTTTTAATTTATAAATCTAGCAAGTGGTTAGTTTCTGACATAGAAGAATAAAGAAACGTAGTAAAATATCTTCCTACATATTTTAAGTAGTAGATAATAATAATTATTAGATCTAATATATCGCTATATTAATTATTAATATATTTTATATAATCTATTTGTATATTTTACATCTTAAATTAATAATTTTATATGTATATTATATGTTTATTTTACATATTAAATTTATGAATTTATTAATATGTTAAATTTATATAAGATATACTTTATGTGTGTATATTAATATATTAATGAAGTATAATAATGCAAGGCTATAAAATATAATAATAATATTATTATTCTATATGCCACCCTCTGTTCTGTATTTTATATACATTAGCTCAGTTACTTGTGACAATAACCCTGATACGGAGACATTATAACAATTTTTCACCTGAGCAAATTGAGACTTAAGATTCAGGGCCACGTGGCTTGTGTGATTCTGGCCAGGGCGGTCAAGGCAATGCGTGATAGTAACAGCCCGACCTTCTAGCTAAAATGGCGTTACCTGACCAAACCTTTCACTGAGCATAATAACAACATGGACTTCTTGCAAAGTGAGGACACATTTATCTTTTTTGGGTGGGTGGTTTACATTTGCTGCTGCTCTGTGGGGGTGCCTCTTGTTCTGTCCGTGGATCGTCTCGTGTGTAGCCCTCATCGCCAGCTCGTCTTAGTCTCCCTTTCTCTCAAGCCAGCTGCATGTCGGTGAAGGAGAAGCCATAGTCTGGCCTGAGGCCTATGGCAGAACAGGAAGTTGATGAAAAGCTGCAGGCGGGTAAAATAAGCAGGGGTTCCCTTCATCTTTTTCTCCTGTGTCATGAGTTCCATGCGGATTTAAGTAATTCAAGTCAATTTAGGAAAATGTAGCTGTGCACTAATTGTGTTGCTCGTGCCTTTAGAAGTCCTCTTTCTCTAGATGAAAGGAGAAATAGTTGGTGTGTTTTGTATTTTTGTTTTTTGTTTTTGTTTGTTTTTGTTTTTTTGTTTTGTGTTTTTGTTTTGTTTTTTAACTATCTTTCTGAAAGTTAGGACTCCAGAAAACATCACTGTTGATTTCAAGTGTAAGGCCTTAAATCCCATTAAGGAAGATGGCCCCAAATATGAGAATACTTATCTTCTCAGGTATATAAATTGTCTACCAATATGAACTTGTTCTTAGGGAAAAATTTTTTCACTTCTATTAGTTATTTTTTTTAATTTTTTTAAAAATTATTTATTTATTTATTTATTAGGAAAGAGAGAGAGTGAGAGAGAGCAGGTCAGGGTGAGAAGCGGACTCCCCATGGAGCTGGGAGCCCGATGTGGGACTCGATCCCAGGACTCCGGGATCATGACCTGAGCCGAAAGCAGTCGCTCAACCAACTGCGCCACCCAGGGGCCCCACTTCTATTGGTTATTTAATTAAAAATCTTCAAATAAAATCCTCTAGAGCATAAAAAGTTTATTCCAGGATATTTCTACTTCTACCTTTTTAGACTATGTACTCTGTACACCTTTTCATGTATTATGTTTAATGAGCATAACAACTCTCTTGGTTAAGTGCTCTTGTTATCACCATTTTACAGTTGAGAAGATCCAAGGCTCAGAGAAGTTAGTAACTTGGCCAGGGATCCAGGCTGCACGACAATGGTGTCCATGCCCTTAACCATTAAATCACTTTACTGGGGAGAAAAAAATCAGATTCAACCCCTACTCCAATTCTTCTGTCCTTGTATTTTTAAAGTCTTGCTGAGATAATATTGGCTACCCACCCTTTGGTACAGTTTTTCAGGGTTCAAATCTGAGCAACCTATAGAAAATGACAAGAATTTGACGATTGTAAATCTATTTATGCTTGTAACAGTTGGATTCATAAAAATGATGTGTACTGTTTCATACAGGGCTCTCCATGACTTTCACAAACTCTTTTTGCCATAAGCTAGATATATTACACTTAACTGCACCGGGGCATTCCTCCCCTAGATCTGAAAGTCAAGCTGTGATTGGCTTTCATTATTTTAAGTTCTAACAATCGTGCAATGAGAATAGAACAGGTAGACTGTGCCTATTCCACTAATAAGAGATGTTTCAAGTTTTTATAGGCTGGTTTGGAGCTGGAACTGACTATAATCTTGGCACCGTCGGTTTAGATAGCATCAGAACTATTTGTGTGTACATTGCTCTTACCTACTTTCTTAAACTGCGTTGAGAAAGAATTAGTTACACGATGCTTAAAAAAATACCAAAGTGAAAGAAATAAATTAGCAATGGTGCTGAAACCTCATGGGGCAGAAAGGAATCTGTTTACTCTGCAATAGTTCGGCAGATTAAATTTTCTAACTTGTATCACTTTCTGTTACAGAATTTAAAGCTGAGTGCTTGATTTTTTTCATCTTATAATGTCTGTGTTTACCTCTTTGTATAATTAATATAAAATGTTTTCTTTTGGTTTCCTATATTTTATGTAGCAAAGTCCTTTGGGATATTGTTTTATCTTTCAAAAGCAGGAAATTTTCTGTTGAATCTTAGTAAATCCTGATTTACTTCCATTCTCATGATAAAAGGAGAATCTACCAAAGCAGCGATTCAGTTTGTAAACTTGGAGAATGTTTTTTTTTTTTCCTATCCCTTCCTTTAAACTCAATTTTGCTATTTCCTTTCCTTACAGTCATTCCTGGAATCAGCATGTTCCTGGAATTTACAGAGGAAGAAGGTAAGGGGTAAAGGGATTGGGGGAGAGGAGGGATTGCTCCTAGGGATTTTTTTCCTAAAATTTAACTCTGAGATGCGACCTGAACATTGCTAGAGGGGAGAGCATTAAAGTGTAAAGTCTGTCTTATTATGAACTCTTCTATTAAGGCCTATCCTGAGCAAAATTTGTTAGGAGTGAAAACATTTCTTTGAGGTTCCCAGCATCTTCTGTCTGTGATCTACACCCACTTCTATTGTCCATCCTCTTTTCTCCAGCACTCCCACATACCCTGACAGGTTCTCAGAATCCACCCAAAGTCTTACTCATGCTTCACAGGGGACCCTCTTTTAGGGAATGACGGCACCCTATGTAGTTAGTCTTTGAAGCTATTAATGAACAGATTCTGCATTCAGCGATTGGGATGTGAATTGTGGAGTGGAGTGGGATGAAACTTCATTCCGGAGTTCTAGGATATTCACAGGAACAGTTAAGTGGGAGAAAGAGACAAATCAGGGTGCTGCTTTAATTTGTGCTTTAACCCACAAAACTGTGGGTTTTGTGATAATGCTCATAATGCAAGAAGTAAACATTTCTACATTGCCACAATATACATCCATCATGTGTGTGTATCTGGTTTTGTGTGTGTGTGTGTAAAATGTTTTCTCTTCCCCAGGAATATTTAGTATATATTAATATTCAAGACATCAGAGCTATTTAAGTTAGTCTTTAACAATATGATCAGCCCCTGAGAGCTTAACAAAAATCAATGAGTAACTAGAATACACTAAAACTGCCTTGAAAGTTTTATGGGGAAATTCCCACTAGTGATCCAGATTTACAAAGAAATGAGAGGAAAGTGTTGATAAAATAATGGCTTCAATGAGTTCACAAACAGATCTCTTATCACAAATATGGACACGTGAGGTTAGTTATCTTGTCCTAGAGGCATTAAATATGTAAATTGTCCAAGCAGCTCTTGTTTATTCGAGTCCCTATTCTCCAAGCAACTAAATGATGACAATTGAGCATCCAGTGTGGATCTGCTCAAGAGATACACAATATTCTGGTTATGTGATTCTCTATGCTTGTTACCGTTTTTTGGTAATTAATGAATTGAGAGTTTATTTTACATATCATTCTCTATAAGCTGGGTTAATGTGAACTACCCACTTCTCTCCTGATCTGATCAATTAGGTTTGAGCCTTTATAGCTGAAGGGCAGACCTTGGACTGGGATGAATTCAGTAAAGGGAATACCCTCTTAAAGCTTCTTGGAAGCCTGCCTACGTGCTTCTCGGTAGACATTGTCACTTTCCTGTATTCCTTTATTTTGAAATTCCACATTTATAATTAGAAGAGAGAACTTAAGACATAAAATGTGTTTTGTTGCAGGACATTTGTCTCCTTCCAACTAAATGCGCAGAGATAGTTTTTCTTTCCTTTCTCCTCCTCTCATTTTTCTTCTAAATTTTACATGATTTTGCTTAACTGAGGTTAAGAAATGTTGATACCAATATATTGAAAACTGTAAGAAGAATCTGCAGGCCTCCATTGCTGGGGAGAATGGGAGAGGAAAGACCAGAATTTCAGCATCATATTTTCATATCTTATAAAATAGCTCTTTCCTGGGTAGTTAAAAGATATGTATTATTGCTGTTCTTGCTGATGTCAAAGAGGGCCAAGACAGCTTAAGTACTTGGTTAATTTATAAGTATGTGTGATGCAAAGGACAAATAAACATAACTTCATGAATATATAATGTTGCTGATGGCAGCTGAAATTATTTCTGGCCATCATTATGGCTTTTCTCCAAGGTTAATGCTGTCTGTTTGCTGGTAAAATTGTTGAATGGTTTTGTTACCCTGCTTGAACCGTGTCAAGGCAGCCCCTTAATTTCTGAATCACTTATTCTGGAATCTGTGCTTCGAGCCACTTCATTTGCCGATAACTCAAAGAATTCCAGGCCTTGGAAAGACTGACTTGTCCTCCTCCTGTCTCTGGACCGGATCCTCTGTCAAATTCCAAAATGAGGTGGCTTGATTTCCACATTAGGAAGAAACCTGCCTTGTGGAACTTTAGGGACATTTCTCCGGGTACTGATCGAGATTTTATGAAAAAAAAAAAAAAAAAAAAAGGGAGATATGGGCTATCAGAGAGACAATAGAGTAATAGTGAAGTCATGGTCACAGTAATCTTAATAACATGCTCTTTTATTTCCCTTTTTTTAAGCTAAGTTTTTCTCTTTCATATAAATGCAAACCCATATGCCTTAGAGACCATGTAAGAAAGTTTTTGTCCAGTATTTTTTTCTAGACGCAGAGATATTTTTCCCCATAGGAATTTATTGTATACATTTTCAATTAGTACTTAAAGGAAATCTAAGTGTGTACTTCCAAAGTAAATGTTCCCAACTGCAAGATTACCATTGACAGCCTTCTAGCTTTTACGGCAGATTACGGTTTATCAAACATTTTCACATATTACTTGCAGGGAAAGGTAATGTTAGTCATTGTAAATTCAAATGAAGAAACTAAGACTGATGAAGTGTCTAAGGGCCAGGACCAAAATCACCTAGCTTGTGAACACTAGTGGTCATTGTAGGCCTTTGGTTGTATAGAATAACCTGGGGGGCCAAGGCCCCCAAAGTCTTTGCATTTGGCTCATAATACTTTCATCGTACTGTGCTCCCTTATAGTAATGGAAGAACACAAGAAAATAAAGTGAGAAAAGCATAGTCACTATGCTCTACTGAAATGTCAAAGTGAACTAGCTTGTTACAGTAGCTAATAGAACACAGTGGAGGCATGAAAACAGAAATATCCGAGCATCCTATTACATTCATTAATTCTTTCATTTCATCATTCAATAAATTCTTGAGCTCTCTTTGCCAGTTATTAGTATGCGAGGTCCCAGGATACCCTCAGAAATACAATAGACACGATCCCAGATCTCACTGAGTGTTTAGTGGGGAGATGGATGTTAATTATATGAGTATATGGTTATAAACTAACACAGAAGCCTGTTGGAAGTGAGTCAGTGGGAGCTTTCAAAGTGGAGAACAGAGGCAGCTGATGTAGTCAGAGCTATCCGGGGAGGCTTCCCTGAGGAAGTGTCTTGGATGTGGTGTATGAACTGGAAGTTGTTAGCTGAGGGAATGTGGGAGGTGTTCGTGTATTGCTGGCAGAGGGGGGCACACGAGGGTGCTTGGAAAGAGCAGGAAGCATGCTGCTTTGAAGAACTGACAGAAAACCAGTGTGTGGGTGGCAGAGATCAAGTAACAGCGCACGTTTGCTGAGGGACGGTGAGCAGAAGGCATGGAGGATCTGCTGACCACACTGTATCTTTTGAGTCTTAGCCTAAAAACAGTGGAAAACCACCAAATGACTTAACGCAGAGGCATCAATGGATCCAATAGGTTCTTCCAGAGATCACCCTGAAGGTCTCATTCTAGTAAGGCAGAGTGCCTGCTCTCAGACCAACCCTCTTGCCTCTGGTGATAATAAATCAGGTCGGCCCTTACATCTTTTTTAAGGAAATTTGTTAAATAATTAGAACTCCCCTCCAGAAAACTCTAGGCCCCGGATGGCCGTGTTGGCGAATTCTGTCTGAAGTTTAAATAGGTAAAAATGATCACTCTTAGACAAACCAGTCCGAAAAAAAAGGAGGAATAGAAAACATTCTTCAGTTTGTTTTATGGAGTCCCAAGAGTTTATTTTTGCTTTTGTTTCCCTTGCCTCAGGAGACAGATCTAGAGAAATGTTGCTACAGCTGATGTCAAAGAGAGAACTGCCTGTGTTCACTTCTAGGAGTTTTATGGTTTCAGGTGTCACGTTTAGGTCTTCAATCCATTTTGAGTGTATTTTTGTGTACGATGTTAGAAAGTGGACCAGGGGGCACCTGGGTGGCTCAGTGGGTTGAGGCCTCTGCCTTTGGCTCAGGTCGTGGTCTCAGGGTCCTGGGATCGAGCCCCGCGTCGGGCTCTCTGCTCAGCGGGGAGCCTGCTTCTCCCTCTCTCTCTGCCTGCGTCTCTGCCTACTTGTGATCTCTCTCTCTCTCTCTGTCAAATGAATAAATAAATAAATTAAAGAAAGAAAGAAAGAAAGAAGGTGGTCCGGTTTCATTCTTTCGTATGTCACTGTCCCGATTATTGAAGGGGCTATTTTTTCCCCATTGTATATGCCTGTCTCCTTTGTCCTAGATTATACTGACTACATAAGTGTGGGTTTATTTCTGGCTTTCTGTGCTGTTCTCTTGGTCTGTGTGTCAGTTTGTGTGTAGTATCATCCTATTTTGATTGCTACAGCTCTGTAGTAAATCTTGGAATCTGGAATTTTGATACCTCCAGCTTTGTTCCTCTTTATCAAGATGGCTTTGGAGAGAACGAACTGATGGTTGCCGGAAGGGAGGAAGGTGGGATTTGGGCAAAATGAGTGAGGAGGAATGGGAGATACAGACTTCCAGTTATGGAATGATCCAATCGTGGGAATCAAAGGCACAGTGTAGGGAATAGAGTCAGTGGTATTGTCAGAGCATTGTATGGTGACTGCCGGTAGCTGCACTAATGATGAGCGTAGAATAATGTATGGAGAAACTAATATAACATTGTGTGTCAATTATAGGCGGACAAAAGATTAGAAAATAAGAAATTTTATGAAGCCACCATAATCCTTGTATTAACATGCTCATATCAAGAAAGGTACAGACCAGTATCTCTCAACATAGGTTTAAAAATCGTTGACAAAGTGTAAACAAATCTAACAGAGGCATATATAAAAACGATGATGCACTATGCCAAATAAGGATTATCCCAGGAAAGCCAGGTTGTTTTAATATTTTAAAAATAATCGAGACATCTGGGTGACTCAGCCGCTTAAGCGTTTGCCTTCGGCTCAGGTCATGATTCCAAGGTCCTGGGATGGAGACCCCTCATTGGGCTCCCTGCTCAGCAGGGAGCCTGCTTCTCACTCTCCCTCTGCCACTCTCTCTCTCTCTCAAATAAATAAATAAACAAACAAACATACAAATAAAATCCTTAAAAAATATTTAAAACACAATCAATCTAAGCATTCTGACGAGGTAAAGGAGAAAAAGTCATATGGTTATTTCAGTCAATCCAGATAAAGCATCTGACACAATTATACCCATTTACATAATAAGCCCTATCAAAATCTAAGGATCAAAGGGATCTTCCTCAATCTGATAAAGATAAAAATCTACAAGTTGCATTGTATGTATTCTTAAATTTAATAATACCATCGTAGCAAAGAGCCAGAAAACCTGAATGCTCTTCCCGTTCTGTTGTGACACTTAGGGGTCACTCACCAACCCCCTTGGAAACTCCTTTGTTCACGTATAATATGGGGACGCTAATAATGCTTACCTTAAACAGTTCTTGAGATGCTCGAATAATTTCAGTATGTGGGAGTGCTTTTTTTTTTTTTTTTAAAGATTTTACTTATTTATTTGACAGAGATCACAAGTAGGCAGAGAGGCAGGCAGAGAGAGAGGGGGAAGCAGGCTCCCCGCTGAGCAGAGAGCCCGATGCGGGGCTTGATCCCAGGACCCTGAGACCATGATCTGAGCCGAAGGCAGAGGCTTTAACCCACTGAGCCACCCAGGTGCCCCGTGGGAGTGCTTTAAATGTTATCAAGTGCCTGACGTGTTGGTGATGACGACGACAGAACCTAGAATTAAAGTTCTGTAACTTTGTCTAACCAGGAAGCCCCAGGATAGGATTCCTCCTAACTTTGTATTACCTCAAAGTAGTTCCATTACTTAGGGCGTAGACACTCTTACTTCAGTCTCTCCTTTCGAGTTACCTGACTTCTCGGGAGCTCTTTTATCATTGCCAGGTGGAGGTTAGCTAACTGAGGCTACTTGATTGAACCCCTTGTAGAGGAGTTAATAAGAAGGAAATAAGAAAATAGATCAAATTATTGTTCATTCATTGGTAGATTTTAATTTCACAGACTTTGTCTAACCCCCCACGGGGCAAGGGCAATTGATGGTCAATCCATCTCTTTCTTCTGCAAAAGAAGCTGCGTTCTTACTCTGAAGAATAAGGGAAGGAGGGAGAGGGGAAAGGAGAGAGGCAGATCCTAGAGAGGTCTGCAAGATAAAGGGATCTCAATGTTTTCTAATATTCCTCACTCCTTGTACCATCCTGATAGCAAAAAGCTCAAATAGCGTCCTTGGTGCTTGATAAAAGTTTACAGCAGAGGAACTTGGAAAGTACATGATATTTATGCAGAAATTAGCAAGGTCATTATTTTTTAAAACTATTTCTATTATTGATAACATATAAATCTTAATGAGATTTCCCCCCTTAGGGCTCAGGTACTTCTAATTCAGATGTCAAAATGTAAGAAATTGTAATTCCTTAACAATAATGAAAGAATGTCTTTTTTTTTTCACATTGCTCAAAGAAATTCACAAATCTTATGTTAATTCATTGACTGTCACAAGTCCCGCATTGGAATGGAGACATATTTCTTCTTTGTTATAATTTGGTTTCGGTTAAAGGAGGGTCTAATCTGGGACTGCAAGGATAAAACAGGTTTTTTAATAGGCACCTAAAATTGTAGGACAAGTCTGTGGTTGTTTGGGAAGCTGTTGGTATCTGGAATAGGTAATAAGCTTTGGGATTTGCAAGGATTTTATTTTTATTTTATTTTATTTTATTTTTTTATTTATTTTTAAAGATTTTATTTATTTATTTGACAGAGAGAGAGAGATCACAAGTAGGCAGAGAGGCAGGCAGAGAGAAGCAGGCTCCCTGCTGAGCACAGAGCCCTATGCAATGCAGGGCTCAATCCCAGGACCCTGAGATCATGACCTAAGCCCAAAGCAGAGGCTTTAACCTACTGAGCCACCAAGGCGCCCTTGCAAGGATTTTAGAAATCACTTCTTTACAATCTCTGATTGTAGACCTGAGAAATATTCACCTGGAAGTAGGACCCCAGGCAGTGGCTTGGTTTCAGACCCTTAAAGAGCATGGGGTTTAGGTTGGGGTCTAAGATTCAGAGAGACAGGCATCTAGGGTAAAATGATTAGGCCTGGGGGCGCCTTGGTGGCTTATTTAGTTGAACATCTGCATTCAGCTCAGGTCATGATCCCAGGGTGTTGGGATCAAGCTCTGGGTCGGCTCCCTGCTCAGAAGGGAGGCTGGTTCTCCCTCTCCTCCCTGCTCACGCTCTCTCTTGCTGTCTCTGTCTCTCAAATAAATAAAAATACAATCTTAAAAAAAAAAAAAAAAAAAGGTTAGGCCTGGGCTAACTCAGGGACTGGGGATGAGTTTTAAGGCAAGCTGGTAGCCTTCTTTAAGGGGACTAGGGCAAAGGGGGTAGAAGTAGGTAAGTGATCTCAGAGAACCCACAGCAAGATTGGCTTCATGTGAGTCACAGTGTGATGGACTGAGAGCTCCTTTTGTGTCTCCTTTCTGGTGAAATCCCAGAGTCTGACTTCACACTGGGAGTTTAGTATTCTGAAGGGGAGATTCGAAGCCTGGAAGTCAGCGTCTAAGGAGTGGAGTTTAGCGTAAGACAGGAGAAGGCTCCGGATGTTTTTTCCTTACCTGTAGCCCACCTCTTCTACTTAGCTGTGTTCCACTAATTCCAGTAATACCTCAAGGGCTAGTGCTCAGGAGTAATATTGCTTTGGTAATAGTATGATCCATCGAAATGCTTACAGTGAGGACTGATTTGTTAGACCAGGAGAATTGAACAAACCACTAATATGGTAATGATCGTCAGGACGGTGACCTCTCTCATCCCAAGGACTGAGTATTGGCCAAGGTCCCAGGCAGATCAGAACATGTATTGTCACATGCAAAATAGAGTCCAGCAACTAAGCAGCGTTCTTTCTTAAACTTGAATTGCACCTCATGAAGCACAGAAAAGGAGATCCAAATTATAACCCATAGCACCAATTCTCGGTCTGTGATTTCTCCATCCCAAATCTCTGATACTTGGAAACTTCCCTAGAGGCTCTTATCCTCTAAATGCTGAAAATCTCCGTGTCAACTCTCTGGAAACTCCTCTTCGGCTCACATTCTCTGCACCACACCTCTTGCTTCTGTTTGGGAGAGAGGCTGGGATTTCAGCTACTTCCTACAGGCAATACAGAATCACTCTAGGATGACCAAAGGCCACAGAAAAGTCACTTGCTCCCTAGCCATAATACAAAGAACAGCTAGGTATGGTTTTCTGAGTCTGTTTTTCTCACAGAAATGTTTCGCAAATATTTCTAGATAATTAAAAATTCTCCACCTTATTAACACTAAAATGAAAGTCAGGGACTCTGAGAAAGGTTTTAATTTGAAATGGAGTTCATGGACACAGAATGGGAAGTGCTATGTAGGTTTCAGTTTGAATTATTGAAAGGTTACAACATAAATGATCCCATGAGTCATGTCTGAACTCCTCAAAACTAGGAGACACTCTCAGTGGATGATTCTATTCTCAGAATTTTCTCATCTAATTCTTGGGAAACTACTAAGAAAATCCATGACCTTCAGCAACTTTGGTCCTCATTTTTATTGTAAGTAAATGTAAGGAATTAACTTAGGTTAATCTCTGATTTTCCTGTAAGCTATAAAAATTTATGAAACCTAACCAGGGATGGGATAAATTCCTAGCATATCTGCTTTTTATGCATAGCATTTTCCATATGAGTTCCCTATAACCTCATTCACCATTCATTGCTGTTTACTTGACATTATTCATATTTCATTGAGACTGGTTCTCACAATTTGTTTTAAATGCTTTTAAACACAAAATGCTTTTAAAATGTCTTTTTATGTGATGGTTATCAAATTGGGGGGATTATCATTAAATTCCTTTTAGGTGATTAATTAAAATGAATGAATTGTACACACTTTTTCCTATAAATGACAAAGAAATATGTATCCCCCTTTTCATGAGTCTTGGTGGTATTCCTTTTAGTTGTAATGCATTATTTTTAGACATGTAGCCTTATTTTCATACTTATTTTCCATGGAAATCAGCTTCATTTGACATGTAAGCTTTTAGTAACTTAACGCAATTCAAGTGTTTTGCATAAAACAAGGTTCTTTTTGATTTATTATTTTCAATTTAAGGCCTAAAGTACTAATACAAAAGTAACATCTTCCAAGTAATTCTAGTTATTAGGGCGGGATGGAAAAGGAAAGCAAGTAGGTTACTTTTTGAATGAGAATTTGATGTTGCCTCTAGAGTAGAAAGCTTTATTTCCTGAGGACTGTAACAGTAGACCTTTGGAGTTTCATGTTTACAACTAAGAAAGTGTATAGTTACAAAATGGTTTTGAGTTTTATCATTTACTAGGGATGTGATTTCAGGGAAATTATTGAAGCTCTCCAGGTTAAGTTTCTTCAACTAGTAAACGGTGAAAAATACCAGTTAATTCAATGGGTAATTTAAGGCTAGAGTTAATATATATCAAGTATTAGAACCTAATGAACGCTGAACCTAATGAATGCCTAATAATGCTGTTTCCTTAAAGGATTTTTCTACAAGTTGTTAAGAATAAGTAAAGATTGAGTGGTTCTCAGAAACAGAGTTGAGAAATGGGGCCCCTGTAAGGTGACTTGGGAATCATTTCTATTGGATCACCAGTGTTTTAATTACATCTAGGTTTTTTTTCAGAAGCTATACATGAAGAAAACTGAATTAATGTAGGCATAATTTATTCCTCTATAAACTAAGTAGTTTAAAAGGTGTTCAGTTGGTGAGAATTGCCTTACTCTATAAAAATTGATGCACGAAGTAGGTCCAATTGTCCAAACTGATGTACATTTACTATTCTATGGCCTATTTTAATAAAGCTAATTTGCTACCTATAGAGGAAAGGATGTTTGAATTTGCTGAGATACTGGGTAAAGGAGGGAGCACATGCTTAGAGGTTAGCGAACTTGAGTCACTCTCCCATCTTCTTTATTCATTTTTTTCATTTATTTAAGGGCCTCCCATGTTCAAGGTACATGATGAAGTGCTGTTAGCGACTTGACTGTGTAATGTGAAGCCAGGCACAGAATACATGGTCATTCAGTGTTTGGTTAATAAGGTCATAAGGAAGCGGTATGGAAGATTATAAATGAAAGAAAATGTGGTCCTTACGAAGTACTTGGGTAGTTCAGAGAAACGAGAGAACAGATCTTGCTGTTTGGTCAGGAAGGCTCATGGAGGAGGTGATATTGAGGAACACATTCAGGTATGAGTAGGACTCAAAAGGGGGAAATGGAAGGAAAGATACACTGGATTCTAGAGAAGATTGGAAAAGGCTTGTGCAATCAATGGGCAGTTAGGTAGACCTGTACCTATTACAAGCAGTTGGACCTGACCAGTTACTCAGTTTCTCCGTTGCTGCATCTGGGGCCATACTTCCCCAGAGGGAGGGTCAAAGTCACTGGCAGTTGCCATTGGACCTTTTACCCCAGATCTTCATACTGTATCCTTACCTTCTTCTCTGCCACAAAGTTCTTTTCTTTCCAGATTTCAGATACTTGCTGCAATCACCCTCTATCTAGGACCTTGTAATTGGTCTCACTCTTGAACTGGTATTCCTACTCTTGTCCCACTTTTCCCAATTTACTATCAGCTAGCAACTAGAAACCAGAATAATGCCTTTGAAATTAATGTGCATGTTTCTCCATTGTTCAGCCCTCCAGTAGAAAAGATGATTTTTTAGACTCTTACAAGGCCCTGTGGGATCTGGCTTCCTGTTACCTCTCAGACTGTTGAGATAATTTTACTTGCAGGACCTCATATTCATTAAGATTAGTCATTCCCATCAAGAAAGGTCATGGGGGGGCGCCTGGGTGGCTCAGTGGGTTAAGGCCTCTGCCTTCGGCTCGGGTTGTGATCTCGGGGTCCTGGGATCGAGCCCCGCATCGGACTCTCTGCTCAGCGGGGAGCCTGCTTCCCCCTCTCTCTCTTCCTTCTCTCTCTGCCTACTTGTGATCTCTCTCTCTGTCTAATGGATAAAGAAAATCTTTAAAAAAAAAAAAAAGAAAGGTCATGGATTCTTTGTAAATTTCCTTGGTCTCTCCGTTTAAATTTTTACTAGTGTCCATGTGCCTCTCAGTAGAACTTTTGAGGGAAGATATAACTGGCATTCAGTTGTACATTGTCAGTTTCCAACAGGGATTAGCTGAGTGGAAACGATGCTTTAGAGTGGATAATCGTGGTGGCAGGGGAGCGTAAGTGTGTAGTTTGCCTCCAAAGACTCCCTCATGTCAATGTCAGATTTGGTCATGCACCTAACTAGTCTGAATGTGCACGGCTATGTCTATATCTAAATTTATCTATCTATATGTATAGATACATAGATGTGTGTGTGTGTGTTTGTATTTATTTATAAAGCAAGAATGCCCACCTGCACGCAAATGGAGGGGTGGGGGATGGACAGAAGGACAAGGAGGGAAGGAGGGAGAGAGAGAGAGAGAGAGAGAGAGAGAGAGAGAGAGAGAGAGAGAGAGAAATGAGTGGGGCTCAGTCTCAGGACCCTGAGATCATGACCTGAGCCGAAATCAAGACTCTGATGTTTAAACAACTGAGCCACCCAGGTACCGCATGCTCAGCTATATTTGGCCAGGTAAGAAAAAGATGCATTATTAAAGAAGTAATGAAAATACAAATACTGAGGCCAAGAAGTATGATCTTTAGATGAGAACTTCTTTTTTCTTTCTATACAAGAAAAGCAGATCATTGCTTTTTCGACCCAAGACATATCCAGAGGTCATTATCAGCCCCTGAAATCATAACGTAATATATTTAAGGACGAAGAAGTATCGGAAGTCACATACCTCATAATCAAATGTATTCGGAATTCATGCTTCACTCCTTGCCTCTGACTCGCATGTCTCGACCAAATGTAACATCTGGATTTTACATCATTCACTTCCAAAGCAGTCTGCTGCCTTTTCACTCTGGCTCCTGGAGATCTTTGCCTCCTTCCTGGCCTTCAGACACAGCTCTTTCCATTCATGTTGAAATCAGTCTTAGTAGTCCATTCTAAGCAACTTGTTTCTCCCTCGTGCTTGGGGCGTGGCCACTGGGGAAATAAAAGCTGATAGCCCAGGTAGAATCAGAAACAAATGTGGGAGATTTTTGTCTCTTTGCCTGAACTCCACCTCCATCAGTATCGACATAAATGAAAATATTTTGTCTGTGCTGCTGTCTTCCTTCTTTTCCTTCGTAGAGTAGCCAGGGTTGTAGAGTAGGTAGAAAGGAATCATATACACCTTGCCTGGTGCTTTGTCTGTGACATTTAGCATCTAGTATTCTTGGAGCAATCTGCTTCATGACCTTTTCTTCATGGGTAATATAGATAAAATTGTACCGTGAGGGCATATTGTGAGCATTTGGTAATATATTGGGAAAAGCTTAGGAAACCATAGGTTCTTAAAAGACGTTGGTGTGTTTTCATTCCTCATTTACACCTTCCTTTCCTCAGGGAATGACAGTGTGATTGTTAAGTTATCACAATTTAGTTCAATATGATTTTTTGAGAGGGGAGGGGTTAGGGTCTTAATTTCTCGTGATAAAGCATATTGACTTATTTACTGAAGATTGTTTTTCTGGCTGACTTATATACTGTTTCATTCCTCTTTTAAACAACATGCTGCTTTTTCTCTGGATTGGTCTATTGCCAGGAAAATTATTGACCCTATTTTGAGGATAGGATGCAGAGTCATGGGAATAGCAGGCTTTTTCACTCTCCCCAGTAAAACCATGAACACAAATTGGAAAACTGATGCATCCTTTTTATCAGTGTTGGCTGATCAACTTCCTAGGAAACTTGACATTTCTGTATTTTGTTTCACTTGGGCCCATTCTCCAACCTGATAATTCGCTCCCCCTCTCCCATTAAACTATTCTTAAAGTTTAACATGCTGTTTTCTCTTTTACCATGCCTTCAGCATTGTCTTCCTAATTAGAAAGTTTTCAATCTGGTTCAGTGATTCTTGCTGGAAAATTGTGAAAATTTCAGTGATATCCTCTGACATTTTGCCCAGAATGTGCAAAATTATTATTCATAATTATTTATAGAGAACATAGGGCTGGAAAGACAGCATTAGAATATTACTTTATAAAGAACATACAGTATAAAAATCCTAACCCCAAAGAACTTTACTCACAAAACCCAATTCCAAATCAGCATGAAATGATGTTATTGAATGGCATTATAAGTTAATAATTACAGTACTGACACTCTTGTGCCAATACCCAGAATGTGGTTAACTTATTGAATAGGAGACTAGTAGGTGAATTCTTAAATCTAAAAGTGGCTAAGAACTTGCAAATATGTGCTAAGTAACAGTTGTTTCTTATTGCTGAATAATTCAAGTTTTTAAATACGAAACTTACAATTCAATCAAAAGAATTTTCCTTGGAAGTGAATCTGGAACTTGGCAGAAATGCTTGATAGTGTCGAGGATGTTGATAAAGTATGCTAAATGCTATACTCCATCAGCACGTTTATTCACTTAGTAAATATTTATTAAATGCCTACAGTGTAGTGGTGCCTGGGTGGCTCAGTGGGTTAAAGCCTCTGCCCTCAGCTCAGGTCATGATCTGAGGGTCCTGGGATCGAGCCCCGCATCGGACTCTCTGTTCATGAGGGAGCCTACTTCCTCCTCTCTCTCTGCCTGCCTCTCTGCCTACTTGTGATCTCTCTCTCTCTGTCAAATAAATAAATAAAATAATCTTTAAAAAAATAAATAAATGCCTACTATGTATAAAGTACTAAACTAGACATCGTCGATAAAAATAATGACCGAGAAGTCCCTGTTTTTAGGAGGCTTATAGATAAGTAGAGATTGTGTGTGTGTACACACGCACATGCAAATCGGGTGCAGTAATTTGTAGTAGATACTAAGGTAGAAGTCTTTTTAGGCTTAAACAAATGCTCCACGGAAGCAGAGGGAAATTCATTTTGGTTGACTCTCAATGGGCCAGACTTGCATTAAAGATAAAAATGAAGATGAACTAATGCCAGTTATTAAATGCTGGGAAAATTCAGGAACATAGATAAAGATATAGAGCTTGAAATAACCGTTAGCCCATAAGATTATATTTTAATAACTCAGAAAATTTTAAGGATAATGCCATGCAGATGAAATTTCAGGTCCCTAATACTTCTCTGCTTCAAGTCAATGGGAGATAGAAGTTCTCAAGTAGAATATCTGTAAATTCCTTGGGATAGTGAGCCACACGGTATGTGTGTGAGCTCAAGTGAAATTTTATGGGTACTTGGGCCATATCTTGCATTAGAGTCCCAAAAAGTTCTGTGAGAAAAAATTAAAAATGTTTTAAGATAATCGGGTTAACCCTTAAGATACACATGTTTTGGAGTGCAGAGTACATAGTTATAGTAATTGATAAATGTCCTAATAGGCAAAAGTGTCTGCTATTCCTAAACTGTTTTCTCTAAAATCCCTAAAGGTAATGCAATTAAGACATTTTAATTTTAGTATTTTGACTTTCATACTTTCAGTTAAAAGTTTTATGACAAAAATTTATAGCCTGATTTATTTCTCAGCAAATGTAGGGTTAACAACCATTTTCCTTCTATTGATGGCTCAAGACTTAGGAAAATAGTCTTTCCATACTTCTACCTCGAGAATGGTCTCACTGTATTATAGTAATAAATTAATCCCAATAATGCATCGACTTATGATTGGATGTTACAAGTTTACTATTATTTTCTCTGCTTTGTATAATTGAAATTAGGTTATTTAATTTTTTTTACTAAACCTTTGTATAAAGTTATGATGGAAGAGGTTCTATCATTGTGTTAATGTGCATCTTTTTAATTAAACCTTAAGCACAGGACATGAGGCAGTCAGAGGATAAAGTTCCTGATGTTTTGAGACACGTTGTTCAAACTACAACACATCTGGATTTATTAAAACTTTGGGTTTCATTAGTGTCCTAGTAACTTGGTTTACCTCTTGAAAATGACAATGCATTTAACAGTGCAGCAGCATAATAATTTCCTTCAGCTTCTATGCCTCAGCATGGTAAACCATGTTATGAAAAACTTGCAGGTGTAGTTTTTTTTTTCCTTTTTAAATTTTGTCTGGATCAGGTTACTTGGCCAAACTAAGTGAAACTCAGCATGGCACAGCAAAACGGTAAAGGCTTTGAAGATCTCCTCCTGCCATTGACTGGCTATGTGGTATTGGGGAGGTCACTTACCTCTCTGAGAATCAGATGCTTCATGTATAAAAATAACACTGGGACCGTTAGGATGATTATTAATAATGCACATAAAGTATTCTAGTGTTTTGCGCACACTGGTGATTAGTAATATCATTAATTGTCCTGTAGAAAGAAGCACATTTAGATGATGAGAACAATATAATGGCATCTATGGAAAAGTACAGGGCAAGTCCTTCATTTTTCTCTAAACTTCGGTTTTGTCATTTACAGAACAAAATTGTTAGAGTATCATCCCATCCAGCTCTAATTTCCTTTTCCTTTATGAAAACCAATTGAGGGGCGCCTGGGTAACTCAGTGGGTTAAAGCCCCTGCCTTCGGCTCAGGTCATGGTCTCAGGGTCCTGGGATCGAGCCCCGCATTGCGCTCTCTGCTCAGCAGGGAGCCTGCTCCCCTCTCTCTCTCTCTGCCTGCCTCTCTGGCTACTTGTGCTCTCTCTCTCTCTCTCTCTCTCCGTCAAGTAAATAAATAAAATCTTAAAAAAAAAAGAAAAAACCAATTGAGTGTGTGTCTGTATCAGAAATAACTATTCACTTATTTTAGCTCAGTGATTTGAGCCAATGGAGTAAATGCAATCAATGACCAAGAAGTTACATGGTTCCCATAGGTTAAGAGAGATGGAGTGACGTTAGATGTCATTGTCACCTAACTAAATGTACTTTAAAAAAAAAATTGGTTAGAGATGTCTTAATCCAATTTTCTAATATAGCTCATAGAGAAACAATACCATTTCTTCATTGTGCCACTTTCTGAAAATACGTTTTCAGCCCTTAAGCTGTTGAATGCCTCACAATGTAACTTGAGAACGTTCTCTTGATAAAATAGGATAGTTATTTTATGTCTGAAGACTCATGAGAGAAGTAAGTCTTATTTTTAAGCAACTACACAGTGTTAGATATGTTTGATTTTTGCCATTATTCTTTATTCTGTCCCGGACAACATATTATTCTAGGTTGCTTTATTTAGCACGATTCCCTCCAGGACATGAATCATGCCTCATTTAATGTTTCAATGTATAGGTCGGTGAGTAGCAACCTTATCAAGCCAACTTGACAGTGTGATGTTTCTCATCTCCAGAGACCGCGGGTGAAGAGAAATCTATAAATAAAGTAGAGAAATGGAGATCAGAATTGTGCAGTCATTTCAATCAATGTGATGGGCAGAAACAAAAGTTTGTTAATGATTGGTAACTAATTTGGTTACTGAGTTTATTAATACAAGGTGAAATGACATTGTGTTTCATTAGCAAAAGTTTTTTGTCTTGTTACAATTTTGATTTATTTCTTTATGCTTTTATAACTTCATTTCAAACTTTCATTGTGAGTTATTTTATTAAGTGAATTGTATAAATGAGAATAACTATGAAAAAGTTAAGAGTTACTAAATATAGATACTAACATGGAGCATACAGCATTATCTATCAATATAAATGATGTTTTTGGGGTGCCTGGGTGGCTCAGTGGGTTAAAGCCTCTGCCTTTGGGTCAGGGTCCTGGGATCGAACCCCACATTGGGCTCTCTGCTCAGTGGGGAGCCTTCTTCCCCCTCCCTCTCTCTGCCTACTTGTGAACTCTCTCTCTCTCTCTGTCAAATAAATAAAATATTTTTAATTTTTTAAAATTTCAGTGTTTTCTTTTTTTTGAGATTTATTTATTTATTTACTTGACAGAGAGAAAGAGATCACAAATGGGCACAGAGAGGGGGAAGCAGGCTCCCTGCTGAGCAGAGAGCCCGATGTGGGGCTCGATCCCAGGACTCTGAGATCATTACCTGAGCCAAAGGCAGAGGCATTAACCCACTGGACCACCCAGGCGCCCCTAAATAAACTCTTAAAAAAAAGGAATTACTAAATATAAATGAATCTGTGTTGAGGAAAATCTTGGGGGAAAAAACTAAAGGAATTAGTAAGTGAGAATTTATTATTTTAGTCTATAGTGATTTATTTTTTGATTTAAAGAAGTGAACAAAAATACTGCAGTAAGAGAAGGATCTTCATTTGAGGAAAATGTTAATTTAGGTGTATGATACATTATTAAAAGAAAATGGGCTGAACTTATTTTACATTATCAATGTAATACATACCTAAGGTTTTGACTTCAGTAGACCTACAGGGCTGTCAAAAAAACCCCACTAGAATCTTTGCCAAATTCATAGGGTAATTGTCTCTGTCCTTTTCTTTTCTTTTTGTATTGCAGTCATTTCTCTTGGACTTTCTGCCTCCTTATTCCAATCTCAATTTACTGATTTTTAGGCTCTCTGCAAGCTGTCTTCCAGGAATGCCCATTTACTCATCCTGCCAGTTCTTTTGACATTTCACTGTGTTAATCTTTTTTTTTTTTTTTTTCCTGGACCCTGATGTCTTTTCTTTTTTGTTTTGCTTTCTTGATTTGGTGACTCACTTCCTCAGTTCTTTTCTAAGACATAGTACTTTGATGTTAAAGGTTGAGGTTACTCAATCTATGATTGCTCTTTTGGCTGGGTATACAATTCTGGATTAAAAAAATTACATATAATTTTAATGGCATTAGTCCATTGATTTCTACTTCAAGTGTTGGAGTTGAAAGCACAAACACAGTGTTTTAACATCCAGTCTTTTGTATGTGAAGGTATTTTTTTCATTCTGGAAGTTCTGAATGCCTCTTTATTCTTCATGTTCTGAAATAGAAATGTGATATTACTTAGTATGGGTATATTTTTAGTTTTATTCACTTTATTGTCCTCAATGGGCTGTTTCCATCCAGAAACTAAATTGTTTTAGTTTTAGGAAAGTCTCATGTTATTTATTTATCTCCATTTTCTGTCCTCTTTTTCTCCAAACCTGTTAATTAGTCTGATGTCAGCTCTTCTGGATAAATATACTTTTGTTTATCTGTAATCTGTTATCTTTTATCTCTTAGTTTTTTTTTCTTCATCTTTTGGTTTTCCCTGTTTCTGGGAGATTTTCCCAACTGTACAGTATCTTCTAACCCTTCTGTGGATTCATCTAACAACGACGACGACAACAACAACAACAACAACAACAGATTTTCCCATCATATTTTTAATTTTCTAGAATTCTTTTTTGTCTTAAGCTTATATAATATCCTGCTCTTGTTTTTTAAATGCACAAACATACTTTCATGTCTTACCTCTCTGAGAACGTATATGAAAGTTTAAAATTTTTTTTGCCCTGGTTGTTTATCAGTCATTATTTTCCATACAAAAGGTAATGCTCAAAGGGTTGAGTATTCTCAGTTGTATATTCCCACTCACGATGGAAACTCTGAAGAGCTAATTGGATGTTCTCTGCATGAGGAAATCAATGGACTGGTGGTCCTCACAATTATGTGAAGGTATCAGGATCTTCTGCTATATTGGGAAAATGCCAGAAGTCTGCACCTGAAATTTTCTTTCTCTCAAGTGGATTAATTTTATTGGAAAGAAATTATGTAAAATCTTAACTATGTGTCATAAGTTCAATTCTCAGCTTTCTGAAAGCCAAGAAAAGGGGCACCTGGCTGGCTCAGTTGGTAGGGCATGAGACTCGTGAGCTTAGGGGTGTGAGTTCGAGCCCCACCTTGGGTGTAGAGCCTACTTAAGAAAATAATAATAAAATTTTAAAAAGCTAAGAATAGGAAAGAATTTCAAAATCCAGTATGCAGAGTTTCACTTTCTGCTTCACTGCTCTCTCACCTGCCAGGGACACCCAAATCCAGAGTTCAGTGCCTCCAGAGGATAACCTTGTATCTGGGCAAGCTCCTAGCTTACGGGCTTGGGAAGGATTCTGGAGGATTAACACCTGCCACTCTATGCCCCCACTATTAGAGTCACCTAGTGCTTCTGATTCCTGAGCTTTTATGGGTTTTATGGTCTAGATCAGTTTTTGTAGCTGTCTTTTGGTCTTTGTCACTTAAGTTTCAGATTTATTTTTTCTTGTCAACTAAGTCTATACTACTCATTCCTTCTTGTCATCTTCTCAAATTTTAACACTTACTATTAGCATCTTCTTCCTTTAGCCTGTGGCTTAAATTTTGTTTTTGATCGATTTATTTTTTTTTACTGTTACTTTAGTGGAATTTCAGAAGAGAGCAGAGATAAGCAAGAGTGTTGAATCTGCCATATTTGACTCAAACCTTCATTCTTTAAAAATTTCATTTTTATATTTTTGTTAGTATTCATTACTAAAGTTTTTATTTAAATTCATTAGTTAACAGTGTAATACTAATGTCAGCTGTACAATTTAGTGATTCAGTGCTTCCATACAATACCTAGTACTCGTCACAAATGCATTCCTTAATCCGCATTACCTGTTTAACCCATCCCCCACCCACTTCCCCTCTAGTAAGCATCAGTGTATTCTCTATAGGTATGAAGCTGTTTCTTAGTTTGCCTTTCTCTCTCTCTCTTTTTTTTGCCTTTTCTCATTTGTTTCTTAAATTCCACATATGAGTGAAATCATAGGGTATTTATCTTTCTCTGACTTACTTTGCTTAGCATAATATACTCTAGTTCTATCCGTGTCATTGCAATGGCAAGATTCCATTCTTTTTGATGGTTGAGTAATATTCCATTGTGTGTATATGTGTGTGTGTGTGTGTATAACTTTTTTTTTTTTAAGATTTTACTTATTTATTTGACAGAGAGAGGAAACACAAACAGGGAGTGGGAGATGGAGAAGCAGGCTTAACACTGAGCAGGGAGCCTGATGTGGCCCTCAATCCCAGAAGCCTGGGATCATTACCTGAGCCAAAGGCAGATGCTTAATGACTGAGCCACCCAGGTGCCCATACCACATCTTTATCCATTCATCAGTCAGTGGACATTTGGGCTGTTTCCATAATTTGGCTATTATAGATAATGCTGCCATAAAAACTGGGGTACATTTATCCCTTCAAATTACTATTTTTGTAGCCTTTGAGTGACTACCTAGTAGTACAATTGCTGGATTGTAGGGTAATTCTATTTTTAACTTTTTGAAGACCCTCCATACTGTTTTCTCCAGTAGTTGTACTAGTTTGCATTTCCACTATGAGTGTAAAAAGGTTCCCCTTTCTCTGCATCCTTGCCAACTCCTGTTGTTTCTTGTGTTGTTGATTTTAGTCATTCTGACAGGTCTGAGGTGATACCTCATTATGGTTTTGATTTGTATTTCCCTGATGATGAGTGATATTGAGCATCTTTTCAAGTGTCTGTTGGCCATCTGGTTGTCCCTTTTGGGAAAAGAAGGAATTATGATATTTACATTGCCTAGATGTAGGCTTATCTATATTCAGATGCTGGTTTTTTTTAGGGGGACCTTCCTTTATGAGAGGTTTCCTTCTATTCCTCGATACTAACTTTTAGATATTAAAACTTTTTTAACTTGGATTTTTTGCTATTGTTTATATAGTGGTAGTTCTGAGATTCTCATTCTGTTGGTGATTGTCAGTTGAAGGCCATCTTTGGCTTCTGAAGGTTCCCTCTTTTTCCTGGCCCATGGTCTTTCTATCTCACAACCAGTAGTGTGGACCAAAATCTCCTCACACTTGGAACCTCTGAATTACCTTTTGGCCACATCTTTTCTGTTTTTCTCTTCTGCCTCCTCTGATTGATTCTTACGCATTTAATGGTTTATGCAATTACATTGAGTTTACCTAGATAATCCAAGATAATCTTATTTTAAGGTCAAAAGATTAGTAATCTTAATTCCATCTTCAAAGTCCCTTCATAGTAGTACCAGATGAGTGTTTTATTGAATAACCAGATAATGGGAATCTAGTCAGGGGAGGGCCGAGGGAGAGGATCATGGGAATTTTACTCCTCACAAGGCTTATAGACACATCTCACCTATATTCATAATCTGGCCGGTGAAGTTGCCAGACCTCCTAAATTAAGATTTCTCTAGACCAGTGTCTCTCAGGCTTTGATGTGTGTCAGAAACACCTGGAGAAAGGATGTGGAGCTCAGAGGTCCAGACTCTTAAAGCAGCATAGGGCTTAGGCCTTCATATTTTTCCTAAGTTCCCTGGTGATTCCAATACAGTACAAAGTTTGCTCAACATTGGTTGCATAATAAAATTACTTGGATACTTTTTTAAATCCCACAGTATAGGATGCACCCCAGACCAATTAAATCACCACCCTTCAGGTGGCAATCCATCTATCAGTATTCTTTTTGGCCCTCATTTTGTTATTGAGGTATAATTGGCATACAACATTATATTAGTTGCAGATGTACAACATAATGATTTGATATTTGTATATATTGCAAAATGATCATCATAGTAAGTCTAGTAAACATCCATCACTATACAGAGTTAAAGAATTTTCTTGTGATGAGAACTTTTAAATTTTTCTTAGCAGCTTTAAAACATGCAACATTGTACTATATACTATAGTCCCCATGCTATACATTACATCCCCATGATTTATTTTTAACCAAAAGTTTGTGTCTCTTGATTCACTTCACCCATTTTGCCCACTCCCTGACCCCTAACTCTGTCAACCACCAATCTTTTCTTTGTATTTCTGAGCATGTTTTGTCTGTAGATTACACATATAAGTGAGATGTAGTATTTGTCTTTTCATGACTTATTTCACTTAGCATAATTGCCCTTGTGGTGCATCTATATTGTTGCAAATGGCAAGACTCCATGTTTTTTTAATGGCTGAGTAGTATTCCATTGTATATGTGGTGTGTATATATATGTATGGATGGATATGAGTGTGTATATATGTATATATGTATGTGTATACATGTATATATACACATGGTGTATAGACTCCGCATTTTATTTATCATTTCATCTATTGATGGACATTGAGATCGTTCCCATATCTTGCTATTGTAAATAATGCTACAGTGATCATGGAGATACATATAGTTTTTTGAGTTAGTATTTTTGTTTTCTTTGGGTAAAAACCTAGAAGTGGAATTGATGGATCATACGATAGTTCTATTTATATTTTTTTAAAAGATTGATTGATTGATTGATTTTAGAGGTGGGGAGAGACAGAGAGAGAGAACACAAGCAAGGGGGAGGGCCAGAGGGAGAAGAAAGAGAGAGAATATTAAACAGGCTGAGCAGTCAGTGTAGAGCATGGCACACCAGGCTTGATCTCACAATTGTGAAACTATGACCTAAGCTGAAATCAAGAGTAGCGTCAGATGCGTAACTCACTGAGCCACCTAGTCACCACTATTTTTAATTTGTGGAGGATCCTCCATATTGTTTTCCATAGTGGGGGCACCAATTTACATTCCCACCAGTAGTATGGAAAAGGTTCCCTTTTCTCTACATCCTTGCCAGCCCTTGGTATTTCTTGTCTGTTTGATAATAGCCATTTTGAGGTGATGTTGTGGTTTTGATTTGCATTGCCCTGATGATTAATGATGTTAAGTATCTTTTCTTCTGTCTGTCGGCCATCTGCATACCTTTCTTAGGAAAATGTCCATTCAGATCCTCTGCGCCTTTTCAATCAGATCTTGTTTTTTGTTGTGAGGTGATTCTAGCTTTCTAGACCAGTGCTTCTCAACTGTAATCCATACATAAACAACATGGGGATCTTTAAAAAAAAAAAAAAATATATATATATATATATATATATATAGGGAGGTACGTAGGGTATGAAATAGCTATTAGTAGTGGGAGGATATTATATAAGAAGAAATGGATTCTAGGGACCTTTGGGTAATAGGTTTGGCAGGATTTGGTGGCTACTTTAAGTCGTGTTGGGGGACGAGAAGCCTGGACTATTTCTTTTGTGAGAGAGTCAGGCTAGAGTTGCATATTTGGTCACCTAGTAAATAGGATATTTGAAGATAAAGCTTCAGTGGAAGGTACAGTGAGAAAAGAGAAGACAAGAGAGAAAACCTCTGGAGAAATCTAGAATTTGGAAGTAGAAGAAGGAATAGAAGTTAAAGTAAAAAAAAAAAAAAACAGGGGCAGTACGTGCACTCACATGTGACAGATACCAACTGAGAAGGCAATTGAAGAAGCAATGAATGCTTAAATACTGTCACATGACCAGAGGATGGAGGAAGATTCTGGCTGAATAAATGCTGTGGATAAAAACTGAAGACGATTGTAGTACCGAAAGCAAATACTGGATGGTTCTAACAGGATGTTCTTAGACATGAAGATCTATACTTCAAGCAGCCCTACTATGTGAAAAGATTTTGATTAGGATTCAGTTGTGTTTACTATTTGAACTAAAATAAAAGCAATGATAAAAATGGTCTCAGAGTGTAGTAAGAAATATCAAGGACTGACTGAATTGTACAAGGTTTTCATATTCGTTTCTAAATTTGAACTTTTGCATGATATTTTGCAAGGGATGTGTACACCCCTATGTTTATTGCAGCATTATTTACAATAGCCAAACTATGGAAGCAGCCCAAGTGTCCACTGATAGATGCACGAACAAAGGAAGTATGTGTCACATGCGTGCGTGCACACACACACACACTGGAATATTATTCAGCAATAAAAGAGAGTGAAATATTGCCATCTGCGACAATATGGATAGAGCTAGAAGGTACAGTGCCAAGTGAAATAAGTCAGAGAAAGACAGATACCATATGATCTCACTCGTATGTGGAATTTAAGAAATAAGCAAAGGTAAAAAAAAAAAAAAAGAAAAAGGAAGAAACAGCAACTTAACCATGGAGAAGAAGCTGATGGTTACCAGAGGGGAGGTAGATGGGTGGATGGGGCAAATAAAAGATAAGGATTAAAGTGGTACGTATACCATGATGAAAAAAAAATTTTTTTTAAAGAAATGAGAAAAAAAAAAAAGACTTGAAAGATATATTTTATATAGTATAGTTTACATATTGGCCAAAAGCCATAGCGTACTTGAAACTATGTAGCTCTTTTTTTATGCAGTGTATAACAAATACTTGATTGATTCATAGAAGAGGCATTTTTAGATACCACGTATTGTCTGGACTCCACCCCTGACTCGTAAACTATCTTAGGTCAATTCAGTTGTACTTGTGTGAACTGAACATAATTGAGACGAAAAAATTTTAAATTTACCAACAGGATTATAATTGAAAGTTGATATAGAGTATTAGAGGGAGTTGACGATTATGAGAATTGAGGGGTGAGATTTTGGACGCCTGAGTGGCTCGTCGTTAAGCATCTGCCTTCGGATTAGGTCATGATCCTAGGGTCCTGGGATCAAGCCCCACATTGGGCTCCCTGCTCAGCAAGAAGCCTGCTTCTCCGTCTTGCATACTCCCTGCTTATGTTCCCTCTCTCGCGCTCTCTCTCTGTCAAATATATAAGTAAAAAGTCTTTTAAAAAAATTGTGGGATTTTATAGTTCAATATTAATTATTAACAGAGGCCAAGCAAATTGAGGTAAAGTTGTTGAAATTATTATAGAGTAATTTAGGTTTTGCTAGAAATATTTATCCTAAAGTGTTTGTTATTAAATTTTGTAGTACTATAAGCATTTTAGAGCTGACTATATTAACTGTGTCCAAAATACATGTGTGAAATAGCCAAGGATTTTCAGATTTTGCTTCATTAGACTTTTCCCCTTTTTATCTATTGCTGATTAAAGATTAAACTAGTGATTTTTACTAAAATCTCATCTTTCAAGTAAACAAATTTCACTGTAGTCAACACCTCTGATAAATTTCGACTTGCGTCTTAAGGCTGCTTTTTTCACTTTTCCAATTTGTTATTGGATTTAAAAAATCTATGAACAGCTTTTTCAAGCCCATAAAACTTACTAGGAGAGACTTTTCATGAAAAAAGTGTTTAATCCCCAAATAATTTTGTCTGCTTTCCCTGAGCACTCAGGAGAGATTACTCGCTGTGTGTATGTGCTATATAAATTCAACTTAGACATATAATTGAAACAAAAGGTGTTACTGCTTCCAGGTTTTAAATGATAGACACACAGAGATTCTGTTGTTTCATAACATAATATAAATTGATCTTTGAATTTCATGGTGAGTTTGGTTCCTTAAATGTGATGTGGCAATGCACAACAGAAGTTGATGAAACATCTTTAGTTTGCTATTGGAAACAAACTATTTTGCTCTGTGATTTTAATTGAATTTTTTTAGTCTAAAGCTTATTTTTAGTTTTTCTCAGGCACACTGATGAACTCAACCAAACACTTAATGGAATTTGCTTTTAAAACTCACGTTCTCCTTTGAAACTTTTCTTTCAGTCACAAAAAAGTTAAAAATATTTGCACTAAAAATAATTGTGATCTAGACTAGACTTGAGTTTTCATTTAGATATTAGTTGTTAATTATGAAAAAGCCATTTGTTGAAATTTGTTGAATTCAATTGAGGAGCAGTTGTTAGAAATCTACTCCAAGTGTTTTTGATATGGAAATGACTAGTGCCCAAGCAATATACTTGTAGTTTTAATATATGCTACTTCAAAGAATAATAATAATGATAATAAAAACAATAATAACTAATAAACCAATTATAATGGCATACTTCTTGAAGCCAGAGTCTTGGGATGTAATCTGAAAATATCTCAAGAATTAGGAAAAAAAATTAATCAAACATTGAATTTAATATAATAAGATTCATATTACTTACTGGACCACTGACTCAGGAATTACTTATGGTGTAGAATTACTAAGACCAGAATATCTTTAAGCATCTGAGTCCTTATTCTTCATTTCCCATTTCGTACTAATTTTAAATGCTACCCATAATAACTGTGTGGAGCACAAGGTATTACACAAACAAATGGAAAAAGGATGTATTTCTGGTTTTAATTTGTTAATGCAGTCTAAATGGATACATGGACATTTTCCCTTTTCATGCATATTGGTAATATTCAATTATATTACCATAGCACATTAAAGAGATAAAAGATTCCCTGATCATGATAATCAGATATATTGTAAGAAAATGTTATTTATGTATTTGGGGTCATAAGTTCTTTAAGATACTAACATGGAGCGTACAGCATTATCTACCAATATAAATTATATTTAATGTTTTTAGGGTATAAAAATGCTACCAGTAAATATTTCTGAAATTTGTTGGGGATTTTTTGAAAATTATTTACAGATTTTGTATTGTAGAGTTTTTCTCTTTTGTACTGCTAAGTTGGTCCAGCAATTTTGCCATTAATGTAGGTGAAAATAAAGGATGATGAAAAAGTTTAAGAAAAATTAAAAATCTCGAGCTCTTTTTAGTCTTTTTCTGTTTAAATTGTTTCTTTGAAATAGAGAAAGTTATATGGTGTAATGTGAATAGATAAGTGATTATTTTGAGTCTTAAAATTTCAGTCCCTGTGTTGAAGAAAAGTTTATTTTGGTTTCAGTATAAAATGGTAAAAAATATAAAAACACTTAAGATGAATCTTCTCCAGTTTCCAAACATATAATTGAGTTTTCTTGTAATATCAAGTAAGAAAGGTAGAAAATTTCAATACTTTTACAAACTCTTGAAAAATGTGGTTAATAACAAAAGTGCTGACCTACTCTTAAGCTATGTAGCGAAAGTTTACACAGAAACATAGCTGAAATAGGAACAGAGGGAAAGTTTTTCTTATATATTGTAGAACCCCAAATATTTGTGTGTGTTACTGATAGAAATTTTCTTCTACAACTATAAACTCTAAGGAATAAATTTTCTGTAGTGTTAGCTATTTAGCTTTATTTTAGGCCTAGATTTTCAATGCTGGTTTGCTGAGGAGACATTCCAAAGGGATTCTTTCCTAAGAATAAAGATACAAAGAAATGACTATGGCAATGAATGTGGTATGAAATTATGTTTACTGTGGAGATGAAATAATACAGTTTCTTTGTATCTTCATTTCTGAAAGGAAAACAAAAATGGATGGTGGTCACAAGTAAGAATTCAAAGTTGTGTTTGATATTTGTAGTCAAACTTTTGGCTTTCCGGAAGTTAGCACTTAGAACAGAAGATGTGCTTTTTTGGGGAGAAGGAAGGAAATGTTAATTTATTCAGCTTATATTTGGATCTTGTGTTTATCCACAGAAACTGGTTGAATTGATTTCATTTTAAGTTAAATACAGTTTTTTAAATTCATCTTTTTAAGTTTCTCTATGATTGAGGGAGTTTTGACGGTATTTTTAATAAGGTTGATTTGTTTTACAAATTAAGGATGTGGGTTACTATTTTCTTTTGATCAGGAGACTATGCTGCTGAGTCAGGCCACCAAGAAATGTGAAATTAGATAAATGGTTTACTTTAGTTTAATAAGAAGGTGATTGAATTTTTCTTAATACAAGTTTAACAGTAGGAGTTTTAAAAAGAATCCTTGTCAATAAAATGTTAGGAGAGTTACTTTCTATTCATAATCTTAAGATAAAAGTTCAATCACCAACATACTTAGTTTCAATCTATAAGGCTTTTTATATATACTGTATATTTTGAAGTGAAACAAAATTCAGCAGAATTATTTGAAGTCATGTATTACTTTTAAAACACATAGCATTCCATGATTAGGTGTGAGATTATCAGTTTTCTCTATAACCTGCTGCATATCCTTCTAAGTAAGGGATGTTTTGACTCCTTTTCGGAAACATTCAGCCCCATTCCCCCAGGCTTCTACTCTGTTGCTTATCTCTCTTCTTGGGCACTCTCCTCCCCTCCAACCCTGCTCTAGAGGAAGAGCAATCAGTTTGATTGGTAAGAAGATCGGCATTAATTGACTCTTACTAGTGGGTAGGACTAGTGTGTCGGACTAGTGTGTCTTAAAGTTGATACTGAAGTTCAAGGGAAGAAGTAAGGGAATGTTTCTTTTCACTTCTGACCTTTCAGATGAAGCAACCTGGCCCTCTCTTGTTGGGGGTGGGGAGTACACAGGGATCCTAATCCATGTTCTCCAGTCCAGTGTTGTTTTGGTACGTCGGACTGGGTATGGAAGGAGCATGCTAAGGGTGTCTTAACATACGTTATTAGTAAAGCAATGAACTGCTTTCCATTAGACAGATTTTCCTCACATTTTTAGTGCCTTGGATGGTAAATGGTAGGATCCAGGGACCAACAGACCACCGCCCACTTAAGACTAACACATGTAAGTGTTCTTGTTCCCCAGGCTCTTATGGCCAAGGCACATTTTTGAGACATAGTGTATAGTGTTAGAAATGGAAAAAGAACCCTTTATATTTTTTCTATTCTTGATTTGTTCACATACCCTTTACATGACATAAGGCATGCGGATTAGGATTTAGCCTCTTTTTTAATAGGGCTAACACAGCTAAGAATATATTGCCACTTAAAACAGCCTCAATATCGGTGGCAGGGATGGGGTGGCTGGGTGATGGACTTTGGGAAGGGTATCTGCTATGGTGAGTGCTATGAATTGTGTAAGACTGATGATTCACAGACCTGTACCCCTGAAGCAAATAATACCTTATATGCTAATAAAAAAAATTTAATATCAAATAATAGGTAGTAATTTAGAGCAAAAATAGAACAAAATAGAACAAAAATAGAGCAAAAAAAATAGAGCAAAAATTTGAGAAAAATTAGTAAGGCAAAGCTAGAAGGTCAGTGCATTCAAAGATTATTCCATTGAGACTTAAAAGGTAAATTGAAATTCTTTGAATGGAAATAAATAATACCATAAAATTAATCTGCAGATAGTTATTACCATGTAATATATTACCATGTAATATATACATGTATATATATATATATACATGTGTATATACATATACATATATGTATGTACATATATAATATATAATAAAGTATATAATACATTATATATGTATAATAGATTAACTGTAATAGATTATACAGTTAATATGATACATAGTAATATTGAAATATTGTAGTAATATTAGTATTCAATATATATATATAGTATCCAATATGTAATATTGAAATACTATTATATGTACACTATATATACACATAAAATTTTGATGGTTTATGAAGACATGTGTATATTTATCGGTAAAATGATTTTTTCTTGGTACTATATTCTTGAGGGAATTGATTCATCGCTTGGGTGTAAAAATTACTATAATGGGTGAGTTCTCCAACTCTGGACGAACTTAGAAGAAACCTAAGTTGAGCTCACTTATTTTATAATGGAGTGAAAGATACTAATGGGTCTTCTTTCTGTAGTTTAAGTGTATCACTCAATAACTCTTCATATCTATTTTGTAAGTGACCCTGTGCTAGAGATACAGTAGAGAAGAAATTGGTCTAATTTATGTCATCATGATATATTAGTGAGTTGAAAATAAGGCTAGAAAAGTGCCATAGGATAAGTTGAAGTCATTGATTTCTAGTGTAAAATCGCAGCAGGAATTACTGAGGGGAATAATTCAGTGGTGAAATTCGGTATCCATAGACAAGATACTGCTGTGAAAATGCCAGAACCTAGGGGTGAGGCTGAAGTATCCCCTTGCATCACAGAGAGGGACTGCAGTAGATGGGTGAGAGCATGACTCCACTGTGAATGAATCGCCCTCCCCCCAGGCTAACACAGTGCCACACCAGGAAGACCCCTCTGGGCCTACACTTTCTCCAGTGGGAGAAAGAAAACCCAGGTGGACATCTAGCTCCATCAGAAATTGAAGAAGACAAATGGAAAGATATCCTGTGTTTATGGGTCAGAAGGATTAATATTGTTAAAATGCCCATCATACCCAAGTCTCCTGTCAGTTCAATTGCAGTCCCTGTCTGGATTTTAATGGCATTTTTTTTTTCACCAATAGTAAACGTGATTCTAAGACTCACATGGAACCACAAAACCTCCCAAACATCCAAAGAAATTTTGAATAAGAACAAAGCTGGAAGCATCACAAGCCCTGATTTCAAACTATATTACAAAGCTAGAGTAATGAAACCAGTATGGTCCTGGCATAAAAACACATAGACCGATGAGATAGCATTGAGAACCAAGAAATAAATCCATAACATTCATGGTCAACTAATATTTGACAAGAGAGTGAAGAGTCAATGGGGAAAAGACAGTCTCTTCAATAAATGGTGTTTTGGGACATATAATATTCACATACAAAAGAAGGAAACTGGACTCCTATCTTATACTGCTCACAAAAATTAACTTGGAGTGGATTAGAGACTTAAATATAAAGCCAGAAACCATAAAGCTCTTTAAAGAAAACAAGGGGAAAAAGGTTCTTGGCCTTGGTCCTGGCAATGATTTCTTGGATATGACCTCAAAACAACAAACAACAAAAGCAAAAACCAATAAGGTTTTTCCATCAACAAAATGGAAAAGCAACCTATGGAACATGAAAAGATATTTGCAAACCACATATTTGATAAGGGTTAGTATCTGAGTATATAAGGAACTCCTAAAATTCAATAGCAAAAAAAATGCAATTAAAAATGGGCAAAGGACCTGAATAAACTTTGTTCCAAAGATACTCAAATGGCCAACTGGTTTGTATTAAAAAAAAAAGTGTACATCACTAATCATCAGGAAAATGCAAATCAGAACCACAGTGAGGTATCACTTCCCACCTTTTAGAATAGCTATTGTAAAAAAAGATGAAAGGTAACAGGTGTTGATGAGGATGTGTCGAAATGGGAATCATTGTTCACTGTTGGTGGGAATATAAATTGGTACAGCTACTATCGAGACAGTATGGAGGTGCCTCAAAAAATTAAAAATAGAACCACCACATATGATCCAATGGTTGTACTTCTGGGTACACATCTAAAGGAAATTAAATCATTAGCTCATAGAGATACCTGCACCCCATGTTTATTGCAACATTATTTACAGTAACCAAGACATGGAAACAACTTAAGTGTTCATCAACAGATTAAACGGAAAGAGAAAATGTGTTTTTATATAGATATTATTTAGACAAAGATAATCTTTTTTTTAAAGATTTTATTTATTTATTTATTTGTCAGAGAGAGAGAGAGAGAGAGAGAGAGAGAGAGAGAGAGCGCACAAGCAGGCAGAGTGGCAGGCAGAGGCAGAGAGAGAAGCAGGCTCCCCACTGAGCAAGGACCCCGATGCGGGACTCGATCCCAGGACCACGACCTGAGGCGAAGGCAGCGGCCCAACCAACTGAGCCACCCAGGTGTCCAATAAAGATAATATTCTATTAGCTATACAATATATACCATATATAATGTATAACATTCCTATATGATAGATATAGTATGCCAAATTTCCCAATCATAAAGAAGAAGGAAATTTGTCATTTGCAACAACATGGATGAATCTTGAGAGCATTTTTTAAGTGAAATGAGTCTGAGAAAGGCGAATACTGTATGATCTGACTTATATGTATACTCTAAAATGGAACTTCTAGAAACAGAGCAGATTAGTGGTTGTCAGAGGTGAAGGGTAGGCAGGGTGGTGTGAAGGATATGGGTGAAGGTGGTCAAAGCATAAAAATTTTCACTTGTAAGATGTGTAAGTTCTGGGCAGGTAATTTACAGCATGGCAAGTACAGTTAATAATACTGCATTATATATTTGAAAGTTGTTATAGAGTGGAACTTAACATTTCTCAACATACACACACACACACACACACACACAAATTGTAACTGTGTGAGGTGGTGGATGTGTTAACTTTATTGTGGTAATTACCTTGAAGTATATACACCTATCAAATCATTACATGATACTCCTTAAACTTCTACAATGTTATATGTCAAGTATATGTCTCTTAAGCTGGAAAAAAATAAAATTCCTGTTTTATGCCAAAAAAATAAACCCCTACAAGTTAGTGAAAAGCAAAATTAAACAGGAAGGTGTTTGAGAGACTTTATAAAAGTGGAATAACTAATTTCATTTTTCTTAAAACAGTAAGCCATGCCCTGTGTGATTTCAAGAGCTACATTGTAAACACAGGGGAGATTCTTTAAGAGTGCTGTCTCCAATAGGATCCCCAAGAGGTATTTGCATCCGCTTATCTCTTGGGAAATGGACACTAATCTATGAATACAAAGGATTGTTTCTCAATGGATGCTACAGGAACCAGAAGCATTTGGACTTGTCCTTTTTCTGCTGGGGAAGTAGATGTTTCAGGCAGTGGAACTCTAAAGTGGTAGGGTCTTTGATGTTCTGGCTAGGAAAATCAGAGGCACCTCAAAGTTGAACATGTTTACTTCCTAAATGGTAGGTGCTTGTACTTCCCACACATCTGTGGTACCTGAAAAACGTGACAGGAGAATTTTGTATTGTCTTTTCTCGCAAATAGCTTTCAGAAAAATGGCAGTTTCGATACTCAGGTACCACTTTAGTGCTACTGTGTTAATGTAGTAGGCAGTGCATTTTATCTATTTGATTCAACTTTTTCTTCACCTGAAGTGAAAAACTCAGTTGTACTACCTCCTAGATCACTTTATGTTATTGTTATTATTTCTGTGATCATGCAATTATTATTGAAATGATTTTAGTTCTTGCTGTGAAAGTTATATTGATCCAAAGCGTGTTGTTCAGTGACAAGCGGCCCTTTTGAGTTTCGTGGGGTATTATTTAAGTGTAAGAATGTTGCTATACTTAAAAAAAAAAAAAATCTGTGTACCCCTTACAAAAGGAAAGAAACGGTTGAAGAAATTCAGATGAAGGGAAGTAAAACTAGGAAAATCATAAAGCCAGCAATCAAGTTAGTAGAAATTAATATCGTAAAGTCATATATTATTGTCACAGGAAGGAACAAATTTGGTTCTTATCTTTCTAGCAACCAAAGACATGGAGGAAAAACAATAATTCTAAGGATTTATTGAATATAAAAGTATAACTTCTCCTGAGAGAAAACTTGTCTCCCCTTCTCAAAGGGAAACCATGTTCATTGTGGTAGATAACATCTTTAATATGTTAGAATTTTATAACAGCTGAGTCTTAAAATATCCTCAGTGGCTTAAGGGTGAACATCAAAGCACATGTTCAGAGTAACATTGTGCCATCGAGCTAGGCAGGGTTTTAAACATTGACTACAATGGCATTTTGGAGTGGGTGCTTTTTTTTGTTGTTGTGAGGGGCTGTTTTAGGCGTTGTAGGATGTTTGCCAGCATCCCTGACCTCCACCCACTAGATGTCAGTAGTGAGCCTCTGCTGCCCCAATTGTACCACCCAAACAGGTCTCTAGACTGCCAAAATCTCCTAGGGAAGCAAATCACCCACAATTGAGAGCCACTAAATAGAAGTAATTAACTGATTACCAGTTATTCAACTATAATTGTCAAAAGTGCTATAATAAAGGCACTAGTTTGGGGCTTAAGAAATGCTTTTTTTTTTTTTTTTTAATTTTTTTATTAACATATAATGTATTATTTACCCCAGGGTACAAGTCTGTGAATCATCAGGCTTACACAAAGAAATGCTTTTTTGAAGGAAGTAAGACTTGATAGACAACCTGAAGGGCAAGAAGTATTTAGCTCCTCAAGATGTGGGATGTGGAGTATTCCAAATTGCGGGATACTGTGTGCACTAGCCGTGAATTAGGAAGGCACGCGTGATGTGCCACTGTATTGGTACCAGTCACCAAGATGACAAAATCAGATTCTTGTCATTATCTAACTGAGAAACGGTGACCGAGTGATGATCTCCTAGCACTCTGCAGCAGGGTTTAGATTTTTCATCGAGGAGCTTGCAACCTTGTAAAAAAGGCAGAAATAACAACAACAACAAAATAATGGTACTCATTAAAGCTAGTTTGGGAAGTACTTATTCTCAGTGTGATAGGATAGTGCCAACAAGAAGCTGACAGAGGCTGGAGAGACTGAGAAGAGGCATTATGGGAATTGTCACAGAAAGATTGGTCTGATTGTAAGAACCAGAGAATGGAATAAGGGAGCAGGGAACAGTCAGAAGGGAATAAGTGTAAAAAAGTGTCTAGAGATAGAAAGATATTTGCAAATTGGTCAAGGACATCACCAATTTCATGGTCGTCTGTTAGGGGCTTAGGAAGTTTGGGCTCCCAAAGCCAACCTTACATGTTTCAGAGTCAGAAAAACTTTAAGGGGGTCATCATTTTTATTTATTTATTTGTTTGTTTAGACAGTTTTTTCCTTTCTTTTTTCTTTTCTTTTTTTCTTCTTTTTTTTTTTTTTAGAGATGGAGGCAGGGAGGGGCAGAGGAAAAGGGAGAGAGAGATTCTTAAGCAGGCTCAGTCTCTTGACCCTGAGATCATGGCCTGAGCCAAAACCAAGCATCAGATGCTTAACACACTGAGCCACCCAGCCACCCCTGGAGTGCCATCATTTTTTTTTTTTTTTTTAGGAGCAAATAATTTGCTTCATCATTTTCAGAGCAGAGGAAAACTGGCATGAAGGTGACAGTGAATGGGAAAAAACTTTGGAGTACCTGCAAAGATAACAAGGCTGGGGCAAGAACTATCTTGATGATTTTGATAGGTTAGTGAACTGAATTAATCTACAGAAGACTTTTACTTCTGGGGGATAAGACCCTAACATTGATATATCTTCAAATGTTGGGTCCAGAGCATTTGGTCCAATTACTTTTCTCCTACTGTTACCTTGGAATGAAAGCGAGATGGTATATTAAAATCAATGGTGATCCATATTAATATCAATTATCAAAATAATAAAATTATTTTGATTAATATCAAAATCAAGGTGACTCTCTTCCCTTGCTGAGGCTTAATTTCATTTTTTTTCTTTTAGAAAACTATAAGCAATGAAGCAAACCCTTAAAATGAAAAAGACCTAGAGACCAGTCAAATTCTTTTCTACTTTTCTTTCATCCTGTGCATAGAAGTTCACTGTGCAGATTTCAGATGTTGTCAAATTGGTTTTTGCTTTCTACCTTTAATTTGTGAGTTAGGATTCCCTCATTCGGAGAGTGGATACAAAGATTTGTACCATTTCAAAGGCAAGAAGGCATGTTGGCCCTTCTGTAACCTCTGCTGTGGTAGAAATGATTGACAGGATGACGTCCAACCACAGGCCATTATCTCATGAGAGGTGGGTTCAGTGAGCAGGTTGCTCTTTCCCTTCAGTAATTGCATTAATTGCAAACTGGTAGAAATTTTTAATAGCAATTGTGCACAAAGATTTTGCAACTATTACATAGTCCATTTGTTGTAAGTATATGGAGTGAATCTTTCAAAGAAAACCACACATAGAGTTTTATGACTTGGGAATAATTGTTAAACAGTTCTACATTATTCCCACCTTCACCCCCCCAAGCAGAGAAAAGAATCATCAAATATATCGTGATAATTAAGGACCTTCATGTTAGTAAAGGAGAATTTGAGTTAAGATCCCTTGGAATGGGTAAAGACAGGTGAAGGTTAGCAGAATATGCTACCTTCAAATATGCCACTTTGGTATATTGATTATTTTGAGCTGTAGGCACTGGAGAAACAGCAAATGTGGTGAGAGATAGTCTGTGAGTTTTCTTTATCTGCCTCAGTGTAAATCCCCCAAAAGGAATTCACTTGTTCTAGAACCCTTCCTCTGGTGTTTCATTGACCAGGAGGGGATAGACTCTTATCATAGGAGAGGAGCCCAGACCTCAACAGCACACCGAGACAGACTTTTCATAAACTATCATACCTCCCATCTGTTCTTCTAGAAGCTCATTCATTTTTTTTTTCTAAAAATCATTTGCTCTTCCCTGAAAGGGTTACATCCCCCTTTACTTTTCCTCTGAAGATAGTTTTTAGCCCTGAATTCTAAGCTATCTTGGGGAATTCCCTATTATTTCCAGGTCTTTCCCATATATACATGAGGGGTGTATATATATATATATGTGTGTGTGTGTGTGTGTGTGTGTGTGTGTGTGTGTGTGTGTGTATGAACTTCTGGTTGTTTTTCTCATGTAAGTCTTTTATTACAGTGGTCTCAGCTAACAACTCAGAGGGATAGAAGGGTTATTTTTCCTCCCCTACACAGAAATAGGTGATGGGAGTCCTAGCAGGGAGGTGATGGGCACAAGGAAGACATTGTTTTTTTTTTTTTTTTTTGGATGAAGAGATGAATAGATTGTTTTGAAGAGGTAATCTGGTGGTAATACTCTTAAAGAGAGAATGGGGACAGGACCAACAATGAGCTAGTAGGCGCTTGAAATAATAAGCTGTTTGTTTATGAGTGCCAAGATTCCTAGAAGCCTTGAGAATAGGAATTGGAAAAGGTGCAAATTGCCGCATCAATGCAAATGTCTTCCTAATTTAC
>CM052813.1:42286669-42309219 GCA_028533885.1 Nasua narica | reverse complement strand
GAGAGAGCATGAGAAGGGAGAAGGTCAGAGTGAGAAGCGGACTCCCCATGGAGCTGGGAGCCCGATGTGGGACTCGATCCCGGGACTCCGGGATCATGACCTGAGCCGAAGGCAGTTGCTTAACCAACTGCGCCACCCAGGCGCCCAACAAATCATATTTTTGTGGCACCTTTTGGCTTTGAAAAACTCTCACATACATAGTTTTCTCTTATACCTTCACAGCATTGGTCTTAAAGTATGTGGAGTTCTCAAATTCCTACCTTATGAGATGAAGAAAAGTGAAGCTCAGAGGAACTTATTTAAAGAGCTAATAAACAGTCTAAAACTCAAAAGAACAGTATTTTTTTTTTCTCTCTGATAGTCTGTAGTCTGCTGATAGGCATGGAAAATGTTCTTCTGCTTCTGGTTTTTGGTCTGTAGCCTTAAGGCCAACGGGAGCTTTAGATGCACTGTTGCCTACTTAAAATTACTTCTTGATGAACCTATTGAGTTTCTGTTATGGGATGGTTATTATTGCTTTCTGGAATTCTAAAAATTCGGATAAGAGTCCTTGTTTGATTTTTTGTTATCTATTTGCATGCTTGACCAGAGTTGTCTATTTTTTACTGTTTGATCCCCATGCATAAACTACCATCTTAACCTGCTTCTATTTTACTATTTATCTTCTATTTTACATAATGCTTTTAAATGAGAATCTGAAAGCGTAGCGGATAAAATAATGTGGTTTTTAAAATGAGCCTTGGCGCAAGGAGGAAGAACTGGTCAATTCTGCCTTTTCTATCCGTCTTCCTTCCTTTAAACTCCTCAAAGCCCCTTAAGGAATTTCAGAGCAGATTTCCCATTCATACCTCTAGGGATAGGTAGGATAGTCTGGTAGTCCAATGGAATCCAAAAGAAAAATTAAAAAAAAAAGTCACTGAAGATGGTATGCCCAATTAACCACGAACATCTTTTTTATTTCTAAAAGAAGTTTTGAGGGAAAAAAATGAAGCAATATGGATTGTCATTTGTATAATGTATGTAAGACTCATTACTGACCTTATCATCAGGCCTCTTGTCAACCCTGGGGGATTGTACAATAGCTAACAAGATGTCTTTAAACTTGACTCAGAAAATTTAGTTTGCTCTTTTGTCTCCAACTGACACCCCATAATTCCTAAAAGGTGATAGAGTAAAATGATAAAGTCACTATAGTAATAAAAGATACCTAACATCTTTACTTGCTTACAACTCCACTCCTATCTTGGACCTTTGTACCAAGTGCTTGAAACTTCTATCTCTCCCAAGTTGACTTGGACCTGTCCCTCCATCTCTTCCTACTGTGGACTTCCTGAGCTGGAATAATTTGTGTTAGCATGAATGCCTTGGAATCTTGCTTCTGATTTTGACTTTTGGCCTCGCACTTACTCCACCTGTTCTGAGGATGAGCAGTGAGAAAAGACTTTGTTCACAAATCAATCTTAGAGTGAGTTGAGTTGGCAAGTTTGAAATGTTCACCTTCACCTGGTACCGTCTTTGGGCAAAAAAACCTAAGGGAAATCCCCATGTGGGATCATTTTGAAAAGGTAAAATATAGAACAACACTAGCTAAGATAGTTTTAGAATTAAAGCATTCCATAAAACAGAAATATAAGTGAAGTGAGGTTACTTGAAGTGGATACACTGTTTTTTCTTTAATTAAATTTCCTGCCTTGAGCTGGGAATCTTTGCAATCTTATATCAAAAGATATGGGCCTTGTTTTATTTTTTAATTTTATTTTTTGCTACTTTGGCATGTTTCTTTTGCTGAATCGTAACTGTAATCACATATGTTCCAGAGTTACTGATATTATATATACATTGTACTCCTCTTCCACAGCATGGTTGATAACTTGTTCATTTACTGTTCTTTCCCAAAGTTAGAGCAGCTTTATATCTGCTACTGAAAATCAAGGCAGGGAATGAGGAAGGCAGTCCTAGTTCATCCATATTCTTTAACAATAGAAACAGTACCTCTGGAGGAGCCACAAAACATAGAGGCATTTGTCTAAGTACCTACTCGATACATTTTTTTAAACATAGTCAATACAATGAAAACTGTATGTTAGATTCGTTTATGCACTGTGACATCATAATAATGAGATGCCAGTATGTTTGGTTTTGTAATTGATTAAATCCTACCAGTCAAATTTATAGAACCATAATTATTATTTATCCCTTTGCTAAAGAAGGATGGATTCCTATAGAACATTGTGAAGCATTTTTTCTTTTCATTTTAAAAAGTTAAAAAAAAAAAAGTTGAGTATCTTACAAGGATAATCTCTACCATTGTGAAAATCCTAGCAGAGAAGGATGCTGGAGAGATCACCAGTCTGTCCCTTTTTTGTCTTATATTTACACCAAAACCCTCAGGAATGCTTTGATTATACAACATGTTATTTTTGTTTTCAGCTTACATGTAATTTGATTGCCAACCTATTATTCCAGGAGGTGGTGTATCATTTTATTTTCTGTCTTGGATCAAGATACAGTGTATTTCCTTATAATTACACACTCAATCTTAACCTCTCATATAAGCTGAAGGCTACTTATATCCAAATAATCTTGGGTATTCGTTTAAAATGCGGAGTCCCTGGACCTACAAATTTATATTTTCATAAGCACTCCAGGAAATTTTGATGTAAGTTTAAAGATCCACTAGTTAAAAGTATTTGTGTATACCCCCAAGGGTCTATGACATACTGTAATGCACAACTTATCATTTTACTGAGTCACTTTCAGTATAACTTGTCACTTTTTATTGAGTCATATTCCCATAATGAGAATCATGGGCCCTAGATTTAGGGAGTGTGTCCTTAGTGAGGGAGGGAGGCAATGTGACTACTCTCAGCATCTCAAAGTGACATTTTCTTTGTGCATGAACTCTGGTGAAGCCTTGCTCTTATTTATGGGTGAATTATATGCTTTCCTAATGTGGAAAGAACCTGAGTGGTTCTCAGGACCCTCACGAATATAAAGATTCATTATTTTTGTACCCCAAATGTAAAATGCCTTTAAAAATTGTTTTGCTGGGGCGCATGGGTGGCTCAGTGGGTTAAAACCTCTGCCTTTGGCTCAGGTCATGATCTCAGGGTCCTGGGATCGAGCCCCACATCGGGTTCTCTGCTCAGCATGGAGCCTGGTTCCCCCTCTCTCTCTACCTACTTGTAATCTCTCTCTGTCAAATAAATAAATAAAATGTTTAAAAAAAATGTTTTGCTGATTTCCCCCCCCTGCTTTCTCCCTAACGATCTGCACACTCCCTACAGAGATTGTAGCAGATGTAACACGGTTACCTGTGTGTACAGAAAGGACTAACACCTTCGATGCCGTCACGAGTCACTATTCTATATGTAAGCCAATGACGCCTTTCCATTATTTGCTAATGTCACCTTGTTGTTCTCCTTCAGTTGACTGCCAATTCCGATGCCTAATCTTTTATTTTTTCCTCTCTTGCAACTTTGAATTATCCCTCTCCAACTGAATAGGTCTATATTCTGAATTCTTGGTTATACATTACTTTAGACTTTTCAAGTTCATTTTGTTACTTCTTGCCCTGTAAGTCTGATCTTCCTTGCTGTCACTTACCTCCTCCTCACCTTCTATATCTAGTCCACTGACAAATTGAAGCAAGTAAACCTGCTTCATAACTCTTGAATCCACCTACTTCTTTCTGTTCTCGTTATCGCCCTAGTGAAAGCTATCACATCTCTCTCTCTTTCTCTCTCTCTTTGATGGAAGAATTGTTGATCTACAGTATTATATCAGTTTCAGGTATATAGTGGAGTGATTCGACACGCATATACATTATGAAATGCTCACCACAATAAGTCTAGCTACTGTCTGTCACCATATGAAGTTATTACAGTATTATTGGTTTTATTCCCTATGGTGTACTTGACATCCTTATGATTACTTTATAACTCGAAGCTTGTACCTCTTAATCCCCTTTGCCTAAGCTATCACATCTCTTTACTAAAGAACAGCAAGAACTTCATCATTTTTCTCCCAGCAACTACTTTTATCTCCCTCTAGTATCTTTTATAGGGATGATCAGAGTTAGCACTTAAAAATGCATTTTCAGGGGCACATGGGTGACTGAGTCAGTTAAGCGTCCCAACTCTTGATTTCAGCTCAGGTCATGATCTCACGGTTGTGACACTGAGCCCTGTGTCCAGCTCCGTGCTCAGCAGAAAGACTGCTTGAGATTCTCTCTCTCTCTCTCTCTCTCTCTCGTGCATGCATGCATGCCCTCAAATAAATAAATTTTTTAAAAAATGCAATTTCAATGATGTCTTTCCTTTGTAAAGCCCTTCCCTAATTAATACAGGTCTTCCTCAACTTATAGTGGGGTTGTGCCCCAATAGACCCACTATATGCTGAAAATATCTGAAGTGGAAAATGCATTGAATACAGTTAACCTACCAAGCATCCTTTACCCTCGTTTGCCTTAAATGTCCTCTGAACACTTACATTCGCCTGCAGTATCGCAGAATCATCTAAGACAAAGCCTCTTTTGTAATCAAGTATTAGAACAGCTTGTGTGATTTGTGAACATTGTATTGAAAATGAGAAACAGAGTGGTTGTCTGGGCACGGAGAGGCTGTAAGTGCTTCAGGTGATCACCTTCGTGATGTGTGGCTGACGGAGAGCTCTAGCCGCTGTCCAGCATCATGTGAGAGAATCATACCACGTATCTCTAGCCCAGGAAGAGATCAAAATTCACAATTTGAAGTACAGTTTCTATTGACGGCATGTCACTTTTGTACCATCCTAAGGTTGAAAAATGGTAAGTTGAGTTCTCTTGCATCGCAACCATCCGTATAAGGAAAAAAAAAAAACCTCTTTGCTAGGACCCACATGCTCTAAATTGTCCGGCTTTTTTGGTCGGTTCCACCATCATATTTAGCTTCTGTGCTCTTCTCTTTCTGCATTCCAGCACAGTGGTCTCTCCTGTGGTTCCTCGAATATTCCCATGTTATTTCCTACCTTGAGGTTCCAGTGAATTCTCTGCTCATCCTTTCACCTGGTTAACCCCTCTCCATCTCTCAGATATCAGCCAATTTGTGTCTTCCTCATGGAAGTCTTCCTGATCTTTGGACTTGTCCAAGTTCTTCAGATAGATTCGTTCAACATTTATTGGACTTTTTCTTCATAAGACTCACTGCAGTTTTTAAGTACATTGTGTGATCTTATTTAATTACCCTAGATTATAAGCTCTATGAAATTAGGTATGTATGTAATTTTTGTTGTTGTCGAGTCTCCAGGATGCATAGTAGTTGTTTCAAAATGTTGACTTAATGAACAAATGAATAAGACTAGATTTATTTTCCTTTCTTAGAAAGAAAGTAAACCTATCATCAAGCAACTGTGGGGGTTTTTTTCCTCCTTATTTATAAATTCTCATGATTGTGAGTCATACAAATGCCCTTTCTTTGGCTTGGCTTCATACGTCACATAAGAACTTTACCCTCAGGGAAATAATAATGAGCACAAGTTGGAGGTAATTGAAGTGCAAAGTATTATCATGGTGAATCTCCACAATCATTTCTATCATATTCTTTTTCTGATTGTACTTTTTCATCCATTCATTTCAAAAAAGAGATCTATTTATGGTTTTCCCCCTTCTCATCTAAGGAAGTATAGAGATTATACTTAAAAGGGTTGAATTGGTGTTGAGTATTAGGAGGCAAACTACCTGCATATTTACTTTTTGAGTCAGATTAAAAACTTTTCACTAATGCCCGTGTGTCAGATTTCTCTTCTATCCCAGCCACTATTCTAGAAATTTCATTTTAGATATCTCAATAAATGTTATAGGACATGTCAATAAATGTTATAGGTTATCTATGAGACCTTTATCAACTATTTCCATCATAAAGATAAAGAAAAGAAAAGTAAGACTCAGAGCACTGAGGTAACTTCTGTAAGGTCACTCTAGTTTAATATAGCATCTAGGACTGCAACGTGGCTCTTTCTGACTTAAAACCAAGAGCCAGAAAAAATGCTCTTTAAATACAGCTTGATTCAGAACCTCTGTAGAACAGATGGGCTCACCTTGTGGGGAACATTACTTTAGCTCAGAATGTTAGAGGACTCACATTGGGCCTCTTCTTCCTTCTCTGCTCTGTTTTTAGCCTTAGAATGTATTTATGACCTAAGTTTAGTGTTTGCTTCTGCCAGGTATCAGCTGCTCAGTAACTGATGAATTTTACTGTGTGTCCACTCCGTGTCTGTCTGGGAAGTACAAAGAGGAAGTATCAAGCAACTTTATATCACTGGCCAATAGTGCACTGAACAGTCAATATAAGTTCTATGAGCTGTACATAGAGCTAAAAAAACCCTTTTGCTCTTTTCGTGAAGATGTCACATTAAGACATACAGAGCCTATCAAAACGGGTTAGCCTGACCACAAAACTCTCAGCCTCTGGGGCACTAACAAATGCCAGAGTTCCGTGCCAAGATACTGGTGGGAATTTCCTTTGCCTCCATGGCTTTACTGAAATCTGCACTGCCAAGATGTTCTTATCCTGCCATCCCATCCATTTGAATTTTCCATTATAAACGAACCTTGAATTTCTCCTCCCAACCCACATTCTTTGTTTCAGATCATTCCCTTCAAATGGTGAGATCCCTGAGTATTACTTCCTAGGACCCAAGGGATTTATAAACCATATCTTCATTACTAAAGTCTCTAAGTGCTGTTAAACCTTTTGCACCTGTTCATTCAACTATTTTTTTTTCTTTTTCCTTATGAAGAACTGATTGTATTTAACTTATATGACATCATGGAAAGAGCTTGTACCTGTACTCATCCAACACTTAATAAATTTTCTCCCCTAAGAAGCTTATAATGGGACACTGAGATAAGTCACTTGACTTCTCCTGTGTCTCAGTTTCTTTATGACTAAAAAAGAGTCGGAATCACCAAAGGTTTCTTTTAGTCCTAGTGAACTCTGCTTTCTTTCTATTCCCAGTGACTTAGTTCATACATTTCACAGCTACAAGACAACCACTAGAAATAGGTAAGATTTTAAAATGACAACAAAACAAAACCTCTCAGCTTCACGGTTGTGGCACAAAAGAGAATTTTCATAGCCTCTAGCAATGCTTCTTATAGTTGAAATTCTGGCAGTATCTCAGGGAATCATAATAAAAGATGAAACAAAAGTCTTTTCTTAAGTTAGCCCCAAGTACCAAAAGAGGTATCTAATGTGACTGTCCCAATGTAGAGTATAAGAACTTTGATAACAGGAATAAAATTTAATTTTTCCTTGGCATGAATATCCATGCAAAGTACTCATCTGCCATTTTCAAGGAAGCTAAAAACGAGGGTCAAATCAAAGACTTAATTTTACATTTTCCCTGTGTGAGCTTACAGAATTCAGCAGTAGCAACGGGTCAACCTGCCATTCTCCGCTTCTCCAACCTCGCAAGAAGAGTGGTGCCCTGAGAAACAACACAAATCTCGCAGTCTTGCTTTCCTAGATTCAGATCCTATCTGTACCACTTGGTAGCTATAAACCTAGAAAAATGAAGTCACTTCTTTCTTCTTAGTTTTTTAATCTGTCTCTCTTTCATGATTGCTACATGACTTATGTTAGAGGTCTCTAAATTCCCTAAAAGCAGGGATAATATCTATCTCTTCACCACTGCACTTAAAGGATCTTTTACAGTGACCGAAAAAAGTGTATGTCAAATGTTTGTTGAATGTATAATCTTTTCTAGAGCTTAACATGGTGTCTGATGCCTAGTAGATATCTAAAGCATGAGCATTCTTTTTCGTTTTTGTATCCTTTCCTTGCACCTAAACTCTGTTCAAAAAATCCAAATTGCACCCGAATTGGGCATACCAGTTATTTTCCTGTTGTCTTCAATCCAAACCCATATTTCTAGATTCTGCTTTGTGAGGCTGGGGCTGGAACCCAGCAAACCACATATTTTAGACTTCTTTGCCAAATGGCTTCTGATAGGTTCAGTCAATAAAAGGCACTAGAGGAAGATTGAAAGACGGGAGAGAGAGGAGACCTTCTTGTTCTCTGTTGTGAGCGGTGTTTCAGCAGAAGTAATTACCTTCAGGCTTTTGAAAGACTCCCAAAGGGAATTCCAGCATGCTCTTTCAAAAAGTGCCAGGAGCAGCCTGGTGGTACCTTCTCCTCAGAGGTCTGAGCATGAGTTACATCTTTGAGCTTCTAAATTTCAACAGTTTCACTTCTTCCCTTTGTGTTTCCCAGATAATATAGAGGGTAAGTGCTTTCTGCAATTACTATCTCTGCTTTTATTCAGTGTTTCTTTTAGACTCTTTAAGCCTTTCAAAATCCATGTAACCAGTTCCCTATATTAAATTTCTTTCTGTTGAAAGACACGGTAAGGTTTCAGTTCTCCTTAGTATGGACCCTGATTGATATAATGTGTTACTAGCTTTTCCTAAGTGGGGTACTCCTATGTCAAATTGTTCTTTCATCTGCTTGAAATACTCAGTCTTAAATAACTCTGACAAGATTATATAGCCACTTATCAACTGTGTTGTTTGTGTCAAATCCTTAATCTCTTTGAGCCTCATGTTCTTCCAGTTGAAGCAGATTAAATGATAGTGCCTACTTTGTAAATTTGTTTTATATATGTGTATAATTTATATAAATAATACACACATATCTCAGTTGAAGTCGTAAAGAGCAGATATGTATATATGTATACATATATGTATATATGTATAAAACTTAATATGCCCACATATAAGAGCATATATATGTGTGTATGTATACATATGTGTGTGTGTGTGTGTATGAAACAAGTAACAAAATCAGTGCTCAATAAATTGCCACTAAATTGACTATTCAAAAGCATGTATTGGATTTTGTCTGTCTGACCACTGTGCTATACTTAGAGATATAAAAATGCATAGATATAACACAAGAAAGTGAAAGCCTTATGGAAGGGAGAAAAAAAATCTGATCAGCTCTCTTTGACATGTTAAACTAAGAGTTTACAGATGTATGTGCTAAGGATACACAGAGCATGAAAGATCAACGGAATCTTGGTGGATAAAGAAAACATACTTATTAAAAATTTTGAAGGACTAGGTGGAAAGGACTTAAAAGATCTTAAAGTTCAATGGAATGGAATTTACAGATAACACAAAAGTATATACATCATAGTATAGATGGATTTCTTAATACTGTTTTCATAGGAAATGGAGAAATAAGCATCAGTAAAGTTAAAATGTCAAGACTTGGAGTGTTCACTTTCAATGAGTAAAGTAGATAGACTTTATCTTAAGTAAATCTTTCCTTATTTTGCTTCAGAGCTGATAAACTCTGCTTCACTAAGTAAGATTTAGGTATTTATCTTAATAATAAACTAGTCGTAGGAGGGCATAAGCTAGTGCTAAATGAGTTATGACTTCTGCACCATCTTTGGATAAAAAGGACCACTGCCAAACAGAGTCTTTATAAAGACAAATGCAACAAAAGTTCTATAAAAGAGTTAAACAATAATCATAGGGTTGGCTTGAAGGATGTAAGTCCTATGTTTAAATTCATGCCCTGAAAGTTAGCTAAGGATCTTGGACTCATGCCCTGAACAGGCTGTGAGAGGCAGAGGCTAAGCAATATTCAGCATGTTGAAAAGAAGTCACTGAGTATCCTTTTGCAAGTAGAATCTTCTAGAGTGTAGAAGTATCTTGATTTTGGATCTAAAATGGGAGATTATACAGTATGAATGATGGGTACTATTATTTTCTGCTTTCCCACTGAATCTCCTAATAAGTCTCCACTTTAAAATACCTGAATATAATGAGTAACATTATAACAAATTTAGTAACAAATTTAGCTTACCCAGCCAGTTGATTAAGGATATAAGAAATAAGCTTCTTTCCACTGCTGAAACTCTTAACGCACATGAGCTCAGCTTTCGGTCTAAAAATACACACTATGACGTATAACTGGCAGAGACTGAGGTCTGGTGTCTTAAGCCCTACCAAAAACTAGTGACACTAAATTAACAGTGTAACATCTTTTGCCCTTTACTAATGCTAAAGATTCAGTTCTGGGATTAGCACTGAAATATAGAAAAAGTGATAGGCAGCCTTCCTACACATCTTATAAATTGTCCAAGATCTCTCAGTGATAGGGATTCATACCAAAATATCTCTTTTATTCTTCTATGTAATTTGGTACAATTCAGAAAAAAATAGACTTAGCTTATTTATGAAACTATATGTAGGTTATTATGACTAATCAGAGTATATATGAGTCAGTGAGTAAAGGCAATATAATGAAGTAAGTAAGGACCAAGTCTTTAAAGACATTGTGTGCCAAGCTAAGGATTGTTTTTTTTTTTCCCTAAATACTTTTATTTAATTTTTCAGTGTTACAAGATTGTTCATGCACCATACCCAGTGCTCAATGCAGTATGTGCCCTTCTCAATACCCACCACCAGACTCACCCAACCCCCCACCCTCTCCCCTCCAAAACCCTCAGTTTGTTGCTCAGAGTCCATAGTCTCTCATGTTTCATCTCCCCCTCCGATTTCCCCTCATTCACCTTTCCTTTCCTTCTCACAATGCCATCCATGTTTTTTCTTATGCTCCACACATGAGACCATAAGATAATTGACTGTCTTCGCTTGACTTATTTCACTCCGCATAATCTCTTTCAGTCCCGTCCATGTTGACACAAAAGTTGGGTATTCATCCTTTCTGATGGAGGCATAATATTCCATTGTATATGTGTACCATATCTTCTTTATCCATTCATCTGTTGAAGGGCATCTTGGTTCTTTCCACAGTTTGGCAATTGTGGCCATTGCTGCTATGAACATTGGGGTACATGTGGCCCTTCTTTGTACTGCATCTGCTTCTTTGGGGTAAATACCCAGGAGTGCAATTGCAGGATCATAGGGTAGCTCTGTTTTGAATTTCTTCAAGAATCTCCACAGTGTTTTCCAAAGTGACTGCACCAACTTGCATTCCCACCAACAGTGGGAGGAGGGTTCCCCTTTCTCCACATCCTCTCCAACACTTGTTGTTTACTGTCTTGTTGATTTTGGCCATTCTAACTGGTGTAAGGTGGTATCTCAGTGTGGTTTTGATTTGAATCTCCCTGATGGCTAAAGATGATGAACATTTTTTCATGTGTCTGTTAGCCATTTGTATGTCTTCTTTGGAGGAGGGAAGAGTGTCTGTTCATGTCTTCTGCCCATTTACTTTACCTTTAGACTACAGGTCGAAAGTCCATACATTTCAGTTTAACTAGAGCAGCTATTATTCTATGCCTTTGTTACAGAGAAATTTCAATACCACCCTTTTACTCTCAAAAATGTATTTATTTGGAGGATTCTAGAGATATGGTGGCAGTAGCAATGTAGATTTTGAATCTCTCCAAATCCCCATATAAAGATAATAAGAATGACAATGTGTGGACAGAATTTTCAATGAAGCTAGTGACAAATCGTCCTCCTGGGTTACAGATTACCAACAGTTGTCACAACCACTAGTAGTTAAAAAATTGTGGTGCTATTAGAATCTGTGTAGAACTTGATAACAGTCTGTCTGAATAAAGAGGAAATCCTATTCAATGGAAATCCTAGCGGGTGAATTTAGAGTCAAAAGTTAAAACTGGAATGAAATTTACTCATCAATAAGGGGTAGCTGTGTGGGACACTGATGAGATTTGAAGGACCGGAAGCGTACTGATCTCTATTTAAGTCCTAAAAACTGACTTCTGGCTTCTAGTTCTCATGTAAGGAGCTTGGAAATTATCATTCCATCCTAACATGAGAAAATCTGGACAGAATGAAAAATCAACAACTGTTCTTGGATCTAGAAGAGAGGAGAGGTCACAGGCAAGCTGCTCCTCCCAAGATTGGAGAGTCTGGCGAATGGAGGGATCACAGCTTGTTGGACAGAGACTCACGAGCAGAAGCTGCCCAGGGAGCCAATGCTGGGGTTAGGAGAACCTGAACTACAGTTGATGAATTGCTGAAGGCTCATTGTAGGCAAGTCTGAGAGTTAAGATGTGCAGAGGAACCCAGTCATGGGGAACCCCACAATATTATGAGTTTGATCTTTAGGATCTCAGCTAAATTCCCACACGAGTCAAGAGACCCAACTTTGGTCTGATTTTATGGGCAATAGGAAACAAATCCTGGAGGGCTTCGATCAATGATTTGTTGTTTCTTTTCATAAAGGACCAAATTGTTCATTCAGCAGGCATAATGTTGTATTAAAATGCAAATATTCCTTAGAAGGAAACATAAGGACTTATTTGTCTACTGGCATTTAATGCATAAACAGATAGAGATGTATTTTAGGCTATTTGGATAGATTCCAGCAGGATACCTAAATCTTTCTGCCATGTTCCCAGTATGTCCTCACAGAGACATTGCTTTAAATCACTAATACTAGATTCATCCTGGAAGGCAGGTTTTAGTAAGGATTTGGGGGATGGAAAAATCAAAAGGACACAAAAAATCTGAAAATGTTCACAGGGTTTTGGGTGAGATAAAGAGCAAAAATAATACAGAGGCGCCTGGGTGGCTCAGTCGGTTAAGCATCTGCCTTCAGTTCAGGTCATGATCTCAGGGTCCTGGGATCGAGCCCCGCAGGGAGCCTGCTTCTCCCTCTTCCTCTGACCCTCACTCATGCTTGTTCTCTCTCTCTAGTGCTCTCTCAAATACGTAAATTAAATCTTAAAAAAAAAATACAAAAAGGACAGTAGGATTTTTCCCTCTTTCTCTATTTTACTCTCACTCTTGGCCCCAGTGTAAGAAGTTTTAGGCTATATTTCAGTAATAAGAAGCAACATTAACTCTTTTACTCATAGGCTGTCATTTAGTAAATTAAGACCAAAACTACCAAATGGAATTCCTTTTCATTACTTCATTAAGGCAAAGGTGTCTGTTAAAATATGAGTTGAAATGGTAGAAGCTATTTGAACATCATGTTACCTTTTAAAAACAAGTCTGTAAAAAATCCCCAAACACTAATAGAGTGATTATATGAAAGTTTTACACACATAGAATCATATTTAATCACAGATAACTTTATACTGCTCTCCAACCAGTGCCTTAAATTTTGAATTCCTGAAATACCTGTTGCTACTTCTAGCCTTCTCACATACCCTTCCTGTTGATGAACATTTATTCCGAGTCTTTTTTTCAGATATTTCCAGGCGCTATTGGAGCAGTCACGGCTTAGTGCCATTTCAATCCCTACAGCACAGTTTTTAATGAGGAAAAAGTCACGTATTCCTGTTATCCTTGATTCTTGTTAGAATGGCTAGTCGTTTGGGGATTCTTCAGGAATTTCCATCATATTCTATCTATGGCAAAAAAATATGACTAAGTTTCAAGATTTTTTTTAAAAGATTTTATCCATTTATTTGACAGAGAGAGAGAGAGAGAGATTACAAGTAGGCAGAGAGGCAGGCAGAGAGAGAGGGGGAATCAGGCTCCCCGCTGAGCAGAGAGCCGGATGTGGGGCTCGATCCCGGGACCCTGAGACCATGACCCGAGCAGAGGCTTTAACCCACTGAGCCACCCAGGCGCCCCTAAGTTTAAAGATTTAATCATAAGCCCCATAAGGCAAATTTATTTTATTATTCTTCATTGGATGCCTTTTAAGCTCAGACACACCAAACCATATTCTTGAATATGAACGATAAATGTGTATATGTGTTTGACTACTTAGAAAAAGAAACAGTAATTCTCCAAAGTGCTTTAAAATGCCTTGGGTTATTATATTTCTATTTGCAAACACTTGAAAAGATTGGAAACCATTATGTTTGAATGACTGTTTCTTAATTCCATTATTCATTAATCTAGATATTTTCAGATATTTTGAGTTATCTGATATTGAGTTATTAGATATGAGATATCTCATACCTAATATGAGATAGATATGAGATATTGAGTTAAACAAATATTTTGTCTAAAAGGTAGTCCTTTTTTACCCTCTTGTTAGGATGATAACATTATCATCATATTTATTGCATGATAGTCCAGAGTATATATAGGATGTTTCTGATGAATTGTCAGTATTTTCTAATCCCCTGCAAAGTATTTTGGCATGATAAGACTATGACTCTTATTTAGAACTTATGCAGAAAAATTCTTTGCTTTTTCTCTGTTCAAGCAATGGCTTTCTCATTTTCCAATAGTCCTAATAATGATCAGAAGTTTTTTGGACACCAATAATTAGTAACTACACCAAACATATTAACACTAATTAGCCCTAAAAGCCAGAAGTAAGTTATTTTAAATGATAAAGCCAGCATTAATATCGATCACCGTGCTAATTAGTCCTAGTGGTAAAAGTAGACAATTTCATCAACAGCAATTAATTTTGGCTTTTTACCCACTATAATCATCCAGACTCATTTTAGCATAGTGCTAAAATCAATGAGTTTCCTATAATTTAGATTATCATTTATTTCTTTCATCACCAACATGATTGCTGGCCTATGCATTTGTAGCAGTCCAAGCATGACTGACAGAATCTTATAATAAACTGCTGTTAGTTTGGGAATGGAGCAACATAAGGGCAAAGATCTTAAGATAATGTCCCTGAATTTGATGCCTTCAAGAGTTCCTCTAGGTCTAAGCCCCCATTAGCTAATCAGCTGTCACAGTATACAACAACTATGATAATTAAAATCTTGATGTAACTATGGCTCTATCCCAAATAAAGTGTGGTCTAAATAGTCTAAATTCAATATACTGTGTATATTTATAAACTGAAGGAGGTTCTAATTTCCTCTATCTTTCCTGAGTAGACAACGAAAATAAATTTATATAAAATTATCATGATATTGCTGTTTTATACCAAAGTTTTCATGCATAATAGGCATGTATATATTATATAGTTATATCAGTGGAATAAAGCAGTAGTCTGTTTCCACCTGCTTGGACTCTTTCATTATTTCTGCTTGGAAAGTCTTTGCTCACTCTGTCAACCTGGAAAATATCTACTTATCTGTCAAGAATCAGCTCACCTAGCATATTTTATGGGTCATGATCTTGAAGGAACAACCTGGGGACCAGGTAGTGCTCCAGGTAATACAAGATATGCAATGATCATTGAGAATATAGTTCTGCTTTTGAAAGGATCACATCCCATTGCCTGAGTTTGTGCAAGCTTCAGCAAATTATATTTTGTTGAATTATATATAGTATATAATTATAATGATATCTTCTGATCCTCAGTATTGTCAACCTAAAGTGTGAATAAAATAGCCCCCATTTAAGAGGATTGTTTTGGAGATTACTTAAAAATACATGTAAATCATTTAAAAGAAGGATTATTACATAATGAGTGCTCAATAAATGTTAGATATTAATACAATCATAGAATGAAGGCATAAAAATATACATAAGGGAAAATATTAAATATACACAAAAGTACAAAGGAATTGCAAGGAAGATTCAAATGTAAGAATAGACTATAGTAATCAGTAATTAAAGTTTCTATCTCTTATAATCGGAGCTACACAAATTAGCATTAGTTAATATTAAAAGGTTATATTACCCTCTTGAACATATTTCTCAAAATGTCTTCAGATCCTTCATTGAAGCATGATAGTTTGGGCCAATTCAGTGTTTGGCAAGCAACATTTGCTATTCTTGTTTAACATGTAAAAGAACTTCTCACATTTATCATTGGAATAAAGAACTAGTTCTATTCTAGCACCATTCTCCTCTCTCATGGCAGCTGATTAAAATGTATTGCTATTTTGTTATTCATGAATTTTTGTACATATTAGTACATATTAGGTTAGTTGTGGCATAGACTGTTGCAAGTGACAAATAATTTATCATCAAACCTGTATAGATGTACCCAAGGTCAGACATTTTCTCGAAGGGGCTTAGATTGAATGACTCACCAGGGTTCAAAGTTTATACCCATTTATTCTTAAAGGTAACTCTGTAAAGAAAATCCATGCAATAGTTTGCAAATCTAATTTACATTCACTTTTTGAAAGTTAAGTTGTTATTTCTTTTCCCATATTTTCTATTAGCTCAAATATCAGGTGGGGAGGGAAACTTTTAAATTGGGTAGATCCAAACTTGTGAATTCTCTACCACAGTGCAGTGCAATGCATGCTTCGGTCCCTGAAAGTTTTCTCTTCGGTCCCTCTTACTGAGCTACGCATCCATTTAAATCCCTTTTCAGACTTTACTGAATTAAAGCATTTAAATAGTACTAATGTAAGTGCTAAATGAGAAAAGTACTATAAAGCTAAGGAGCCTGATCAAATGAGTTTGAAAAATAAAGACAGATGGCAACTATTAGAGAGTCTTCTGCACTCATTTGAACCACAGTGCTTACTCTTAAAGTTTGTTTTATAACTGACTCATTGGCAAACGTACATAGGCTCTAGGCGGTAAATGTTATATACTAAATATGCTGTATATACTTGGAGCATGGATTCCTGTTTTTCTAGGCCTTGCCAGTGAAAAAAGAGTGCATGTGTGTGCAAGCTTGCACAGACAGTTGAAATGAAACTGATAAAGATTTGGGACAGTAAATTTTACTTAATTTCTATATTTGATCTGTCTACTTTTTTACCACATTGAGAATTCTCATTTTCTAGGTTAAAAGTATAATAAGTATTAAAATATCCCGTGATTATTTCCATGATCATTTGCTCTATCCCATGTTATGGGTTCAATTGTGTATCCCAAAAGATTTTTTTTTAATTTTTTTATTAACATATAATGTATTATTTGCCCCAGGGTACATGTCTGTGAATCATCAGGCTTACATGTTTCATAGCACTTACCATAGCACATACCCTCCCCAATGTCCATAACCCAGGCACCCTATCCCTACCCCCCCATTCCCCAGCAACCCTCAGTTTGTTTCGTGAGTTTAGGCGTCTCCTTCCTGATCCCATCTTGTTTCATTTCCCTCCCCCACCCCTCCATGACCCCCTGCCTTGCCTCTCAAATTCTTCATATCAGAGAGATCATATAATTGTCTTTCTCTGATTGACTTATTTCGCTTAGCATAATATCCTCTAGTTCCATCCACATCATTGCAAATGGCAAGATTTCATTTCTCTTGATGGCTGCATAGTATTCCATAGACTTCCCATAGACCATATTCCATAGACTTCCAATATTTGTGAATGTGATTTATTTGGAAATAGATCTTTGCAGATGATGAAGTTAAGATGAGGGCATTAGGGTAGACCTTCATCTACTATGACTGCATACTTTTTAAAAATTTAGACACACAGACTCACAAAGAAGGAAGATGATGTGAAACTATATAAGGAACCTTACCTGGGGCACCTGGGTGGCTCAGTTGTTTAGCGTCTGCCTTCGGCCTCAGGTCATGATCCTGAGCTCCCGGGATCGAGCCCCATTTGGGGCTCCCTGCTTAGCAGAGAGGCTGCTCCTCCCTGTCCCACTCCCCCTGCTTGTGTTCCCTCTCTCACTGTATCTCTGTCTGCCAAATAAGTAAATTCTTTAAAAAAGAAAAGAAAAGAAAGAAGTTCACCTACAAGTCCATAAATGCCTGAGGCTAGCAGAAGCGAAGACAGAGAGGCATGGAATAGAATCTCCTTCACAGCCCTCAGAAGAAACCTAACATGCTGACGCTCTGATTTTAGACTTTTTGTCTTCAGAAATGTGACAATTCCTGTTGTTTAAGCCACCCAGTTTGTGTCACTTTGCTATAGCAGTTCTAGCAAACTAATACATCCTACAATATAAAAGATTTGAAATTTCAATATTAAGGTTACTATCAGCCTTATGATTCCTGAAATACTTTTTTTGCATATACTTTGCCTATTATCCCATTTTTAAAAGCCTGTGATTTCTATGTTATAAAAACATGTGACCATTACATACTGCATTTTCTCCCTATTAATTTTCATTCAGTCTTAGTTTTATAAGTAACTATATATAGGATATTTATAATCTATTATTAAATCTATTTCTTTCTATCATTTTGTTGTCTGAAAGTTATCTTGTAGATTCCTTAGGAAGAGATCACTGGGAAAATAGTCCTTAATCTGTCTCATTTTGGTAATTTTTTGATCCTCTTGTATTTAAAAATAGGTTTTGCTGGATATAAAAATCCTTGGCTCAGTTTTTTTTTCCCCCTTGACTATCTTAAATGCATTAATTCTATCTTCTTTTTGGCATAAAATGTTGCTGTTGACAAGTCTGAATGTGACTTTTTTTCCCTTATGGGTAACTTTCTCTTTTTGCCCAGACATCCAAAGGATTTTTTTTTCCTATGACTTTGAACACCATTTGTTCCTTGCTTTAGGGAGCATCTCATTCTTCTATTATACATATGTTGGATCTTCTTAGCTGTCTTCAATTATTTTCCATTTTTTCCTAATCCTTGCCTATTTGTCAAAAATAATAGAAAAAAAAAAAACCCCATTGACCGTATATGCATGAGTCTATTTGATAGCTATCTACTCTCATATCTTTGAGCCAATATAAGCTGTCCCAATTATTGTATCTTAATAGTTAGCTTAGAAATCAGTCATGATAAATTGACAGTTTTGTACTCCTTCCTCAGAAGTGTATTGGCTATCTTAGCTGTCTTATTTTCCTGTAAGAATTTCCAAATAAGGTAATCAGTATTTTCAAAAACACCTGCTGGGATATTTACTGGAATTGTGTTGAATTGATAGGACAGTTTGGAGCGGAATGATATTTTAAAAAATTTAAGTATTTCATCCCTTGAACATAATCACTCTCTTCATTTATTTATGCCTTCTTTAATTTATTTCAGCAAAATTTTGTTGTTTCAAGTCCTATAAATAATTTGTTAGCTTTATTCTTAATTTGGTTTTTAGTCTATTGAAATTCATCTCTTAAAATTTTAATTTCCAACTATTCAGTGCTCACTTTAAAAAATACAGTTGGGTTTTCTGTGTTGGTCTATACCCTGTGATCCTGTTATTTAATTCTTGTAAATTTTGTTGCAGATTTTACAGGATTTATACATGATTATATCACTTTAAAATAACCTCTCTTTACAAAATTGAGTTTCTTTACTTTTTGTTTTTGCCTTTTCTCATGGGCTAGAATGTTCAGTGCAATGTTTAATAAAAACTTGAGATAATATATACTTGCATTGTTAATGATCTTAGAAAGAAAGCATTCATTTTCATTATTAAGGATGTTGTTAGCTGTGGGTTTTCTGTAGATGTTCTTTACCATGCTCTGCCATTCCTATTTTGTTTTGTTTTTTAAAGATTTATTTATTTATTTGACAGAGAGAGAGAGAGAGAGAGAGAGAGATCACAAGTAGGCAGAGAGGCAGGCAGAGAGAGGAGGGACGCAGGCTCCCTGCTGAGCAGAGAGCTCCATGTGGGGCTCAATCCCAGGACCCTGAGATCATGACCTGAGCCGAAGGCAGAAGCTTTAACCCACTGAGCCACCCAGGCGCCCCTCTGCCATTCCTATTTTGAAGAAAGTTTTTCTCATGAATGGATATTTAATTTGTTAATTACTTTTTCTGAATATATTGATATATTGATATATTGATATATTGATATTGAGATATATGTATTCATCATATGGCTTTTCTACTTTTTCAGTTAATACGATTTGCATTGATTTACTGTTTCAAATAAAGCCAACCTTTGATGTTGGAGATAAATCCTTCTTGATCATGGTGTACTGTTCATTTTGCATATTGCTGCATTCATTTGGAGAATATTTTGCTAAGGATTATTACTACTATGCTCATTATAAGGGATAACGGTCTGTAGTTTTCTTTTGCTATTTTGTCTGTTTTTTTTTATATGGCAATAATTCTTTCTTCATAGAATTGCTTGGAGATTATTCCTTTTCTATTTTCTGAAAGAGTTTGTATAGAATTGGTTTTATTTCTTACAAGTTTGCTGGAAGTAATTAGTAAAGTCAGGTGACTCATAGTTAACATGATGGAAAGGCTTTTAACTTTGGTGTCTCCAATTGTACAGTCACTCAAATTTTCTATTATCTGGGCTAAATGTTGCAAGTTTATGTCTTTCAAGGATGTGTTTGCTTTATCTAAATTGTGGAATTCATCACATAATGTTATTTTCAATAATTTCTCATTACCTTTTTAAGGGGCAGTAATGATGTGCCTGCTTTTATTCCTGATACTCATATATCTGCCTAGAGGTCTATCAATTTTATCAATCTGTTCTAAAAAATCACATTTAGCTTTATTGAGTCTTTATTCTTTTTCTCATTATACACCACTGACTTATGCTTTTATATTTATTTCTTTCCTTTTGGTTAATTTGATTTTAAGTTATTTTCATTTTCTATTTCTTAAAATAGATGCTTACATCATTTATTTGAAACTTTCTAATTTAAATGCTAGAAACTTTATTGAAAGATCTATTTCAGCAATATTCTACACATTTTGATATATTGTTATTTTCATTTAGCTAAAAATAATTTTACTCCTTGTCATTTTTCTATCCATGTTATTTGAAAATATATAGTTTAATTTCCAAATTGGGTTAATATTCCAGATATTTTACTGGTTTTTATTTCTAACTTAATTTCTTAGTAGCCAGAGAACATAATCTATATAATTTCAAACCTTTAAAATTTATTCCGAATTATTTAATGGCCTCTCCCAGGTGCTATCTTGATAAATGCTCCATGTATACTTGAGAAGAGTGCTATTTCACTGTTTTTGAGTGGATGCAGTGGGCTTGTGAAGATCATTCCAGTTGGTTGTTTTTTTCGAAGTTTTGGAACGCTTATTTTATCTCTGCTTTTTCTATAAATCCCTGGGCAAGAAGCTTCCAATTTTCCCACAGTCTGCTTGTGTTTCTATTTTCCCATCTGGTTTTACTCGTTTTGCGTTAGGTATTTTAAAGCTCTAATATTAGGTGCGTGCACATTTAAATTATTACGTCTTCTTGATGAATTTGCTCCTTTATTTGTATAACGCATCCTTCTTTACCCCTGGTAATTGTACTTGTCCTGAAATTTACTTTGTTTGATTTAATAGAGACACTGCAGCATTCTTTTGAGCCTCGTTTTCATGGTATATAGTTTATTTTTCTTTGTCTTAACTTATAATCAATATCTATTCTGATAAATAAAGTTGGTTTATTATAAAGAGCATATAGTGGAATCTTAAGGTTCTCTTTATTTATTTATTTATTTATTTATTTATTTATTTATTTATTTGGAAAGAGAGAGAGTGAGAGAGAGCAGGTCAGAGTGAGAAGCAGACTCCCCATGGAGCTGGGAGCCCGATGTGGGACTCGATCCCGGGACTCCGGGATCATGACCTGAGCCGAATGCAGTCGCTCAACCAACTGCGCCACCCAGGGGCCCTTAAGGTTCTCTCTTGTTATAATTCTGAGTTTGGACAAATGCTTAATGACATGTGTTTCACTGCCCTGGACATCCTCTGTGCTGTATTCATCCTCCTCCCTGGACCCTGGCCATGGCCAACCACTGGTCTTTTTACTGCCTTTATAGTTACATCTCTTCCAAAATGTCGTATAGTGTCATGCAGTTTGGAGTTTTTTTCACAGTTGGCTTCTTCCACATAGTAATAGGCATTTCAGGTTTTTCCATGTCTTTTCTTGGCTCACTTCTTTTTAGCACTGAATAATATTTCATTTGCTGAATATATCACAGCTTATTTATTTATCCATTCACCTACTGAAGGATATCTTAGTGGCTTCCAAGTTTTGGCGGTTACCAATAAAGCTGCTGTAAACACCTCTTTGCAAGTTTATGTGTGGACATGTTGAAAACCTCCTTTGGGTAAATACTGAGAAGTATGATTGCTGGGTTGTGTGGTAAGAGTATGTTTAGTTTTGTAAGAAACTGCTAAATGGTCTTCCAAAGTGGCTGTACCATTTTGCATTCCCACCAGCGTGAATGACAGATGTTGTTGTTCCACATTCTCATCAGCATTTGCTGTTATTAGCTTTCTGTACTTTGACCATTCTCATTGGTACATAGTCGGTGCTGCTGGGAGTCGGTGGGGGGTGGGGGGTGCTGCTGGGAGTCGGTGGGGGGTGGGGGGTGGGGGCGTGGCAGAGGCGGGGGACGATGATGGCAGACACCTGAGGCTTGGGTGGCAGTGCTGCTTCCTGGGACGTCTGTCTAAGGCAGAGGAAGTCACCAGAGGCTTTGTGAGAGGGTGATGAAGCTACCGTCTCCAGATAAGGCCTTTCCCTGTGCATCAGATCACTGCTGGGATTGGAGAGGGCTCACGACTCCCTCCCCCCCCCCCCCAAAACTGAAGCTTTCCTGCAGTATTAAAGTTCTCTGAATCACAGAAGTAAAACTGGAGCATCAGGACTTTGTAGCAAAATCAGCCTTCAGAGAGGAGATAAGTAAAGAAGATCTAGATGAGCAAAGAGAACACTGAAAATGACGATTCAAGAGGCTGGAGAAGAAAGACCTACAAAGGAGAATGAGAAGTCTGGAAAGGTTGAGGATATTGCCGAATTGATACTTTAAGAGAGAAATGTCTATAGCTGCATTCACCTATCCAGTATGTGGAGCTCCGGCTCACTCTGTTAGCTCTGCT
>CM052813.1:42087875-42286169 GCA_028533885.1 Nasua narica | reverse complement strand
TTAGTGCCGAAGGGTCTCTCACCTTTTCGGGCAGATGGGACCTTAGAATTCAAGATGCTCCTGAATCTTGTGTGGGGCAAACTTACAGGGGACAGTGACAAAGAAGGTCTCATGTGGGCAAATAGTTTATTAAAGAAACTTCCCTTTTTTACATTTTTGTCTTTGAATAAGGAAATTTGGTTAGGCTGTTTAAATAGGAACATCTTGTATTTTAAGTTGGTATCAAATATGAACTTACACAGATTGGTCTGATTATAGCAGAACTTAAATTATATCGCCATGGAATATTGGATGTTTGGTTATTTTGACTTGACTATATCATTACACTTCAGAATCTATTATTTTAAGATTGTTAAATTTTGTGAATAAAATAATAACCCCCCCCCAAAAAAAAGAAAAATGAAAAAAAATTTGCATTTCCCTGAACATATGACACTATTGTTTTAATTTGCATTTCCCTGAACATATGACATGGATCATCTTTTCATATATTCATTCACCATCTGTATATTTTCCTTGATGAGATGTCTGTTAAGGTCTTTGGCTTATTTTTTTTAATTGAGTTATTTGTTTTCTTGATTTTTAAGTATTCTTTGTATATTTTGGATTACAGTCCTTCCTCAGTTGTCTTTTGCCAATATTTTCTCCCAGTCGATGGTTTGTCTTCTCAGCCTCTTGACATTGATTTTATAGACTAGAAGTTTTTAATTTTAATGAAAATGTACCACTGTACTAGTTATTTCTTTCATGGATCAAGTATTTGCTGTTACATATAAAAGGTCATTGCCATACCCAAGGTCATTTAGGTTTTCTCGTATAGTTTTGCATTTTACATTCTGGTTTGTGATCCATTTTAAGCGTTGTGAAGCATGTTAGGTCTGTGTTTTTTACATGTGATGTCCAGCTGTTGCAGCACCATTTGTTGAAAAGACTATCTTTGCTCCACTGTATGGCCTTGGCTCCTTTTTTGAATATAATATGACTATATTTATGTAGTTCTGTTTTGGATCTCTTTATTCTGTTCCACCGATCTATTTGTCCATTATTTCAACAATACCACACTATCTTAATTATTGTGGCTTTATAGTATAACTTGAAATTGGGTAGTGTCAGTCCTCCACTCACCCACTTTGTATGCACATAGAGCAGCCTCGACATTTGTGAAACAAACTGAGTTGTGTGGAAACAACTCATTGCAGCGCGTCAGAGTTTTTCCCACATAAGCCTGCTGTGTTTTTCTTCAAAATTGTGTTGACTATTCTGACTCTTATTCTTCTCCATATGAACTCTAGAATCATTTTGTCAGTATCCCCAAGAGAATTTGCTGGTATTTGGCTTGAGAAGCATTAAATTTATAGATGAAATTGGAAATAACTGACATCTTAACTCTTCCTAACCTTGAACATATTATATGTTTCCATTTTCAGTTCTTTTTTTATTTTGTTCCTTGTTTCTCTTTCTGGTATGTCCATTATATGTATGTTAGAGATTTTATAGTAGTTCCATTGTCCTTGGATGTTCTTTTCTTTGGTTTTTGTTCTCTTTGCTTTTTGTTTTTTTGAGGAATCTGTTGATAAATACTCTAGCTCAGAGACTCTTTCCTCATTCATGTCGAATCTGCTAATAAGCCATCAAAGGTATTCTTTAATTCTGTTACAGTATTTTTGATCAGCATATTTTTATTCTTTCTCAGAATTTCTCTTACTCTTTTGTTCTTGCATGTGGTCTATTTTTATCCATTAGATCCATTAACATATTAATTTTAGGTTTTTATTTTTTTTCCCCTGCATTCTGATACCAACATCCCTGCCATGTCTGGTTCTGATGCCTGCTCTTTCTCCTCAGGTTGTATTTTTTGACCTTTGGAATGCCTTGTAACAATTTTTTTTTCTTTTTTCTTTTTTCTTTTTTTTTTTATGTAGCTTGACATAATTTACCGGATAAAAGTTGTTGCTCTAAGTAGGCCTTGGTAATATGGTATTGAGATATGGTGGGAGAGGAAGTATTCTGTAGTCCTCTGATGAGGTTTCCATCTTTTATTGAGCTTATTCTTTTGGACTGTAAACTTGACAAGTGTTTCTCCATTTTTCCTTCCCCTTTAGGTGAGATAGGATGGCTTAAGTGGTCTGAAGATAGGTATTTCTCTCCCACCTGTGTTAGTTAGACTCTGATGAGACCCAAGGACATCAGGCTCTTGTTACCTAGTTTCTACTGAGGGCAGGCCTACTTAAGAAGAACAGAGTAGCCTGACATATTTAAAAATAGTAAGTTTTTTCTTCTTGCTGGAAGAGTGGGATTTTTTTTTTTTCTGTATATACTATACGGACTGTGTTTACTGGTCTTGACACCTTTTTCTTTACATTGCAAACTTTATAAAAATAATAATTTCTTTAAATTCTTTATCTTTCTGAATTATCTTAATTTGTGTATGTGTGTTGATTGCTTTTTCTCTTGACTTTGTTACTGGGTTTTCTGTCTCTCTTTTGATATTTTATTGTATGGTAGACAAAGATGACATATTGTAGAGAATCATATCTTTCCCTGAAAATATTCACTTTTATTTTGACAGGTACATAAGTTACTGGCTGATTACCGTGAACTTGTAGAGGCACTTTTTTTAATACTTTGTGAGATGAATTAACTTAAGTTTTATCCTTAATCTTTAGGCACAACCTTAGCCCTTTAATACATTATCTATTCCTAAGACATGACAGTTTTTACATATCAGTGGAAGCCCTTGGACTTCTTTCATGCCACTCTAAGTTGACAATATTTAAGTTTCAAACAGACTCCTCTCTGATGGCAACTGAAATCTCTGTCCAGCTTCTCCTGTGGTCTTTGGGTTTTCTCTCCAGACACAGTTCAGGAATGTTTAAAATATTTGAGGGGTTTCCTATGGCTCCATCCTTTCTGGTATTTCATCCCCCAACTTCCAGCTCCTCTTGTGGCCCTGAACTCTGTACTTTAACCACTCACATCACTATGATGCCTTCTGTTTGAGTTCACAAAACCCTTTGCTATGTGATCTGAAGCGAACTTTCAGGAGAAAAACCAAATTAACATGGCTCTCACCCTGTGCAGTTACTCCTTGGAAAGCTTGAATTGCCTATAGAGTTGACCCTTGAACAGCATAGACTTCAACTGCATGGACATACTTGTGAATTTTTTTCTATAAATATGGTATTATAAATGTATTGTATCTTCCTTATGATGTTTTTAATAACATTTTCTTTTCTGTAGTTTACTTTGTTTTAAGAATACAGTATGTAATATAACATAGGAAATATGTATTAATCGATTATTATCTGTAAGACTTACAGTCAACAGTAGGCTATTACTAGTTAGGTTTTGAAGGGGTCAAAAGTTAAGTGTGGACTTTCAGCTGTGTGGGGAGTTGGCGTCCCACCTGAATGTTGTTCAAGGGTCAACTGTATTATCTCCATGCTTTTGTTCAATTCCCAGTGCCCTTAAAGTGTTGTTTATGTTTTATTACCTTTTTTCTCAGACCTTATAATTGCTATTTGTTAGTAGATTAGCCCAATAGCAGTTACACTGAATTTAGAGCCAGAGCCCCAAGACCTGGAATTTTAATCGTCTTGGCTAAGTAAAAGCCAAAGTGTGAGCTTACTGATATTTGCATTCCCTGCAGTATCTGATATTGCCCTGTTGTACTAAAGGCATCAGTGAATGTTGGCTGAGTGATAGTTAATTAAATCTGAGTGACTGGATGATATCGGAGAAAGCGACACCACTAAATAGATTGATCTTACTATAAATTCATGATCACCGGCTTTAAGTAGGTCCAAAATATTGGACCTGGCAATTCCACTATATTTCTGTTCTCAACTTGTTCTCTCATTTTTATAACTTGTTCAGACTTTCTCATGCTCCTTAGACTTCTGGCATCCTCTTTTTATCAAGCCCACTGTCTGAGTCACTATTAGCATATGACTTCACTTCTTACTGTAGAGTGAATAATAAAGCCATCAGAAAGAAATTCTTTGAAGTTTTTGCTGTCAAACCTCAACCTACCTGTATCTGAATCTAATGAGCAAATGATTAGAATAGTGACTGACATGTAATAAGCACTCAACAAAAGCAATAATAATCACCACCATCATTATCTCATTGTCATTGCTATACTTATTAGTGTTTTCATTATTGTATTATGGTTTCCTATCTTGTTATATAATAATTTTTTTCCAATTCCTTCACTTGTCCTTCTATCCATATTCTCTCTTGAGTTCTCAGAAATTGTGTTTCACTTGACTCCTCTTTCTTCTTTTCACTTGGATCATTAAATAAAATCCTGTATTTAAGATGAGTCAGTTGATTGGTCTATCAATTAATCATATCTTTACAGAAAATTTATTCTGTTTAAAAAAACCTTTTTTCTCCCTATACATCTCTTGAAATTTCACCCTATCTTTTCTCTTTTTTTTTCCTGTTTTCAGTGGCATTTCCTTAGGGAATTATCTGTACTTGAAGTCCTTATTTTCTCATAATCTGTTCCCTCCATAACCCAACCTACTAAACTGGCTAAATCAAAAGAGCTTTCTCTGTGTGGACCCATGACTTAAACCATATTCATTAGCTCTTTTATAGTTCTCACCTAATTTTATCTCATAACAAAATTTAACATAGTTGACACTCTACCTTTTAAAAACTTAGTTTTCCCTTGTCTACTAAGGCATCAGTTGCCCCTGTTCTTTCATATTTATCTATGAAATATTTTTATTTTTCTTTCTTTCGTACTCATTCTCCTCTGACCTATCACCGCATGTTAAAATTCCCAAGGTCCTTTCCTCTCACTTTCAACCCTGCTGCTTGGACAATCTTATCATTATATCATCCCTTTCATAATGACTCCCCAACAACATCCATGCACTGCTTTTATAAATATAAATCAATAGATATGTGTATCTCCAACTCAGGCCTCAATTCTGAGTTTTTGAAAAGGTTACTCAATTGTGTACGCAACATTCCATTTAGATGTCTCAAATTCACTATGTCCAAACTGATCTTGTATTTCCCAAAAAACATTTTTCAGTCACTTCTGACTTCTTTTTCATTCTTAATATCTAAAATTAATCCATCATTATCTTCTTTTAAGTGTATATGCTATTTCTCAATTCTTTCACCACCACTTTCAACGTTGTAATTGATGCTAAATCATCTTTTATCGTAACTATTGCTCTAGACCATTTTACTTCTTAAATTTCTTACACCCATGTATCATATATTCTGCAGCTGGAGTGATATGTTGAAAATACACATATGAGTGAAACATCTACTTGCTAAAAAACATTTAATACCTTCCCATCACTTTTAAGATTAACGCTGTCTAGCACTCGCAAGACTCAAGATAGTGTAGTCTCTGCATACCTTTCCTGTCTTATCAAACATCTTGCAAATACACTGACTTTTTCTGTTTCTCACATGCATGATTTTTTTTTCTCATTACTTTGTATATAGTGTTCACTGTCAAAACTTACCTTCTTCCCATCTTGATCTATTACAAAACATTTATATATATAAAAGCTATATTGATCATATCAGACTAAGCTTGGAATGCTCATATCTAGGCTCAAGTTTTGTAAACAAAACTGTTTTTGCATCATGTATCTCATGCATTCATTTTATCTTTGAGTTTTCAACCAGAGTCACTTTCTCAGGGAGGCCATAATTGACCCTCTCTATTGTAAGATTGGTTCTTCTTCTCCTTTTTTAAAATAATATTTTATTATTTGAGAGAGCGTGCGCACACACACACACACACACACACACACACGTGTATGTGCACAAGTGGGGAAAGAAACAGAGTGGGAGGGAGGAGGAGAAGGGAAAAGAATCTCAAGTAGGCCCCATGCCCAGCATAGAGCATGAAGCAGAGCTCAATCCCAAGACCCCAAGATCATGACCTGACCTGAAATCAAGAATCGAAGGCCCAACTGACTGAGCCACGCAGGTGCCCAGAGTGATTTTTCTTCATGCATTCTCCTAAAAAACCCTTTCTTTTCATCTTATAATTATTTTTGTAATCATGATTATTTGATTAACATCTTCCAGGTAGGTCAAAGACTATCGTAGAACATGAACCACATTTGGTTTTATGCAAAATTTTATCCTGAGAGCCTAGCACAGTCCCTGTTACAATGATGCTCAATAAATGCTTTTCGAATGAATAATTGAGTAAACAAAAGGATAAAATTAAGTGAGACATAGTCCTAGAATAGCATTAAGGTAGAAATAAGGAAAGGGTCAAGTGAAAGAAAAAAAGGAAGCTGATAATTGAGTAACATACTTAACCAATATTTAAATCTCAATTCAACTCAGTTAAACGATTTAGAAATTAGGTCTATAGTTGGCATTTGTTCTGTAGAATTTTTTTTCTTTGTCTTTTTCTTACTACAAAAAAAATCAGTCTAATAAAATTCATTTTACTTAAACATTAGATGAATGAAGATTCAATCTAATAAAATTCAGTTGCTCATTCATTTATTAAGTGATCCTATAAATATTTATTAATTATGATTCTCCAGGCATTATACTAAGAACGTGTGCTATGTCTAAATAAATCATGGTCCCTGGCTTCATGTTGTTGAGTATTAGAAAAAGATAGACATGGACAGAGAGCTGAAGTATAAAAATGACCATATCGATTCAACAGGAGCAGAAAGGAATGTATATCTCAGAAGACAATAATGACCAGAATTCAGGCTGACCGGGATTCTTGCGCTCTTCGTGTCTGAAAAGGGAAATGAGGAAACAACACTGGCACCCATTAATTGAGTAACCAGTCTAGTTATCTTATGTATGAAGACCTGGAAGCTCACCTGGCAAATCCAAGATTACATAATTAGGTAGCTCTAAAACTGAAACAAGAATCCAACTCTATTTCTTATTTCACTAATTATTTTAAAGACAACGCTTGATTTGGATGAGCAAAACAATTGGTAGAAATAATAACACATGTTTATTAGATGTTTACTATGTGCTCATTACCGTTCTGAGTGCTATACATATGTTATTTCATTTAGATCTCATGACCGTGTAAGACGAATAGTAGGATTAGGACAGTTTGGCACTTTGGGACACCAGAGTTTATGAATCCTAAGTAACTAGTCCAAGATCAATCAGCTAGTAACAGTCGAGGCTTAAACATAAATTTATCCTCCGTAAAGCCATCACTCTAATCTCCATATCAGCAAACCTATTGTGGCTTTACCTATGTAATATCTTAGGCAAGTCCACTCACAAGCGTGGTATCTTCTGTCACTTACATACTGTTCACGATTTCATGGAGAGCAAGCTGTGTGTGCACAATCTGCGTTTGCAAACTCTATGTGGCTCGGTGTAGTGCAAACTATCTTCCCTTGTCAAAATAAGGATGATAGGTACTGCCAGAGTAAAAGCAACCAGGTTTGATTATAGTGTTTACCTCTGTGATACACACTTTCGAGTCTACAGGAGTCCTGTGAAATTACAGCTCTCGATGTTTCAGTGTTTCAGTCTAATATGTTCTTTATTTTTACCTTGGTAGCATGTCCCAAGAAAGACAGTGTTTGTATTGACAGTTTTGCCCAATGTGTCCCAGAGAGTTTTTCCACCTTCATTATATAGGTAACACATACAAATCTCAGATCACAAAGTAGGGTTGGCCAGAATTGTCATTTCCTTTTTCTGCAAAGAAAAAATGGTTTTTTCTTGAGCCTCTTATCTAAGTGGGAAAAGATTTAATCTGAGTCCATCTGAGATAAATTCATTCATTCAGTTGAGTGCTTTTCAGTCCAATTCGTAGTTTTCTCCCTTTCAATTTATCTCCAGGGTACATCTAAGATCTATTTCCCAGAGGACCTCAAATAGCATCATGATACCATTGGCAGTAAAGATGGGCATTGTTATTCTCCAGTCATCTGTCCATCCTGACATCCTCTTTTTTTTTTTTTTAAAGATTTTATTTATTTATTTGACAGAGAGAGATCATTAAGTAGGCAGAGGCAGGCAGAGAGAGAGGGGGAAGCAGGCTCCCCGCTGAGCAGAGAGCCCGACATGGGACTCGATCCCAGGACCCCGAGATCACGACCCGAGCCAAAGGCCGTGGCTTTAACCCGCTGAGCCACCCAGGCGCCCCCATCCTCTTAAATTTATATCATCCTTTCTGATTGGGGACCTCTGTATCTATGTTTTCCCATCTTCTGAGTGAGAAATCCATATTCTCAAGCAGTTTCTGAGCACATGAAAGGCAGTCCTAAGCATTTTATCCTGATGATGAGTCTTCTCTAGTTCCAACCTTACTACTCACCACCTCCATATCACTCTTTGGGGGTATAAAAATAATTGGTTTCAAGTTTCCATCTGGGCTATTAAAAGCTTTCTGCAGTTGTCTGAGAACTTTTGTATAGAAAGATCAGGGAATAACTTTTCTTCGATAGCTCTTGGTGGGTTGGATTGTGCTCCCCCAAAAGATAGGTTGACGTCCCAACCACTGGTAGCTTGGAATATGATCTTGTTCGGAAATAGGGCTTTTGTAGATATAATCAAGTTAGAGTAAGCTCATTAGAGTGGACTCTCATTCAATATAACTGATGTCTTTATGAGAAGACAATGTGAAGACAGAGACATACAGGGAGATGACAGCTCTAGGACTGTGAGGCAGAGCTTGGAAAAACATCTAAAAATCCAGGGAACAGCAAGGATTGCTGGCCTCTAGCCACTAGGAAGAAGAAAGGGAGGATTTACTCAGTGTCAGAGAAAGGTCCTGCTGACACTTTGATTCGGATTCCTAGCCTCCAGAACGATGAAGTAATAAATCTCTTACTGTTTTGAGTCCCTCAGCTGGTGGTACTTTGTTACAGCAGCTCTAGGAAACTCACATAGGCCCCTCTGCCTTGTTAGCAGAAGGTCATTTATCAAGACTCTGCAAGTCTCAGGAATTCATCCAGGTTGAGGTGCAGAAGTTTCTTGTGTTCTTGGATCCTAAAATTCATTTAGGAATCTCATTACATAGACCACCCTGGGAATTAACCTGAGGGGAAAGTGATTAGAAAGACATGATACAGGTCTCTATCTTGGGACGTACTTCCCTTTGACGTCATTTCCCTTCCAGTTCTAGGTCGTCATTTAGTTTAGATTCAAGGAAATAACATTATGAAACTAATAATTTCTTATTCAATGTCTTTTGTTTGTATATAGACGATTCCTTGAACTGTGAGGGCTCTGGTCTTGATATTCAAAATGAAGTTGCTTACAACTGAAAAGTTTTTTCCCCTCAAAAATTTATCTCTGTCACATATTTCAAAATTACATTTTGAAAGTCAAAGGCTGAGAATTTGTCTTCTCATTCATATGGCATGGACTAAATGGGGAAAGACTAAAGTAACAGCAATTACCAGAAAAAGAATTGCTTTGATTAATTTTGGAAAACATTATATAATTGTTTAGAAAATCTTTTGAGATTCAATCATCAGATTTGGTAGTTTGGTTTATTAACAGAGTACATGGTTTCATATGGCTTCTCTCTTTGGTGATGTTATCACTGAGACTATCTACTTAGCTAGTAGTACCCTGAAGGGTAGACTTGTGCTTGGGTCAGTATGAAAATGTTAAAAGGAATTAAAATGTATAATTTTCTTCCTTATAAAGAGACGTGAGAAAGCTTAAAGGAAAGTGTGGGTTTAGAAGTCAGGTTTTAGATTGTGCTTTACATTTCACAAGCCTTTTTGTGTATGCTGGTTCTATTTAGGACTTTAAGTTGGCTATAGCTCTAGGATCAAGGATTATCTGATTCTTGACATTGACCCATTTCTACATGGGCCCCAAAGGAAAGGTACACACGTAAGAGAGAAACCAACACAAATGAACATTACCTCTTAAAGCTTTTGACTTCATGCCACAGTGGAATTCTGATGAGTTAGGATGAACCATGGGGAGGAGTCTGTGTGTATGACTTAAATTCTTTGGCATTTGTGCTAGACTTTCTGTTGGCATCTTGGCCCAAATCCACCTCTCTTCTGTGGTATTTCCTATGCCGTAGAGAATGGAGCTCTCAGTACTGTATTTAAGACTTCCTGAGAGTTTAGGTTTTACCAAGGAGAAATACAGCTGCCTCAGGAAGTCCATCCTGAGCTTTTATTTTTTGGGTGACTAATAGAGTTTCAGCTCTGTTCTCCTTACCTGTACCTGGAAGAAGATTATCTTTAAAAATCCCAAGTGATATGTGACAGAGCTTCAATCTTAAAGAAATAATTCATTCTTTTTATTTTTTAAGATTTTGTTTATTAGAGAGAGAGAAAGGGGAGAGAGAGAGAGTGAGCGAGCGAGCGTGTGCACAAGCTAGGGGGGGAGAGGCAGAAGGAGAAGCAGACTCCCTGCTGAGCAGGGAACCCAATGTAAGTCTGGATGTAGGACTTGATCCCAGGAAAGTCTGACATTTAATTGACTGAGTCGCCCGGGCGCTCCAAGAGATAATTCATTCTTAACCTTCTCATTAATTTATTGTTGAGTATGCCATGTACCATCTTTGGACTTCCTTATCTTTTTCTATAAAATGAAAGTGTATGTCTGTTGACTTAGAATTTACCCAAATTAATCCTTAAACTCTCTTAAAGGTTCTTATATAGCAAGGAAAAGATATACTTGGTATAGACATCTTTTTATTTCAATAGGAAGGGTGCATGCTTTAGAGTGCTCGGATCCTGATTAGAAGCTCCCAAACTCATGGGCACTAATCTTACACATTCTTGAGAAATGCCACTTGCTAAGGCTGAGCCATGGACTGACTCCCTTGTCTTGGTCAATCCAGATGAGTGCACCTTGTTGCAGGAAAATTTGGCAAGAAGAGGAGGAACTAGGAGTTCCTCATCATCCCTCCAACATATTAAGACATATGCACTCTGACTGAATCACCTCCACAGTGCTATTAAGTGAAGAGTTTTATTCTTAATTTATAGATAATGTAGATAATGCAAGTAACTTTGAGGCTTAATGAGCCTTTATGAGAACTACACTAAAAATCTAAAAAGCTTTCTGGGTCCAAATCCACCTTTGTGTCTACTATACACCTGCCAATTTCCCTATTTATTGTCCTCTATATCCAAAGAAAAAGGCACTCTACTCATCACCTTCTGGGGCTGTTCTTAAGTGTTACTGATTTGATTATACACTTAAACTGCCTCATCTCTCAGATGCTGTGTTTCTTTATTCACAAAATGGGGATAATTATTACGGGCTCCTAGACACTTCACAAGAATATTTTCAGGTTTAATTAGAAAATGAGCAATGGTTTTAGAAACCTCAAAGCATCCTTGGTTATTAATGGACTGAACTATTTTCAGCCAATTAATAAGACAGTATTTTTCTCTTCCAAATTCAAATCTTCAATCATATCTCTAATTGTATACCTCACACCACTCCCTTTTCAGGAACCTATATAGACTCTCCTCTTTCCTTGTATAAACTTTTTCTTTGGAAGAGAAGGGAACTCAGTTATTTCTACCTTTCTTTGAATTTCTCAGTGGGCTAGCTCCTCCAGGATAGTTATTTCTTGTAAAACTATATGACTCCTGAATTCTCCCATTCAAAGGAATTTAGATGTTGGAAAAAATATGGAGAAGTCAAATTGCCTTCATGCCCTTGAAATAAGGCATATTTCTACAAATAACCATCTATACGTTTTTCCCCATTTACCGTATAAAAAAGTATTTGATAAAAGAAAAAACATTTTACCATGCTGCACCCCAATTAGAATTTTCAAATTATAATAAGAGAGCAGAGCATCATTCTTATAAGTAAATTTATTATTTGATTTAAGTTAAAGTTATTTTCCCTTAGGTCCACAGCTAGGATTGCGGTCGGTCACTTCTAACATACACAAGAACGCCTGAGAGGTGCCTGGGTAGCTCACTCGGTTGTGTCCCAACTCTTGGTTTCAGCTCAGGTCATGATCTAATGGCTGGTGAGATTGAGCCCTGCCTCTGGCTCCCCAATTTAGCAGTGAGTCTGCTCGAAGATTGTCTCTCTCTGTCCCTCCCCATGCTGGTGCTCACGCTCTCTTTTTCTCTCTCCCTGTAAAACAAGTTAAATTAAAAAACATAAGAACACCTGACAGTTCTGTTTGTCTTCAACATTTTACCCTGCCTGTTATGTGGATGGATTACCCTTCCCTTGCTATATGGAGATGTATATCCACTCGAGCCAATGATTAGATCACATCTCTGAGTTCTGTGATTGATCCAGGGAGTGTACATGTGATTACAGTAGTCCAATCAGAATACTTCCTTGCAGTTTTTCAAAATACTGAAGCTGGAAAAGAGAAATTCTATTTCACTCTCTGAGTAGTCCTAGAATATGACTAGATTTGCCAACAACCATGTTCTCTAGAGTGTGGCGAGAGCTGAGTGTAAAAACCCACTACTATGGGTGCGTGGGTGGCTCAGTTGTTAAGCAACTGCCTTTGGCTCAGGTCATGATCCTGGGGTCCCTGGATCGAGTCCCGCATAGAGCTCCCTCCTCAGCGGGGAGTCTGCTTCTCCATCTGACCTCTTCCTCTGTCTCATTCTCTCTCTCTCTCTCAAGTAAATAAATAAAATTTTTTTAAAAAAAACACAACCCACTACTAGAGGGAGAAGTAAAGGAATGAGGGGGAGGAGTGTGTAGAAAAACCCTGGGTTCTGAGTTACTTTGTTCTTTTTGATTTTCCTTTGTCAGGTTATTGCAATGTCATTACAATAAATGCCCCCCTTTTATTTTTAGGTAATTCAAGTTGATTATCTGTCATGTGCAATAATGAGCGATGAGCCCAACATTGTGGAATGACATTGTAAGATAAAGTAATGATGTAAATAATAATCATAGGATAGATAAGAAAGTGAGAAAATTCAGTTTACCATAGTAAAAATCCTCTATTCACTGGAGGAAAAAAGAAAAAGCTAAATATGTGATAAAATATATTTATTTTAATTTTGTTTTTTATATATATATTTTAAATGCTTGAAAACAGAAGGTCATGAGGGAATCCGGACAAGAAAAATCATCTCTTGAAAAATGAGTTCTCTCCAAGTACTTTTGAATATCATCTAATGTAATCTTTTAACTAAGCCTGTGTACAAATAACCATTGTCTCCATTTTACAGTCAGAAAATCTGAAACTTAAGGAGAATATGTGTTTTGCCAAAGATCAGACAGCGATAAAGTATTTTGGCAGAACAAGAAGTAGGCTTTAGGTATATGACAAACTGATGTTTTGCACAATACACCACGTAATTTACATGGAATTAATGGTCAGGGGAAAGATAACTGATGTTTCTTTTCTTTTCTTTTTCTTTTTTTTTTTTATTTAACCGATAATGTTTCCAAATGAGATGATTCAGAATATAATCTTGGCTCTAGTTGTGTTATCAGCTAAGTTTCAACATGGAAAAGAGATTGATAACAATTTGGCCTGATCCTCTCCTGTCATGGGTTAAGAAATACACTCAGATTACTGGCCTTGCCTCAGGTTCAGTAACCCTTTGTTTGGAGTAGGTTCAAATGTAGACGGCCTCTCAAGATCCCTGCCCATCTGTGAATATGTGTGTTCTTCTGATCTCACAGCATGAGAATGCCTTATGTCTTCCCACACACAGCAGTGACAATAAAGCTGCAAGAAGGGATACTTGAAAATGAGCCTTTCGAATTTCCTTCTCCAGCATTTGTATGCGCAGAATGCAAATGGTGTCAATTCCATTATCTTCTGCACAAAATGTTCCCTTCTTAGAGCCAAATCAGGGGTAGGAAATATGGAACTGTGCCCCAAGCACCTCGAGGGCAGCTGGCCACTTCTATTTCTAGGTCCCAAACACCTGCATTTCTCAAAAGCCGGGGCCATTTCAGAAGAGACGTTTGGAAGTCATCAATATACTGCTTACTTACTGTGGGTCTGAGAACCTTGAAATGTCAAGTTTTAGCTTGAGGCCAAGTTGGATTTGTGAGCCCTCATACTGATGGGTGATGAGATCATTTACATTGGATTATACTTCTGGTGTGTGAGTAGTTCAGTAAATGATGACTACAGTGGGAATTACGGCAGTACATCTGCTGGACACTTTTATAAAATAGCTCTCTCATCTCACCTCCTAGGTGTGCAATCTTCAATCAGGAAACATATTTGAAGCAGGAAATCAGTTCTCAAGCCTAGGGCTGTATCATCTGCTCCTGTCTCTTTTGCAGAGTGTAATTTCGTCCAGTGCCACGTTGCAAAGTAGACAACCTTAGGACAATGATTCATGGCCAGAAAATAATACACTCAGAAAAGTGCTTCCAAAGTTACAGCGGACCATTTTCTGACTATTGTTAGGAAATGATGATTAAAATGGGGTGGGGAGGGGAGAGAGATACTTTTTTTTTTTTTAAATACTTGAGGTCGGGCACCAAGGTAAATTCTAGGAATTCAATCGCTTATCCTTTGAACCTGTCCCTGATCCTCACTGAGCTTTTCAAACTAGGCACTTTTAAAAGGCAGTCTGAATGTGCTGAGTTCTGCAACAAATTAAATAAAGAGTGTTAATGAATAGTAACAATAATTTACGTCAAGATACCTTTGCATCTTGCTCCTGAAGGAGCTATGTGTACGTGGACCCTTGAGTCAATGAGGAGAATATTGAGGAAAGAGCATAGTAAGATCGAATGTTTCGGGAGAAAAATACATATGTTAGACTAGGATTGGAAGAAAACTAGAACAGAATGGAAAACCCACAGGGCAGTAAAAACAAGAACATTAATTCAGGTAGCAGTAGTACCGGGTCCTTTGTTCTTACCTTTGCTTGCTGCGTAATATGGGTTATTTAGGATCGCTTCTGTTGGTTGTTTATGAATTCATTTATTTGATCACGTATTGAACAATCCTGTGTGCAGTACTGTATATGCTTCTAGCTCTGTGATGGTCATCAGTGCTATTGCTGAAAGCTGGATTTTATCTAAATTCGTAGGACTTTAAAAAGTCAACCATTGTATTAGCTGGGAGTTGGGTTTTGATGCTAGCAACAGAAATGTGATTACAGTGGCTTAAACATGGAAGGTTTTCTTTTTTTTCTTCCCCCCTTACAGAAGTCTAGATATAGCCCGTTGTAGAGAAACAAAAGTTTTTTCTACGTTTCTGGCATTCCTGTAAAAATTTGTAGCCTTCCCAGTCTTGGATATGTATGTAGTATAAAGATAAGAAATGCTTGCTTTTATTTCCCCAAGGAATACTTTCTTTCCTCTTTACTTGCCATGAGATTTAGATTTGTAGCCATTTTTTTAATTAATTTATTTTTTTTTACTTAATTGCTGTGATCTGAGAGAACCAAATGGTTATAGCCTGGACATCCCTAAGTTAAGACCCAAGTATCAGGAAGACTGAAGCAGTACCTTGGAGAGATCTTCGTGTCTTAGATGTCATAACAGATACTCAGTGATTTATTTAGCATCCAGAAAGATATATTTACATTTCAGTAGGTTAGAGTGAGAACTCAGGATTCTTGCCATCCCACCTCAAAGGGATTATCATCCTATCAGCAAATTTTTTTTTCTTCTCTTTTCTAGAAAAGTGACATCTGTCTCTTTCTTGAGTATAAATGCAGAAAATCTGTTGGCTGTCTCTCATCTGTGGAGTTTGCAACTACTAGAGTAGGATATTTGATCTGGCTTTTACCAGGTCACTCCACATGCAAGGCCTGGGGCAGGAAGGATGGGGGGATAGACTTAATTATTATGAGATAATTAAGAAGAAATCAGTCTCTGATTCAGAGCCCCTCTTTTTCACATTCCAGATAAAATTAATAAACATGGATATTAAAAACTCATCATCAGGGCACCTGCGTGGCTCAGTTGGTTAAACAACTGCCTTCGACTCAGGTCGTGATCCAGGAGTCCCGGTATCGAGTCCCACATCGGGCTCCCAGCTCTATGGGGAGTCCGCTTCCCACTCTGACCTTCTCCCTTCTCATGCTCTCACTCTCTCTCTTTCCAAATAAATAAATAAATAAATAAATAAATAAATAAATAAATAAGATCTTAAAAAAAACCAACAACAAAAAACCACTCATCATCAGTTCAGGACTGGTATGGGAAGCCATTAAGAACCAGGGTTCTTCTGGGGTCCCTGGGTGGCTCAGTCACTTAAGCGTCTGACTCTTGATTTCAGTTCAGGTCATGATCACAGAGGCCTGAGATCAAACCCCATGTGGGCTCCATGCTCGGCAAGGAGTCTGCTGGAGATATTCTCTCTCTCTCTCTGCCCTTCCCTCTGCTCTCTCTCTCTTTCTCTATGATAAATAAACACGTGTTTTTGTTTGTTTGTTTGTTTTAAAGCCAGTTTTTTTCTGTCATCTCTTAGCTTGTGATTCCTACCCTCAGGATTGTGATAGAGCTTTTGGAGTTCCAACTCTTAAAATCATATTCTAGGCAAAACACTTAAGCGAGACTACAGAGTAATAAAATGAGATTTTATTAAAGGATTTTAAATAAAATGAGATTTTATTAAAGGATTTTAAATCCTTTCCCCAAACTACTTATATTTAATTGATCGTCCCTATATGCAAAGGAGGATAAGGAATATAGTAGTATTTTCACTGAATCAATATAGAGTTCTATTAACAAGGAAGAAGGTGCAAATTGATAATGTTGGTCTGGGCTTCAACCATATGCGTAAAGAAAGAAGAAAACTGATGGAAAGTTAGAATTCTTTTAGTGCCAACACTTTATTTTCCTGGGGGATTCTAAGGCCACAGGTAGGTACAGTGATTTGATTAAGGACATAGATAACTCAACGATGAGTGAACTGCCATCTTGACTGCCTTCTTCAGTGAAGTTCTTCAATCTTCCTGTTTCATCTGCAGACTTCCGTATTTTCAAATATTTGATAATTCAGAAAAAGTAGTGTTTCTACAAACTGTGAACACTCTTTGCATGCAGTTCACTATGCCAATTCATATCACCGTAAATTAAAAATAATAAGGGAGTTGGTAGGTATTTCTGGTTTTTCACTGTTTCCAGACAAGCTATTATTCCTAATATAGTTTCTTTGTATCGTTCATTTTTACACTGCTGGCAAATGTATTAAAAAGGGCATTTTGACATCTTTGAAGCATGTGTTTGGCCAGGTCATAGATGTGGTCAGAAAGTACCTTTCGAATAGGTCTTTTTAAGCGGTATTCATTAATTCATTCAGTGAGCATTTTATCTGGGACCTGCACCGTGACTGGCATCGAAATGGACTCTGCTTTATGCTAGGGAACCTGTGACGGCTGTCAACGAGGACAATGACAAATGCGTATGAACCTTCGTTTTTCAGAGAAGTAGGGTTATTTACAGACTTTCGCTTCAACTGTCTCCAAAGAACTGTTTTATTAAGTTACGAATGAAATCTCAGATATGGAGTTCTTATCTGAAGTACTATGCATCTGTGAGCCACATGCCCTTAATATTGTATCGGTGTTTCTCTTCCACCATTTGAATTAGGATCTGCGTAAAGGATTCATGTGATAACCACTCTAGAAACTTTAAAGCGAAAATACGACAACCTGGCTTAGTTTTGGGTAACCGGTTATTAACAGCCCATTCTTAATTCCTTTTACTGGTGTCATGACTATTGACCTAAATACAAGCTCAGTTTAAGTGATACAGAAAGAAAAGCATTAATGAGACAAACTAGATTTCAGGTTCCAGCTCTACCACTTTCAAGCTGTGCAATAATTGGATGTTGTTTTATCTTTCTGATCTCTTGTTCCTTAAGAAAGAGACGGATTATCATGGGATATTATGGAAAATTAATAAGGGGCTTTTTGAGAAATAGAAATAATATGTAGAAAATGCCTATTGGATTGTGTAGCAAATAGTAGACTCTCTATAAGCCACAGGAGTCATTCCAACACAGTTGAACTTTCCTCTCCCTTCTTCGTCGTTTTCTTCCTCCCCCCACTTCTTTATTTCTGTCTCCTTTCCACACTTCTTCCTTTAAAGAAATACTGCAAATGTAGTTTTATCACCTTTTAAAAAAATCTCTTAATGAAGTTATAGAGGTGTAATGTCAAAATCTAAACTGGAGAGGCCTGTGTAAAGACAGGGAGAATTTGTAAATTACAGTCAGACTGAGTAAAATAATACCAAGATGTAAAATGAGGCTTCATTCTCTTCCAGGTTAGTGCCTGTGTAGAGACAACCTCCTGTAGCTCTCCTCAGTTTTTATTTCCCCTTCCCTACCCTACCTCATTTTTCTCCTCTTTCTCCCTCTTCATTTTTCTTTGTTGCACCTACTATTTCGTTCAAAGGCGTGTGATTCATCATTGCCTTATTGGTGGTAGAGATATTAACAAGGGAAGCAGTAAAGTTGGGTAGTTTGTGTGTATTACGTTGAAAACCTTTGTACTATCTGCCAAGGCTGAACAATCCGAACGGATCTTAATCTGGAAATCATATTGCTTCCCATTCCTACTGATTGTGCAAACGTGTTGTCTTTGGCATGGTTTGTAGTCTCCCTGAAGTCTTTAGAACCAAATAAAAGTCACTTCAGGCAGACCATTATCTATTATCTTTGTCCCTTTCAGCGCCTGTCTTGTGTCTTTGCCTGAGCCTACACAATCTGAAGACTGGTCGGCTATCTTTATGGCAAAGAATAATATGATTTTGAGCTCCCTTGGAAGGAGGGCCAGAAAACAAATTAGAAATTTTGCTGTGTCCTTAGCTTTCCCTGCCTTGCTCTGTTTTGCCCTGTGACCTCAGCAAAGTCATTTAATTGTTCTGTCTTCACATTGCCTCATCAGTAGATGGTGAATGACACAGACAGGGCTGTTCAAAGGAATATATCACCTTATTTTGGGATAAGTGTATCAAAAGCTTAATAAAAGCAAGATGAGAGAATTGAGCCGACTGACTTTTACAGTTGCCCTGGGATAAAAGTTCATTACTCCCAGTGATTCATTCGAGCTGCTAGAATGCATATATTTCAAATGATTCTCCTTCTGAGGATCCAGATTCCTTCAAATTTGGCTACCTTAATATTCTTTGTGCAAGAGCATTTAAAAATGATAATTCTACCTTCTCTTTCTGCAAAAAATTTGAACTTGATAATGAACATAAGACTTTTAATTAGCCGAGTTGTGGGCAGAGACGTTCTTAGACTGAAATAAACCCCCCCACATCCAAATTCTGCTTTCCTTGGCATCAGGTGGCCATGTTCAGGTAGAAATACCTTAGGAGAAATGGATGAAATACCTTTTTTCTTTTCTGTGTGGGCAAAGGAAAGCTGGAAAGTCAAATGAAAATGTAGCCTATAGTGCCAAAGAATGTTGTTATTCAGAGGAAAAGAAGGAGGTGGTTTGCCTTTCTGTGTTAAATAGCCAGTTTGTGTGGACTGAATTCAGCTAGTTAGTAACTCTCAAACCTTTATCCTTGTATATTTCATAACGACCCTCTTCACTTAACCAGTCTAAAATAATTTGAAGGTCTTTACACTGGCAGTGGAAAAGGAGTTGGGGAAGAAATGGTCTAATTTGAGTTCAGTTTTCGTACATATGAAGCATTTAACCTTCAGACCTCTTCTTTCCACTCACAGGTTCTCCTCAGCTCTTTAAACTGAACCAAACGCATTGAAATGTTTTGCAAGATAATAGTGATATAATTCGACAAGCCAAGGACTTGTATTTAATGCCTCAGGATCACTAAAAATTAATGGGAAATTATCCCCTAAAGCCATTAACTTTGTCTCAATTTCTGGGGCCTTTTGTAGATCTTTCTCAGCAACCCTGGAAAAAAAAAATTCACTCACTTTTTTTTTTTTTTTAAGGCTCTCAGGGCTAACAGTCTATTTAAGGAGGTGCCCCTAAGTAACAACTCTCTCATCATAATATTACAATCATGCATCGGAGAGTGATTTCTCTAATGATGTATTACTCAAAATGCAGTGCCAGCCAGGATATCAGCAAGGGAGATCATAAAATTTTATTTAACCTTTTGTTAATTTAAAGTCTCCAATACTTTCTAATTTATTTATTATGTATGGGAAGGGGGAAATGACAGTAACTTCAAAGGCTATGAGACCTGCATGCTATTTTATTCACTGTGTTCGAAAAATATACATCACCAGTGGGGCAAGGAAAAGATTTAAAACCCCCAATTAAAAATGCTTTTAAGACTCACAAGAGCACAAGTACTGAATACAGACCATGTGGAATGTATCTGAGATGCAGACCAAGACTGCCCGTCTGCAGAAAAGGGAAGAGAAGCTCAACAATACTATTTTTAGTCTTCTAAGTGAAAAAAAAAATTAGAATAATATTACGGTTTTTTATCTGGATAGCAAGGAAAAGAATCATTTATGAGTCCAAGGCACCGTCGGACCATGGGCCCGTGATGAAATGATGAGCACCAAGCTCAAGGCTGCATTCCATGGAGACATTACTAAAACACGAAGGGATCACATGGTGACTCTTCTGTGCTGGTGTTTTTTTTTTTTTTTAAAGATTGTGTTTATTTATATGACAGAGAGAGAGAGAGATCACAAGTAGGCAGAGGCAGGCAGAGAGAGGGAGGGGAAAGCAGGCTCCCCACTGAGCAGAGAGCCCGATGTGGGGCTTGATCCCAGGACTCTGGGATCATGACCCAAGCCGAAGGCAGAGGCATTAACCCACTGAGCCACCCAGGCGCCCCCGTGCCGGTGTATTGTGTGTAACCGAGAACTCCAGAAAGCTCTTAGCACAATGCCCGACACGTGGTAGTAATTCCTCAATAAATGTTAGCTCTTTTTTTTTTCTTCATTGCCATTTAGTGTTACGTTAAATTGAGAATGGCACTTTACAATAATAACACATTTATTAGACTAGACACTACTTTTAAACTTCAATTCAGCTTTAATTCAAAGAGAGTGGGTCACTTCATATCAGTAACAGTTCTTTTATAGTATCTGTCTGTAAAAGAGAAATGGACTTTTATGACACTCAATTATTCCAAAAATTCAATACTAAAATGTTATTCATGCCTAAATTATCCGGCTTCACCTGACAGGAATGTATTTTATCTGAATTATCAGGTCAATTATCTTGAGTTCTGCGTTGAACTTTGCAAGCACATGTGTACTCTGGGCCTTCTATAAGGTACAGTTGGATTTCTTCAGGTTGAAGCATGACCAGATTAGCTTCCTACAAGGTGCAGAAAACCTGTTCCAAGATGGTGCCTTTGAGCCTGGTGCGCGTTTCTGAAATGGTTCGAGCCTTTTCAGTGATGTGACAATTAGTGATTGCAGAGACGGACCTCAATTATTTAAATCTGCTTATAAAAATTTCCTCTAAACCTCAGAAATATACACTCACAGTGCTAACGTTTGTGCATTAATCTGCAAACTCTCTTGTTTTAACTTGCATAGTTTGAACTTAAAAAATAACAGTTCTTCCCTTTTGCTCAAGCCCAATATTTCTTTACGTGTTTTCTAGGAGATAGCTCAAGTGAAAATGAATTTTGGCCATTCAATCCCATGTGAGTCGTGAGCCAGAGTTTGAAAGTACGGTGTATTTTAGGGTAGACTCAAGGAGGAAGGAACATAATAAGCAAATCTTCTCACTATGAGTTTAAATATTCATGATTTGCTTATTAAAACATTTTAAAAATTGTGTCTGAACGTCAGGTTCTTAATATGCAGAAGAGAAAGAGCAAAGTACTGAAAAACAACAAGTGTATTGTCGTGGAATTTGCTTAAAATATGCCAAAGCTACAGCTTAGTGTTTCAGTATGTATAGATGATACCTTAAAGCTTTCCTTAGAAACTAGGTCTAAAAAAAGATCAATTACCTTTGAGAGTTAATTTTTAAAATCAACACATAATGGAACAGAGAAATGGCATGGAAGTTGCCTGAACAATGGATAAAGAGACTCAGGTGATAACCTGATTGTGATGGTGAATTTTATGTGTCAATTTGGTCCCTGGGTGCCCACATTAAACAATATTTCTAGATGTGCCTGTGCGGATATTTCTGGAAGTGATTAGCATTTGAATTGCTGGAGTCAGGAGAGTAGATCGCCCTCCCCGAAGTGGGCGGCCATCACTTATTCCATTAAGGGCCTGAATAGAACTAAAGTCCGAGGAAGGAGGAATTTGCCCCTATTTCTCTGAGTTGAGACATCTCTCAACCTCTCTGGCCTTCCACCTGAGATTGCATCAGTGGCTTCCTTGGGTCACGAGCCTTCAGACTGACACTGAATTACTGGTTTTCCTGGGTCTGTAGCTAGCCGGTGGGAGATCACGGGACTTCTCAGCCTTCATTACGAGGCGAACCAATTCCTAGATATATCTTCACTGGTTCTTTTTCTCTGGAGAATCTTCACTAATACACGGATTTACTATATTAACATGCATGATCGTGCTATTGGAAGAGGTTACTTTTCCAACCATGGGAAAAGAAGGTGGTTAAGAGAGTAAAGACAAACCTTGATGATGCCCATCCAGCCTTCAGTCTTGGGATTTTCAATAGTCTAGTTTCGTTAATAAATACATTTATAAAATAGGATAGATATTTTTGGTTAACTCTGGCTAATACCAGTGATCGTGGTGTGTTGAACAGACCTCAACCGAAAGAAGCTAGAAGTAAATAACAGGACGTCAGAGGTCTGCCTGAGGATCAGATACAACAAGCTGTATTTACTCATGCCAAGGGAACCCCTCAGCCAAGGGAAGACCCTCAACTCTGGTGAGGCAGGTGGGTGTCTCTGAAGAGTCCAGAGAGATGATAAGGGAGGACAAGTCAATTTTAAATACTTGGCAATCCTCACAGATGCCAGTGTTTCACAAACATCCAGTGAAAATATCCTTCCCATCTCTCTGTCTCTACTTTGCTTCCACTCTAGAGATATAAAGTGAAGCACACCTGTGGCTGGAAAGATGAGGAATAAGGGAATGAAGTAGTTGGGGCTGGTAGACCGTAAAACCCGTTTTCCTGACCACAGGCTTCTTACCTATAGCAGGAAGAAGAAATTTGGAGTTTAGATTATTACCTGAGAATGAACATTTCAATTAGAGAAGTGTGGATAACTTTTATAACCTAAAAGGACTGTAGAGCTTTCTATTATCTAACAATAGCAAAGGAAGTCAGGGAGCTATTTGGACTTTTTTTTTTTTTTCAAGACCAGAGAAAGAACACTCTATAAATAAATTTAAAGGGATAGTAGAAGGCAAAATGAAGCTGCCTTTAGTTTGACATAATGCACACATAAGGTGATGGAAGCTTATTGAAAGAAAACGTGCTGATGAAGGCAGATAGGGAACATTTCTAAGCTGCATCACCAGGCCTCATGGAAAACAAATGATATTTTAGACTATATTGCAGTTTTACTGGCCAATTGACATATTGAAGAGTCTGCTGTTTATCTATATTTGGTGCTACGGGCGTTACCACTGATTGCTTCTCTTTGCCTGTCTACATGTTGGCTTCTGCTTATTCATAATTTTGACTCCCTACCTTCTGCCTGTGTGTCTCTTGACCTTTATTAACTTTACTGTCTATTTCCTCTTTCTTTTCTTGTGAAAACTCCATAAGAGATACCCAAATGGCCTTACTTATGTGTACGGACCATTCTCTCCAAGCAGAGTTCTTTTGACAGAATACTTGATAGATGACCATTGTCAATATTATAGAGCTATACCATTCAATATGGCAGCCACTAACCACATGTAACCACTGTACAGTTAAAATGTGGCTAGTCCAGGGGCGCCTGGGTGGCTCAGTCAGTTGAACCTCTGCCTTTGGCACAGGTCATGATCCCAGTCCTGGGATCAAGCCCCCATGCTTCCCCCTCTCCTCCCTATTTGTACTCTTTCTTGCTGTCTCTCTCTCAAATAAATAAAATCTTAAAAAAAAATAAAAAGAAATGCGGCTAGTTTGAATTGAGATGTCCTAGGAATGTAAAATATGCACATGATTTTGAAGACTTAGAATAGAAAAAACTGTAAAATATCTCACGAATAAATCTTATATTGACTACATAGAAGTATATATTTTATATATTCTATAACATCTATATTATATGTTATTTTATAGCACTTCCTAAACTTTTCGCAGATACTATCATTTTAACTTCATTGGTGATCTGTGGAGCATGAACTGTCATTTTTCAGATGAGAAAACTGGGATTTAAAGAGGAAAAGGATGTTACCCCATATACAAATCCTATATGTAGTGGAACCAAAGGTATATCCCTAGTTTCCTAGCACTCTGGAGATTGTCTTTGGAGTCAAGCCAACCTGGATGTGTGTATTATTTTTGCTATTTACTGGCCTGTGACATTGAGAAGTTTATTTTATTTTATTTTTTATGTTATTTTATTATTTTAATATCACAGAGGCTAACTGAATGAATTGGTGCCCAACATGTTAATAAACATCTGATGCCAAATCCTATGCTTCTCAATAGGGATAGCTAAACAAAAACTGTTAGATCAGGAGTAATAACTTATAAAGTGTTAAATTTCTTGTGTATGTATTTCTGTATAATGGCATAGCATATTCATCTACCTGTTAAAAGACACTCTCTGAAACTCTCTCTTGGTCAACCTTCAAAAACCGTAGTTTGTATTATAAAAACATAAACAAGTAAATCGATAGGTTACAAAGTGTATAATAATTTGGGAGTAGAAATTCAAAGTCCTTCATACTTTTTGTCTTGATTAGCGGTAATGACATTATTGCCTGGGGAAAGGGGAGTAATTTTAGGAAAATTTAAACCACGCTTAACAGATTAAAAAAGTTCCCTGTTTTCTAACCTGAGCCAACCTGAATGACCGTCTGCCTAACAATCACCACGGTTTCCTCAATGTGAAATTTTCTTAGGGCTTGCCTTGTTTCCACGAAAGGTACCACAGTTGTACTAATTACTCTTGTTCAAAATGTCTGACGTCTGATTTTTCTCTCCTTTTTTCCCTCATTGGATCAAATTTATTATCAGTTTCTATAGTCTCTATCCCAGCAGTGTCCACCAAGTTTGCCCTGCTGGATTAACTCTTATTTTTCCTACTACCTTAACTCTTAAATGGTATTTGAACTACCTTCATTCATTCATCTTTCCTCATCTAGATTATAAATGTTGCCTAAATCTACCTGTAGCTTCCATTCCTACCTGTCTCTAAATCTCCCTTGCACTGAGGCAACAGTTATTTTACCAAAATCCAACAGTACTTATATAAAATGCAATTCTCTCCTTCATATATACTTTCTCAAGGGGTCAACATTATCTGTAAGGTTAAGCCCAAGCTCCTTAGTGTGTCAGAGATCCAGCATGATATGATCCTTCCCTGCATTTCCAACCTCATCTTCCACCAAATTTTGACATCCACTCTTTTTTTACTCTGATTGTTTGATTTATTTGGAGTTACGTCCTGATTGTCCCCCTCTCTTACTCCTTCATTGTGCAACTCTGTTTAATGATGTTTGTTCCCTAATGACTGATTTTCTTGTTTTTGGAGTTCCTAGACTTTTTAACCCACCAACCCAAATTTTATACCCCCTGAATTATGGTTTTTCATGTATAATGTGTATCTCCACCTAGTACAAGGCATGCTGCAGAATATAAGTTCAATAACTTTTTAAATGAGTAGAGGAAAGAATGAATAAAAGAATGAATATCTGAGGGCTAGTCCTTAAAATTGATTTCTATAGACAGTGAGTCCGAAACAGTATGTTTAATTTAAATGTCTATAGGAAATTAAAGCAATAATCTCGGCCCCTTAATTAATTTACTTAAGATTTGTAAAGCATATTTAAATCGTAGGAATTTAGAATGCCTTAACTCCTAGACAACATATTTAAGGATTTTTAAATAAAAAAATCATTGCAGGGAGTAGTTTTAGAGATTTATACTGTGATACTAATGGGGGAGGTTATACTTGCTATTCTCCTCTCACCGGTGTGATAGGGAAATGCTGGAAAAGAAAAATGGGTGTGCTTGGCATCTTCTAGATAAGAAAAAAATTCTTTTTAATCTTTGCATAATGAATTTATCACTGTCTAGATGGCTCCCAAATGATTAGAGGGACAATATAAGGAATCCTTGTGTAACAAGAAGTAAGATTTAGTAAAGTTCTCAGCGATCTAGAAGAGGTGTTTCTATACTGTGATAAGCCACATGAGGAATGGGGGGGAGGGCCGCTGTTTCTGCCACGTGATCTGGTTCAAGTCAGCGAACTCTTACACACTAATCCTAGCACCCGTGGGGGCTACAGGAATTCGCAATGATTGATTCCTCTGTGTCGAGCTCAAGACAATGTGCCTTAACCTCTTCGAGGTACCACCCCACAGCCCAAGTGATTGACTCCTGTTTACTCCTCTGGCTTTAAAACACCTTACCTCACTTTTCTTCCTATCTCCCCAAACCAAATTTGGTGTTCCTTAATCCAACGTTCTCAGAGCAGAGGCTATTTAAATATATGTTAAATAATAAATACAAACATTTATAAATATAAACATTTGTAAAAATGAATAAAAATAATATACATTTATAAATATAGAAGAAAGAGGTAGAAATATGCATACACATACATATACATACCTACTTACATATATACATGTACGTGTATATCTGGCAGCACCTGTGGGCAGAAAGGAAAAAGCAGCACTTGTTCTACATGTCTTGCTACTCTTCTTTTTTTTTTTTTTAAAGATTTTATTTATTTATTAGAGAGAGAGAGACTGAGAATGAGAGGGGAGAAGGTCAGAGGGAGAAGCAGACTTCCCGCAGAGCCGGGAGCCCGATATGGGACTCGATCCCGGAACTCCGGGATCATGACCTGAGCCGAAGGCAGTCGCTCAACCAACTGAGCCACCCAGGCGCCCTCTTGCTACTCTTCTTAATTGGAAGGCAGGATGTGACCATGGAGTGTGCATTTTCCATTGGGATGGCCATGGCAAGGGATGGAAATATGCTAGGCAAGCCTTGGACCTCAACAATACTTGTATCATAGTGATTCTGCTGTTGAGCACCTTAATGCAATGCATGATTAAGGGAAAAAAAAAATAGCCAGTGAGGTTGGTCAGTTCTGAAATATCATCTGAAAGAGCAATAATTATATTTCAAAGCTTCCAGTCCAGACGCAGTCTTAGCTTGCTTCACGTACAATGGTTCTTCTGGGCAGAAGTGGAATTATACTTGCTACTTATTAGGTTAGAATTAAAGCTCCCGTATCATGACCAGAGACACCGGTTTGATGGGAGCATGGAGTCTGGAATTTTGCTGAGAGGACCTGAGAGGCAGCAGGTTTTAGGAGAGTTAGTTACCCTCCAGCACTTAGTAAATCCCATTGATACTGTCAGAACCACTGTCCTCGGAATGCCCCCAGCCTTAAGCAAGGGTTTTCCAGTTTACAAAGAGCCTAATCTAAGACCTACCAGACTTTCCTAGATAGCTCTGAAGCTCTCTTAGGAAACCGACCTTTGTGTTTATGCTCAAGTCCCGGCTTCCCCAACACAGAGAAGTAATTTTGTCTTATTTATACCAAGACTCTCTGGCTTAAACAACGTGTCATAGTCTGCCCACAAGTGCCCTAGACACTGATTCTCCTTTATAGCCGTATGAACAGAAGCTTTTTCTGAAAAATATTGTAATACAATATTGAATATTTTTATTAAAAATCTAGAAGCTCAGCCTGGTAGTTTGGTGTAACCTAACCAGCTGGTCCTTTGAATATCATAACTCAGATTCTCATATGTAGTCAATTTTTATTTAACCAGTGTTTCCTTCTCTCCTATGAACATTGAATTAAGACTTAATTTGAAGCCAGTCTAATATTGTATAACCAACTGTTTTGATTAATCGTGGCTACTATTTGGGACTTAGAGTTCATGATAGTGCAAGAACAAAGCACATTTTAAAAGCGATAAGAAAGTAAAGCCTTTTATATGTCTGGGATTTAAATGAAAAACTCTTGATTTGTAGTTGGGGAAAGTATCTTAACCTAACTTAGGAAAATTTAACAGAAGCAACATCTCTGGTTTGGGGGAAACTCGAGAGTTAACTCCTAAAAGTTGGAGTAATTAGGCTCTGGATTTTCTGAACCATTTCCCCATTCTTTTTGCTTTTTTTTTTTTAAACTCCGCATTACAAAAGCCTAATCTGTGTCCACGGTCCCCACATTCTTTTTTTTTGCTTCACAGTCAAAATAAGATCTTTATCTCTATATTAGAAATGGTAAGATACCCATCTCTCTCTTGGCTTGGCTGTTTCATCTTTCTGGAAGAAAACCAACCACCCAATTACACACAGCCATAAATTACCTTGACAAGCCACCCGCTGGAACTGCCACCATCGCCCACGCTATTTGGGTTGTGCCTGAGTTCAGAGTCTCTTCTTTGGGAAGGAGCATTACATGCCCCAACGGAAGTCGTTTGCCTTTTGTTTTCAGACTTACCAACAATACATTCTATGCAGCAGTTTCAGCAGTTGCGAACTACTCTTTCTCGGTGGACTCATTATGCAAAAAACAGCTCCTCTGCTCCTGCCCATAAATGTATCCCCAGCAAGGAGGCTGAGTTCACCGGGGGCCCATTCATCATCCACCACAGAAGGGCTTGGGTCCTTAAGTCTGAGCGCTAACTGCACAGGCTTCTTCTTTGGAAATCCCCCTCCCCCGCTCCCTGACTTCTCCTAAGTCTCCACACTGCCCTTGCATTGTATTGTTCTGAGCTCTGTTATGATATCCAGAGAGGTCATTCAGGGAACGTAATGAATAAATGAAATGCTACACCAGTTCACCGGGGGAAGAGTGGAAATGTGCTTGCCTTTGAGTGTGCCTCTAGCTGTGTCATGCTCGCTTACTTGCTCTCCTAATTAAAGACAAATGCAGCGTGTCGTGTATTGATACTTATTTTACAGTAAGGATCTGCATCCACAGTGTTATATACATGAGGATGTCGATTTTAATATCAACCCAAGTTGATCTGCATGCGTATACTCTGGTCAGTAATGCCACTTCTTTTCCTACCATCAACTTCTCTCACTCACTGTCTTCCTGGATGTTTATGCTAGTCGCTCCTTGCCCTAAAATGGGAGGGGTCAAAAGACAAACCATTGTGGAATGCCTTGAAGGACTTACTTCTCTTTCTCGCATTCTCTGCCCAGACTTTATAATTATAGATTGCAGTTCGGTTCTTCTCCCATTTAGAGGGGCTTTAAAGAGGCTAGAAGGAAGGGTACCTGAGTGACTCAGCCAGTTGTGTCTGCCTTCCGCTAGGGTCATGATCCTGGAGTCCTAGGATCGAACCCTGTGTGGGGTTCCGTGCTCAGCAAGAAGTCTGCTTTTCCTTCTTCCTCTACCCCTCTCCTCTGTTCATGGTGTCTCAAATAAATAAAACCTTTAAAGAAAAATAAAGAGGGTAGAAGGAGAATTTTCCTTCTTAGCCTCCATGAGGCTGTGTTAGTGGTAAGAATCACCCTCGGGAATCAACTGCTCTGCAGTGAGAGCCCAGCAACCCTGTCGAATATGCTTTCTCATTTTCTTCCTTTTTCTGCCCCCGTTCAATTACAAATGCTTCCTTCTCGCCTGACACACCAATTCATCAGCGTTGCCTCTTCTCATTCTCCTCATTATCTAATTCTCAATCCCGCAACCTTTTCTGGAGACTTCTTATACTCCTCTGTCATCATAGTGCAAATAAAAATGTCAAGGTTGTTAGCAAACATTCTGAGTGGTAAGGCTCCACACAGTAGAGGTGCACGGTCTCTGGCAAGCATCCCCCACATCACGTGAATATGGAATAGCTTACAAGTGACTATTCGACTACTCGGAAACCTGGCATCAATGTGCATGTGTTTCACCTACATGGAACTTTGATAAATTCACTGGGAGCACTTGGTTCTTGCCTTCCCGATACTGAAGAAACTCTTAGCTTTCTTCCTTTCCTTAATTAAGATTTTCGATTGTGTTCAAGGGTCCCAGATCATCTCCTGGGACGGTCCTCCTTCTCAGTCTTTGTTTTCTAAGCCTCAGATTGTTTGTGGTGTGGAGGAGAAAGTTTATTTCTTGGTAGGTTTAGAACTTCCTGGATTTCCAAGGTCTAGTTGATAATAAACTCTTAGTTCTTCTCCACTCTGAGTCCAACAATAAACAGCTACCCAAATTCATAGTACAGATGTAATTTAATTAATGCTTTAGCAGAGAAAGTAAGTCTACCTCAACATGAAATAATGAATGAGCTACCACATAGCTTTCTTAGGGCTGCTCTGCTCGCTTTCCCAGACATGGCCAAGGCCACCCAGCATGGCTCTGTGGTGGGAACACACACAGGTTCAGCTCAGGAGAATGCGGACAGTCCTTGAAAGGGCTGTTCCTTCTTCTTTTTGTTGCCCTAAGTCACCTGCTACTCTAAGACCCCCCTCCCCGCTCCCCTCACTCCTCTGTCAAAACAGGAAAACGGCCACTATCACCCATTTACACTTGATTGATTACATTTTACCTGAAACTTATTCTCACTAAAATTTGTTCACTCCAGACATGCATTTTTATTTCTTTCTAATTTTGGACCACAGCCTGCTCCATTTCAAGTGTCAAAACCAGATTTTTTTTCCCCCCTCACTCAAGGAGAGTACAGAGGAGTCTCCGAAATCACTCAACAATCGGCACTACAGAAGCATGTGATTCTGTCTTTGTAGGGTTTTCTGGCTGGTGCTGAGTTGAGGGGGCTGGTCTGTGGTCTCTGAGATCTCGTATCCTCAGAAGTCTTGGAGGAGAGGGTGATGACTCACAGAAATTGTTGTGTTGGGGCAGATGGAAGAACTGAGGCTGAACATCACCCAAAAATTGCCATCCCTGATCTCTGGCTAAATATTGGTTGCTATAAATCAGTAGTTGTACAAGTTATAGACTTACCTCTTCATTTCTCCTCTCAGGAGATTTGGCACTGCGCCCCCTCCCCTCCTTAATCCTATCTCTTATCCTCTTGGTCTTTCCTTCTGAGTGAAAACAATATGTATTAACTGCAGTTCTAAAATACATCTGAATCCCTTCTCTGTGATTTCTACCTGTGGTAAAAATACTTCCAACAAGGATAAGCTTCATTATAACATTGACTAACCACATCAATAACATAGCAAGTAATAATTATTATTTTAGCTACTCTTCACTAAGACCTTATTATAGGTCGAGTATTCTGAGAGGTTGTTAATATGTACTACTCTTACCTCAGGTAATTATATGAATTAAACGAAATACCATATGTAAGTACTTTAGCTTGGCATTGGGCATGTAGTAATGCTTAGTTAATAAATTATTATAATCGTCATTATAAAGTTATTAATTACAGTTATTAATGTTGGTTCCCCATTTGGTCCTTATACCATCCCTACGCAGTAAGAATTATTAGAATCCCATTTTAGAAAGGAGGATACAGGGCCCATCAGTGAAGTAAGCTATAAATAACCCCATACACTCAGACCTGAGAGTCTTTGTTTTCACAAATGTAGTAGTTGCAGTTATATGTTTGTAACTTTCTGATATCCCAGTTTTTACATATTTATTTTTGAATGTCATTCACTTTATTTCTTCTGCTTTACTGATGTATAAGTGACATACCACAGACTGCACAGATTTAATGTTTCAGTTGGATGAGTGGTCGTATGCATATTTCAGCCTTACCCTCACCACATTCAAGGTCATGAACATACTGTCCCCTCCAGAAGTCTCCTCCTGTCCCTTTGTTTTTGTGTGTTTTTGTTTTTGTAGCAAGGGCACCTAACATGGGATAGACCCTTTTAACAAATTTTGAAGTGTTTATACCGTATTGTTAACTGTAGGCCCTAGGTCTTACTGCAGGTATCTGGAAGTTACTCTTCTTGTATAACTATAACTTTATATCCACTGAATGACTTTCCATCTCTCATCTCCCGGGAACTATCATTCTCTTTTCTGCTTCCGTAAGTTTATCTGTTTTAGGTACTTTATGTAGTAGAATCAGGGTTCTTGTTCTTCTGCTAACTAACTTATTTCACTTAGCATAATGACTCTCAGGTCCATCTTTGATGTTAAATATCATCCCTATCCATGCTCTTTTTTTTTTTTTAAGATTTTATTTATTTATTTGACAGAGATCACAAGTAGGCAGAGAGGCAGGCAGAGAGAGAGGGGGAAGCAGGCTCCCCGCTGAGCGGAGAGGCTGATGATGCGGGGCTCCATCCCAGGACCCTGAGACCATGACCTGAGCCGAAGGCAGAGGCTTTAACCCACTGAACCACCCAGGCGCCCTCTCCATGCTCTTTTATTTCTGTCTGTAAGAAGTAAAGCTTCTGTAAAGGATAAAACGCTATTATTATTTTTCAAAAATAATTAAAAACATTTTATTCCAGTCATACTCATTTTGAGTTCCAGGCCACTTCATACTCATATTGCCAGGTATTTTCGTACTGAATGTCCTATAGTATAGTTTATTGTCCTCTGTGCCCCTTTCCCTCTGCCCAGTTTCCTTTACCTTATTTTCTCTATAGCAAAGGACAACCATAAAACAAGTAAGGCAAATACTCTCCAGAAAGCAATCAGAGCAGAAAAAGAACTTCAAGCCCAGGGGTGTTTTCATGGCAAAGGGAGTTGACATGTGGGGGGCAGGTTATAAACACTAAGCAAGCTGGCCCAGAAAAGAGAGGAGGCCACGGGACCAGGGTGGGGGATGGTAAGAAAGGTCCATTAGAGCAGAGGAGGAGAAAGCTTTTAGGAATTTGGGGGGCAAGGAATTTTAAGGGCTAACTTCCTTTTTGTGTTACTTTAAATGGTTGAGGAAATTTTAGGGAGAGCTTTAGTCCTGTATGGGCCATATTCTTTAGCTATTGCATAGTCTGAAACAAAAATGTGTTTGTAATGAGTATGCAAGTGGGTGAGTTTTAGGAGGTGACCTGGATAAGAGAGCATTATAGATAGGAAAACAAAACACAACATATGAAGGTAATATGGTCAGACAATAATTTAGGAGTCCAGTTAACCCTTGAACTCTGTAAGTTAGAACTTCAGGGGTCTACTTACACATGAATTTTTTTTTTTGATAGAATACAGTACCGCAGATATTTTTTTTTCTCTTCCTTGTTTTTTCTTATTCTTATTAACATTATATTTTTTATAGCTTACTTTATTGTAAGAATATGATATATCATAAAGATAACATACACAATATGTGTTCTTCTACTGTTCATGTTAACCCTAAAGCTTCTGGTCAAAAGTAGGCTATTGGTAGTTAAGTTTTGGAGGAATGTAAAATTGTACATGGATTTTCCACTTTGGGGGCATGGGGTTGGTTCTCCCTAATCCTCATGTTGTTCAAGGGTCAACTGTATTCTAAATACACTGTCATGTTTGGAGAAACTGTAGGTAGACCAGTTGTATTATCTTGATGCTTATAATGTAATGTTAGAGGAGGGAGCGATTGGCTTGGTGTGAGTCTTTGAGAATTGATACTTATTAAGTGCCTGAATATAATATGTGCTAAATAGATATTAATTTCTATTGTTCATTGTTACATGGATACACAATAGACATGTAGCTTATATTTGTGGAAATTGAAACTTAAAGATATTTACAACTTTGTATTTATTAGTGATATTTAATTAATATTTTATTTCCTTCTGGTCATGCAAGGGTCCCCTGAGTTTCTGTCCTCTCTACACTCAACTCTTGAAGTCCGGGATCGTAGCACTATTTATGTGTGTTTCGTATTTTAGAGTTTACAGAAGACTTCCCATGGAAATATTTTTTAAAAAAGTAGAATGCCATGGCACCGAGGTGGTTCAGTCAGTTGAGCGGCTGACTCTTGATTTTGGCTGAGGTCATGATCTCACTGTCCTGGGATCGAGCCCCGTGTCAGCGACAGTCCTCTCTCAGTGGGGAGTCTGCTTGAGGATTCTCTCTCTCCCTCTGCCCCTTCCCCCATAGTGTCTCTCACTCTCTCTCTCAAATAAATAAATCTTAAAAAAACATGTACAGCACCAAAATTTTCACCTTAGGAATTTTTTCGAACTTGAGTTTGGCTCTGTGGATAGAGAATAAGACATAGATAGGTTCAGCATATTTGTCTCATTGATCATTTCAAGAAGTGCTTATGGAAAATTACTCTCTGAAAAACTGAGGCAAGGCACGTAGCTCTTCTCCAGCTCCCTGACTTCCTCTAGAGGTAGAGGAAACTTGGGTAGGAGCATTGAGTTCTTCTCAATGTTCATCTTGTGGGAGAATAGCATTAGACACTGAGCCCCATGGTATCTCTCAACAAATTCCACATAAAATGGTTTCCATAATGCCTTACGAAGAACAGAATTCTAAACAATTAAGTTTTCTTAGACTAACTTCACCATTTGAGTGCCCAATACCCTTTGAAGTCTCTCGTTATTTTTTTCCAAGATGTTATGAAAAGAGATCTTCATGACCCTTTGATCTGCTCCTAAGAATCTATGTAGAATCAGCCTTTCTTTCTTTTTTTTAAGATTATTTATTTATTTGACAGAGAGAGTGAGAGAGAAAGAGAGAGAGAGATCATAAGTAGGCAAAGAGGCAGGCAGAGAGAGAGGGGGAAGCAGGCTCCCTGTTGAACAGAGAGCCCGATGGGGCCCGATTCCAGGACCCTGAGATAATGACCTGAGCCGAAGGCAGAGGCTTTAACCACTGAGCCACCCAGGCGCCCCAGAATCAGCCTTTCTTGTAGTTGACTTAGGCCTGCCACAGTTCATAGGAATCCACCTAGTGGAAATTATCCTTTCTTGAATCTTAGGTCAAATGACCTCCACATGTTTCTATTTCAGAGCTATAATGGAAAGGAGATTGTAAAGTGTGGTTTGCATATTGTAACAGTCAGCCAAAGATTTAAACAACAGATATTTACAATACTTCAAAAAAGTGATGGTACCTGTAGCGCAAACTATCTAGAACATATTTACATTCATTTTAAATAATTTCTGTTAGATAATTTCTCATGCAGTATAATCATTTTGGTCATTGTTAAGATGATTCTTCAACTTATTAACCTCTTTGTAAAATCAATATTTACATATTGTGGATAATTAAATTCATACATATATATATATAGAGAGAGAGGACATTCACAATGAATTTAACATAATAAGGAAAATTTCTTAATGGTATATTAAATCAACAATGTTGCAGCCAAATTTATTCAAATTGCAAGTGACAAAACCATTTCTTTCTTTTTTTTTTTTTTTTGACAAAACCATTTCAAAGAGTCTAAGAAAGAGTCCTGGGATAAAAACACAGGAAAGCATCTAGGTATTACAAGGTATTACATCAAATCTCTGCCATTCTCTCTCTATACTTTTTTTTTTTTAATTTTTCTCTGTTGATTACTTTATATGTACACTCAGTAGCTTTTCAGCCTAAAGTGATCCTATCTTACCCTCATTTTTAAATTTTCAAGAAAGAGTCCTAGTTCCCCACCAGCATGGTCAAGTTCCCAGCCTAACCTGGTCAGCTGTGCAGGGCCCCTGCCCCTAAGCACCAAGAATTCTGCACACAGTGGAGTCTCTGTAACTATAATCTAGGTAAAGGAGAGCCCTTAGAGCCCAGCAAAGACTGCAGTGGGAATGCCCCGCTGGGTTTGTGCAAAGTCAGAGTCCTGCAAGTGTGGCCAAGGGCTCAGGGTCGTATAGAAAAAATGTAGAACCAGCACGTCCATTTCTGACATAGAAAAAACTTTGGTATCCTACCACAGATGACAACAACGATGAAACCCTAAAGTTCTGTTTTAACTTTAGAAGGCACAGATAGGGAGAAATAGGTTTGAACAATTTTAAAAGACAATCTTTTTCATGTCCTAACAGCTAAGTTGGACATTTTGGGTGTATTAAAAAAATATATCATAAATCAAGGTGGAAGGGGACTTAAAAATATTCATCTGTTTTTCTCCTTTGGCCAAAGAGCAGAGTGAGGCTGCATTAGAAAGAGGATGTGCCCAGGTTTACACAGCTGATTAGTTGCAAAGCTAGAACTAGAAACTCGTTCTGCATCCTGAAGAGTATAAGTGTCCCGCTGCCTTTGAAACATTGGCCCGGAAGTCTGGTATCACATTGACTTGCTTGGTTTGCCTTTTGGAAATGATCCAGGCCTGGTTATAAACAAGAATGGCTCTTTAATTGGAGTGTTCTGAGTTAGCCTGTTGCCATTAAAAACTCCCTGCCTTTCATTGTTGCCTGATGGTCTCTTGGTAAGAACCATTGTGCCTTTCACATCCTCTCTTTTGATATCTTCGATAGCTCCTTGTGTTCTTTGGTTGACCCCCCAAAAGTTCATGTCTACCCAGAACCTGTAAATATGACCTTACTTGAAAGTAGTCTTTGCAGATATAATTAGGCTTAGATGAAGTCATACCTGATAAGGGTGGGCCCTAAATCCAGTATGACTGGTGTCTTTATAAGAAGAAGGATATTAGAACAAAGACCCAGATACACAGGGTAAACACCATATGATAATGAAAGGTAGAAATTATAATAATCTGATAATGAAGGTAGAAGTGATGTGTCTATAAGCCTAAAGATATTAGGACAAAGACCCAGATACGAAGGGAAAACACCATATGATAATTAAGGTAGAAATTATAATAATATGATAATGAAGGTAGAAGTGATGTGTCTATAAGCCAAGGAACAAATGCCAAGGATTACAGGCAATAATCAGAAGCTGGAAGGGAGGCATGGGACATATTCTCCCTCAGACTCCCCAGAAGGGATCAACCCTGCCGACACTTGGATTTCAGATTTGCTGGTCTCCAGAACTGAGATAATGGTTTTTTTTGTTGTTGTTCTAAGCCACCTTATCTGTGGCAAGTTGTTGTAGCCACGCTAGGAAATTAATGCACCATGTCCTGCATGTGTAGGGTGTATGTAAGTTTCTTACAGATTAACACTTGGAATTTATACAAAATAACCAACAGGATAATTTAATATTAAAATTAGATGTGTGCAAGGCAGACATCTGGGTTTTCTTAAACAGTAGTTCTTTTTTTTTTTCCCCAAATATGTTTATTTTATTTTTTCAGTGTTACAAGATTGATTGTTCATTCACCACACCCAGTGCTCCATGCAATACGTGCCCTTCTCAATACCTACCACCAGGCTTGCCCAACCCCCCACCGCTTCTCCTCCAAAACCCTCAGTTTGTTGCTCAGAGTCCACAGTCTCTCCTGGTTCATTGCCCCCTCTGATTTCCCCCCATTCACCCTTCCCTTCCTTCTCAAAATGCCCTCCATGATTTTCTTTATACTCCACACGTGAGACCATAAGATAATTGACTCTCTCCGCTTGACTTATTTCACTCCGCATAATCTCTTCTAGTCCCATCCATGTTAAATAGCAGTTCTAACCAAGACCTTCTTTACCTCTTCTCAACATTTTGTTTAGAATGGCAGGAAAAAGTGTGACCAAAAGGATGTGGGGTGTTTTGAGTAGCAAACTAGGCATTGTCTAGGGCACCTTTCCAAGTTAACTCTGCCTTTCATTTTACAACTCTGTAAATTGTATAAAATTAATAACAATGCATCTGATTCTGGTTCATAGCAATGCAAATGAATTGTATTCAGGGGAGCCTAATTGTCTAGTTTTTCATCTATTTGCAAATTCATTTAGCATTCCTGATTGCCTTTATATGTGTGGTTCTTTGAATCCTCCTTAGAACTGGTTATGACATTACTGGTTCTCTCATTGATTGAGTTAAATAATATCTTAGACATATGCTCATTTTATATTTTCATAGGGGTCATGACTTTACTCTCTGTAAAAATCCATCCTCTAATAAGAATCTAGTGTTAATTCTTATAAATCTTAATTTTGATAACCTCCTTCAGAACTTAAGGCAAAGAGAATTACAAGGGCAAAATTTCCATTTCTCCCTACTCTGTGTTGAAAGCCTTCCTAAACTTCCAAAAGCATTTTTACAAGATTTTAACCTCCTTATTTTAATAAACAGTAGCCATTATAGATGATAAAAATAATATATTAAAAAAAATCTTATGATACATTCTGGAAAATTAGTCAAAGCAATGCCTTTGGTCTCTTCGGGAGTGCCAATCCAGAGAACAAGGTTCGAAGTTATTTTTTGCTTCCAATCATACTTAGGCTAAAAACAAGCTTCCTAGACCTAACATAATCTCAACGTAAGTTGACAACAGGAACTTAAATCTAATTTTTAAAGCTTCTTCATTGATGTGAAACGGCTTGGAGAGGATAATTGATATTGCCCTTTAAATTCTTAAAAACTGGCATGAGGATCATATGAGCATGAAAGGTGATACAGTGATTAAGTTGTATCCCTGTGATAATCTCATGTCCAACTGGGGCTAGAGAAACAAGAGTATTCAGAGGGATTTGGAGAGAAAGGCACCATGCCAGATGTGTCCAGGGCAGAATAGAGTCAATTTTGAAGAACATAAGAAGTAATGACCCATAGAAACTCCTGGTTACTGCTCTAACACAGGAGGAGATGAGAAAAAAGATGTAGCACATTTCCTTGCAGCCTGGGATACCCCAGAGTTTTGGGTGGTTTTTTGGTTTTGTTTTGTTTTGTTTGTTTGTTTGTTTGTTTGTTTTTGTTTGTTTTTTTGGTTTTGTTTTGTTTTTTAGGTTCTTCACATGCTGAGCTACAAAATAGAGAGTCTGGCTTGGAAACTGACTCAGTTGTTGGGCCCTGCATATGCTCGATGCGATGTCTCTTTCTGTTCTCCGTATATAATCTGTGTTCTTTTGACACTTCAGACCCACAGCATAATGGCTTAAGATGGCTGATCTCCTACCCTTGTGTAGGCATTGTCTAACATGATTGAGCTTATTTTCACTTCTGTTTTTCAATCCCTGCTGACTTTGTTACTTGGTTCAGAGTGCATGGTTTCTTGGCTGACATGAGAGTCTAGGATATTTGCAGGTCCTCTGGAGACTCCCGCCTGCTCTTGTCTCTTCAGTTAGCGCCATCTTTGTCTTTCACAGCTCCTCAGGTGGCTGAAATTTTCACAGCTTGTTAGGTGGCTCTGGCTTTCACAGTTTGTGGCCCTGAATGGCTGCTAGGGGAACAGCATTTTCACTCCTTCCCAAAGCCAAGCTTCGCAGTGGAAATGTGTGAGTTGTGCCAGTAGCCTCCCAGAAATCCTGTGGTTGTGGCAGATGCAAGCTAACGCAGCATGGAGATGAGATTTCTTCCAGATTGGGAATTGATGTCCCCAACAGAAAGGGAATTGTACTGACTTTGTTCTCAAGTAAGTTGTCACAAGTGGAAGTAACAGCAACACCACATAAAATTGCTGGCAAAATAAACAGCAAATAGCATTATATGTGGAATATTGGTCCCTGTCTATCTTTTCTCTTTTAATAGTTGTTAATATAGCCAAGATGCTAAAATGTATTTAATAGAGGTTTCCCTTGATATAGCACTATTTTCAGGAGCCAGGGAAAAATAGTGTTTTATCAGGAAGAAGGTAATAAGCAGGAATTGAAATGTTTTCATTTGGATCCTAAGTGGTGCCTGAGGTAAAATTGCACAATGTTAAAGCAACAATAATTGGTTCCTCCTGGCTTTCTCCATTGAAGGAAATTGAAATTCAATTGACTTTCAATGGAATAGTCATGGAGTTCCAATTGTCATTGCTCTGACTTTGTGCTTGTCTATCCCAAGAATGGTGTGGGAGCCAAAAAAGAAAAGGTCCTGAAACAGCTGGGGAAATCAGCACAATCATTTCAGGGCAGATCAGAGGGGAACAAGGTATTCCAAATACATGAATAGATTTCAGTGTACCTCAGAGCACATAATTGATAGGTTGCCATTGTCAACATTAAACTTAAATATAGTTGGAAGTGGGGTGCAGTTCTTGTATAATTATTGATGGTATAGAAAAGTTTAATAAAAAGAGGTTAAACTATGACAACAGTCTAGGCTTGGAAGCAAGACGAGAGATCAACACTGAGTCTCTTTGTTTTGTGGATTTGAATAATTTTGAATAGTGTTGCAAGGTGCCATCATAAAATAATTCTAGTAGCTAATGCTTATAGTTAGATATTATGCCAGTTATCTCATTTATTACTTGCAAAAAAAAAAGTTTAGCACTGTCCCTTTTTATAGATGAGAAATCTCAGAGTCAGAAAGGTCAGGTGTCCTTTTCGAGGGTTAATATGGATAGATAATTGTCAGGCCAGAATTTTTAGTCCAAGGTTGAATGGGTCTTCATCTCTGTAAAACCCTTACTCTATGTAAGGTTATTTGGAAGGAAGAAAAAAAAAAAACACAAAACAAAACTATTGGGACTATAGATTTCCTGTTAATAAGAGTAAAGCACTAGAATTGTTAACATGATGGTTGAACAAGCTAGTTGGAGAAATAAAGTGAAAAAGAGCCATTGATTATTTGATTAAAAAATTCTAAAATGCCTCAGTTTTGTCCAATGTACCAGATTAAACATGCATTAAAGACATATTTTTAAACATTTCCTTGTGGAACATTTCAAACAAATTCGAAAATACAGAGAATAATATTAGAAAATCTTATATACTCATCACTTACCTTAAGCAGTTATCAACTTATGGGAAATTATATTTCATCTCTACCCCCAAATACTTCCTGCTACTAATAATCTTATGAAGCAAACCTCAGTGATTCTATTATTTCATACACAAATACATCAATGCATATTTCTAATAGGTAAGAACTCCTTATTTTAAAAAAGGATCACAGTTATCATTTTAGATATTATAGCTCCTTAATAGTCAAATATTCAGTCATTATTCCATTTCCTAAAATATCTAAGAATTTTTAAAAGTCAGGTTTACTTAGAGGGGTCCAGGCTGGCTCAATCATTTCAGTGACCACCTCTTGCTTTCGGCTCAGGTCATGATCTCAGTGTTGTGAGATTGAGCCTTGGGTCGGGCTCTATGCTCTGTGAGGAGTCCATTTGAGATTCTTTCCCTCTCCCTCTCCTCCTCCCTCCACTCACGCTTGCTCTTTCTAGAATAAGTAGATAAAATCTTTTAAAAAAAAAAATTAAAATCAGATTTATTAAGGTGCAGCTTACATAAAATGAAAAGAATCTATTTTATGTGTACTGTGAAATGATTTTTTTTTCTTTAAGTAGGTTCCACATGTGGGACCCATCTCAGGGCTTGAACTCACAATCCTGAGATCAAGACCTGAGCTGAGATCAAGAGTCAGCCTTAACCGAGTGAGCCACCCAGGTGCCTCCAGTGAAATGATTTTTAACAAATATATACACTTTTGTAACTACTACCAGAATCAAGATACAGAATAATTTCTTCATGCCCCAAGTTCCCACTGGCTTTTTCTCAATTTCTCTTCTGCTCAACCCCAGCTCCAGGAAACTACCATTCTGCTTTCCATCATGAAAAATTATTGTTTCCTACTTGATTTTTGTTTTTATCTTTTACAGTTCTATTCTTTTAGTCACTTTAGCTTAATTTTCTCTTCTGTTTCTAGTTTCTTACCAAAAAAATTTTTATGTGATTTGAATCTTTTTCCCAAATGCTTAAAACTATCAGTATTTCTCTAAGCACTACTTTAATTGTATCCCATAAATTATGACATATTGCTTTTTCATTTTTATTTTGTTCAAGATATTTTCTAATTTCCCTTTGATTTTTTTTAACCAACAGGTTATTTAGAAGTTTGTTATTTAATTTTCAGATATTTGGGGATTTTCTGTCAATCTTCCTATAACTTATTTCCAATTTAATTCTTTTTTTTTTTAAAGATTATTTATTTATTTATTTATTAGAGAGAGAGAGACTGAGAATGAGAGGGGAGAAGGTCAGAGGGAGAAGCAGACTTCCCGCAGAGCCGGGAGTCCGATATGGGACTCGATCCCGGGACTCCGGGATCATGACCTGAGCCCAAGGCAGTCGCTTACCCAACTGAGCCACCCAGGCGCCCTCCAATTTAATTCTTTTTTGGTCAGAGAATATATTTTCTGTGATTTCAGTCAATTTAACTTAATTGTGACTCGTTTTGTTGACCAACATATAACCTGTCCTGGTGCATGTGCCATGGGCACTTGGAAAGATTATGGATTATGCTGTGTTGAGTGGTATGTTCTAATAAATGTCAGTTAGGTTAAGTACGTTGCAGTGTCATTCCACATTGTTAAACATTTCTTTCTACTTCTAGCATTTATTGAGAGTGTAAGATAAGATATCCAGTTATGTTTGTGAATGTATTATGAAGCTTTTATTGTGTGTACATCTATTTAAAATTGCTATGCCCTCTTGAGGGATTGTTTTGTATTCTCTTTCTAATATGCATTTACCATATATATGTAGCTATTAAAGATTTTTTATCTTTATTGTTGGCATAGTATAGCTTTTCTCATTCTTTTTAGCAAACTCCTTGAGATTATGTGGTTGTCTTGTAGAGAATTTACAATCAGGTCTTGTTTATATTCACTTTGACACTTTCTACTTCTTAGAAGTATTTGAAACATTTACATTTAATGTAATTATTGATATGGTCTTTTGTGTATTCTACTTTTCCATCTATTCTTTGTGTCTATCTTCTCTTTTTCAGCCTTACAGTGCATATTTTTAAAATAATTCCAATATCTCTTGGTTTTCTTCTAATTGTTGCTCTAGGATTTATAATATGCACATTTATTTTATTTTATTACAATCTACTTTCAAATAGTAGTATACCACTTTACGTATAAGACCTTTATAACTCCATACTTCAATTTCTCCAATTTCTTCTCTTTTGCCTCTGTATCATATGTTTTACTGCTATATAAATTATAACCCACAAAATGATACATAGGTAACATTTTTAATTTAAACTGTTATTACCCTTAAAGTTTAAAAGAAGGAAAATTATTATTGTCCAACATGTATGTTTACCTTTCCCAGACTTATGATCAGTAATTTTTCTTTTTCTTTGTTTTTGCTGAAAAAAGCTTTTTTTCCCATTTGGTCCATGATTTGAGAGAGGGCTGCAAGGTGGTTAAAAAGCTGCCTAGTGGCTGCTGGGAGAGGCTCAGGCACAGGCCCTGGCACCAGGGTGAATTCAGAAGGGCCTCTGAAAGACTGCTGGGTTCCAGAGGCTCCTAGTTTTGTTTGAGAATGGGCCTTTGGAAGAGATCCTCGTCCAGCCCAGCCTGGGGGCAGTCCAGTCTGCAGAGCTTAGTCAGGTGGTTGCCCATCTTCTTGATGAGTTTCATCTCCTCATCTAAGAAGTGATTCACCAGGAAGTCACAGAGATGGGAATCTTCAAGAGCAGAACCCAGGACATGCAGATCCAAAAGGGCTTGGTTCAGGATGTTCTCCAAAGCCAGGGTGGCTTTCTTGACATCCAGAGTTTTACCCCACTCATCTTGGGATGGCTTCTGTAGTCCTGGAAGAGGATACAGCCACTGTGCTGGTTTTGCATCTTCAAGAGATGCTCAGTGTCCTCACACTTCTCCTCAGCCAACTGACTCACAAAAGTGGCCCACGTCCCCCAGAGCCACATTATCATGGTCAAAGTAGAATCCTAGAGAGGTAGGTGTAGGAGGCCCATAGATGCATGTTGACCAGCAGTTGGTGTTGGCCTTCACCTCAGTGGAATAATCCTGACATGCCTGAAAGCTCATGGTTGATGAGTAATAAAGATCTAAGCTCAAAATAGAGTATTGGCTGGTCCCAGAGGAAGAGGGTGCCTAAGAAGGTGGCTCTGAAGCTTGCAACTGGAAACAAGATTGAGAATGGTTGGAGGCTAGTAGAAGGGGTGTCCTTGGGTCTGTTCCATCCAGACACTGTTGAAACAAGAGACAGATCTGCAGGAACGCTGGGAACTTTGCCTAATTGGTAATTTTTCTAAGGAATACCAGTTTTGTTTGTTCTGTTTTTTTGGTTTTTTTTAAAGATTTTATGTATTTATTTGACAGAGAGAGACAGCGAGAGAGTGAACACTGCAGGGGCTGTGGGAGAGGGAGAAGCAGGCTTCCTGCTGAGCAAGGAGCCCAATGCTTCGGGGCTCCATCCCAGGACCTAGGGGTCATGAAAGCTGAAGGCAGACACTTAACAACTGAGACACCCAAGTGCCCCTAAGGAACACTAATTTATTCTAGTGAGAAATTAAGAGTCTGCAGTCTGAGTACTAGGGTGCCCTTGCAAATATGTTAGTCACTGTAGGATTTTTTCCAAATAGTGAAATGTATTTGTTCTTTCATAATGATTATCCCAACAATAGCTGCTTAAAATAGTATACATTTCATATGCAGTTTATATTCCTTTAAATTTCTTTGCATAGGGGTGCCTGGGTGGTACAGTTGGTTAAGCCTCTGCTTCTTAGTTTCAGCTCAGGCCCTGATCTCAGGGTTGTGAGACTGAGACGGCCTGGGCTCTGTGCTCAGCGAGGAGTCTGCTTGGGTTCTCTCTCCTTCTCACTCTGCCCCTCCTGCTTACACTCCTTTTTTCTCTCTCTAAAAAATAAAAAAATAAATCTTAAAAAAAAAGTTTTCTTTGCATAGATACAACTGCTGTTCTTGTATTTTCTTTCTTTTCTTTGAAGAGCTCCATTACAATTTATTACAAGGTAGCTTTTATGGCGATGAATTCTGTAAGCTTTGGTTTGTCCCCCAAATCCCTATTTGTCTCCAGTTTTGAAGGCTATATCCCCTGGAAAATAATTTTATGTTGCTTTTTTTTTTTTTTTGCTTTGGACACTTTTTTTTTTTAAGTTTGCGTGATTTCAGAAAATAAATCTTCACTAGTCTTACCTTTGTTCCCTTGTGTGTAATGTGTCTTATTTCTCTGACTACTTTGAAGAGTTTCTCTTTTACACATAGGTTTGCAGCAGTGTGTTAGTATTTTATGACTAGCAATCTTGATGTTGTTTTCTTTGTGTTCATCCTTTTTATTTATTTATTTTTAAAGATTTTATTTATTTATTTGACAGAGAGAGAGAGAGAGATCACAAGTAGGCAGAGGGGCAGACAGAGAGAGGTGGTGGGGGCAGGAAGCAGGCTCCTCGCTGAGCAGAGAGCCTGATTCAAGGCTCAATCCCAGGACCCTGAGATCATGACCTGATCCAAAGGCAGAGGCTTTAACCCACTGAGCTACCCAGGCACACCTGTGTTCATCCTTTTTAATGTTTGATGCACTTGTCACATTTTTAGGTTTACTATATTCATCAAATTTGAAAAAAATCTTGGTCATTTCTTGAAAACTTCTTTCTGTCTCTATATCAGGGATTCTGATATTATCTCCCATGTATCCAAGGCCCTGTTTCTTTTTTTCAGTATTAAAAAATGTGGATGGATTCTATTGTATATCTTAAAGTTCACTGATCTTTTTTCTGCAGTGTCTAATCTGTGATTAAGCTTACACATTGGATTTTTCATATTAGATAGGGTTTTTTTCATCTGTGTTAATTTTGTTTGGTACTTTTGGGTTTTTTGTTTGTTTGTTCGGTACTTTTGATATCTTACATTTCTTTTCTCATCATACTTACATTTTCTTTTCCATAGACCTAGGAATATGGTGTGAATCTGCCCAGGTTTCTATTGAATGTCTGGCTATAGTCACGCATTGCTTGTTCCACTTGTGTAATTAGTCATTTCTTTAAGGAGCATTAGCTTTTTTTAGGGAAAAAATTAAGAGTCTGAAGCTGGATGTTAGAGTGCCCATTGCTAGTTACACATTGTTTTTTTTTTAATTAGATATATTAGTTTTATATTACTGCTTAATCACAAATTTAGCAGCTTAAAACAATTATGTTTCTTATATTAGTTTGTGCAGCTTGGGTCTCTTGCCTGGCTTGGCTTCGTACTTGGCTTAGGGCCTCACAAAGGTGCAGTGATAGTGATAGCCAGGCTATATCGCTATCTGGAGGCTCACCTGGGAAAGAATAAACTTTCAGGCCCAGAGCCTGTTCATGTTGTTGGGATTCATTTTTTTCCTGTGGTATGACTCATGGCACCAGCTTTTGCTGTCTGTTTGCTGGAAGCTGCTTTCACATGCTAGAGAGGGTTTCAGTCGCTTGCCATGAGAACTCTCCCTCATGGCCACCCACTTCATCAAGCGAGCAAGAATAATCTCTAAGTCTGATGGAATCTCCTACAACATAATGTAATCTTGAGAGTAACTCCGTCATGTTTGCTATAAAACATAATCTAATCAAGGGAGTAACAGCCAATAACCTTTGAAATATTCTATTAATGAGAAACTACAGATTTCATACTCAAGGGAGGGTAATTATACAGACGTGCAGACATGAGTAGTGGGAAATCGTTGGGGTTATGCACACTACATGAGAGCAAGAAGTTTTTTAAAAGCAAAATAGATCATGAGTTCATAGTAATCTTATTCAAATTCAAGAGTACAAGATTTTTGCTTTACTCGTGTATCTTACATTTGTACCTCCTCGCTCCCATTTAAAATGCTAATTTCCCAAGAACAATGTAGTTTTCGGTTCTATTCATGTAAAAATGATATATAACAATCTGAGGATTACTGCACCATCAATATGATATTTGAAGATAGCTTAAGAATTTTTTCTGTGCTGCTTTATTTTTAAAATGTGCCACTGGGTATACTTGTCAAATCATTGTCTTTATTGGTATATAATTGACATATAACATTATATCAGTTTCAGGTTGTACCACATAATGATTCAATATGTGTATATAATGAGAAATGATCACCACAGTGTGTCTAGTTAACATGCGTCACTACATATAGTTAAAAATTTTTTTTGTGATGAAAACCTCTAAGATCTTTTGTTTTAGAAACTTTTGAAAATACAGTATGTTATTACCAACTCTGGTCACAAATGATTGTCTTTTAAGTTTGTCGGGGTAGTTCCTACAAATGAGTATAAAATACAGCCTTTTTTTTTTTTCATTTTAATTTTCAGGATTGACTTTAAAGTGTCTATTTTGTTTTATAAATGTAAAATTTGCATGACTCCAGTGTCACATCTTCCAAATATGGTGCATTGAAAGAATCAGTCTAGTTTCTATCCCTTTGCTTGTAACTGTTCGCAGTCAGCTCCCTTTCCTTCTACTCCTTCAGCCCTAGTTAAGCACTAGGGTACTATAGATTTGTCTATTCTGGGCATTTTGTACCAATGGAGTCATATAATGTGGACTTCTGTGTCTGGCTTCTTTTACTTAGCATAATGTTTTCAAGCTACAACCATGCTGTAGCAGATATTAGTACTTCATTCACTTTTATGGCTGAATATTCAATGTATGGTATTATACATTTTATTTTTTACATTTTGCAGTTCATGGACGTAAGTTGTTTCTTTCATTATTTTGATTAAGGCTGTGAACATTCGTATATAATTTTTTTTTGCATGAGACATAATTTTATTTCTGTTGTGTATATATACCATAGAGTGGAATTGCTGGATCAGTTGATAACTTTAGGTTTCACTTTTTGAGGAACTGACCAGCTGTTTTCCACAGTGATTGCAGTATTTTACACTTCGCCTAGCAATGTCTGAGTGTTCTGGTTTGCCCACATCCTTTCCAACGCTTGATGTTATATGTATTTTGATTATAGCCATCCTAGAGGTTGTAAAGTGGTATCTCATTGTGGTTTGGCTCGCATTTCTTTGATGGCTAAGGATGACCAAATACTATTTTCATCTGTTTGTTGGCCATTTGTTTATCTTCCTGAGAAAAATGTCTGTTCAGATTCTTTGCTCACTCTACCCTGTTTCTTTTACTTACCCTATAGAACCATTTAACAAATCTCATACTTCTACTATTTCTAAAATATATAAATGCATGGATGTAAATATGTTCTCTCTCCTTCATGGATAAATGGTAGTTTGTGATATACAGTGCACTCCACCTTGCTTTGTTAACACCATATTCATTGTTCCGTAATTATGTGGAGAGAAATTTCTCATTCCTTTTTAAAACTGTATCCTATTACATTGTGATGGGATGCCATCTTTTATTTTACAGTGTGCTCATGTTGTACTTTACCAAGTTAGTCCCTTAATTTTTGAATATTTGGGCTTCCAGTTTGTGGGCCATTTCAAATAATGCTGCACAGAATAACCTTCTGTATATATCTTATTATTTTTTAATATATCTCTAATAGATTCCTAAAATAGGTTATAAATTAGGGTGCAAATAAATATGTACTTCTGTAGGTAGTTTTATATGTCTTTCCATAAAGGTTGTGCCATTTTTAGTGACCACTGATAGGGTGTAAGAGTTCTAGTCTTTCAACAACTTCATTCAAAATTATGTTGTCAAACTTGGGGTTTTTACACTGAGGCAGGAGAAAAATGACATGTCAGGGCAGTTTTAATTTGCATTTTGTCATGGTTAAAAGCCATAAGCAATTAATTTTTCATGAAAGGGCTATTCATAGTTCTATGCCATTTTTTTCTTTTGGTCTGAGACATAGAGACACAGTTTTCTGTTGGTTTTTCTACAAAATAATATAAGAGAATACATCACACAGAAAGGAATTTGTGTTTAATCTTAGGTGTGTAAACACTTCCATATAGGGCTCTTCCATGTCCAGTTAACTATCCTGAGGGGACTTCATGAGAAAAACTATTTACATTTCTTCACATTACAAAATGGTAGCAGTGGTACCTATAAAAAATAATGCCTGTCCCTCTTTTAGGTCCCTGGGAGTAATTGGGAACATTTATTGCTCAAAATCAGTTTGCCTTTTAAGTCCTTTTAAGTTCATATTCCTTTACCCAGGTCTGTCTTCATGGGTCTTTTTTGTTATTTATTTTTTAAAAAGATTTTATTTATTTATTTGACAGAGAGAGCACGCATAAGCAGCGGGAGTGGCAGGCAAAAGAAGAGGGAGAAGCAGGGCCCCCGCTGAGCAGGGAACCCAGATGTAGGACTCCATCCCAGGACCCTGGGATCATGACCTGAGCCAAAGGCAGACTTTTACCCCACTGAGCCACCTAGGTGCCCTATGGGTCTTTTTTGGATCAAAGCTTTTAAGCAAAGGACAAACTGGCATCACCTGGGAAGTGGATCTTTCTAGAAAATTGATAAACTACTCCTGAACAGGGAAATTTTTAAAAGCACAACCTGGAGTTTTGTTACTATCAATACCACAAAAGTATTGATTGCTTATTCTTTCGTTTGAATTGTTCTAGGTAACATGTTCAGAAAGATAGAAAAGGACTACAAATTTTTCATTTTAAAGATTTTATTTATTTGTCAGGGAGAGAGAGAGAGAGCATGCAAGAATGCAAACAGGGGAAGTGACAAGCAGAGGGAAAAGGAGGGTCCCCTGCTGCGCAAGAAGCCCAATGTGGGACTCAGTCCCAGCACCCTGGGGTCATGACCTGGGCCAAATGAAGGAAGACACTTAAACAACTGAGCCATCCGGGCATCCCAAGCACTACAAATTTTATTAATGCCCAATGTGAGTTCATTCTGAATTTTAATGAGATGATGAAAATGATGTCTATTAATTCTTTTTTAAAAGCTTTATTTACTTTAGAGAGAAAAAGAGAAAGCGCAAATAGGGGGAGGGATAGAGGGAGAGTTGGAGAATCTCGAGCAGACTCCCCACTGAGGACTGAGCCTGTTGCCAAGGACTCAGTCCCCAAGCCCTGAGATCATGACCTGAGATGACATCAAGAGTCAGATGCTCAACTGACTGAGTCACCCAGGCACCCCATTATTAATTCTTTATACTAATTATAAAGATCTTTAAAAAGATGGTTGCCGTTTGAGCAGTTTGAAGTAACTACTGTAGGATAATTTCTTTATTTTTTTTAAATTTTTTAAATTTTTATTATTTTTTTTTATTTTTTTAAGATTTTATTTATTTATTTGACAGAGAAAAAGAGATCACAAGTAGGCAGAGAGGCAGGCAGAGGGAGAAGGGGAAGCAGGCCACCCGCGAGCAGAGAGCCCGATGCAGGGCTCGATCCCAGGACCCTGAGATCATGACCTGAGCCGAAGGCAGAGGCTCCAACCCACTGAGCCACCCAGGTGCCCCTGGGTGGATAATTTCTTTTAGAGAGCTTTGTTTTCTCATGAGATTAGGTCAGTCGACATTCTTGTCTGTGAATATTGGATCTTTTCCAGAGGACTACTCTCAGGAGAGAATTATATTAGTAATAAGAAGTTCAAATAAAAACCTCAAATCTCAGTGATTTAAAACAATGTTTATTTCTTGCTTGCACAAGATCTAATACATGTTCAGTTACAATCTACATCTGGAACTCATGTCCTCAAAGACACCTTGGTAGGGAATATAAAGAGAGAGGAGGTAAATTGGCTCTTAAATCCTTTGGCCCTAAAATGAAAGTCATCATTTCCGCTCACAGCCATTGGGCCAGGTTAGTCACATGACTTCAGTCTGACTTCATAGGAGGCTGGGAAATATAAAGGAGTACATGGATATTTAATGTGGCTCTAGGAATGAATTTCAGAAGAAAAGCCTTTTTTGCATTGAAGTACAGGGATCTAAGAATTGTCTTGGGGCGCCTGGGTGGCTCAGTGAGTTAAGCGTCTGCCTTCAGCTCAGATCCTGATCTCAGGGGCCTGGGATCGAGCCTGCGAGCCTGCGTTGAGCTCCCTGCTGAGGAGGAAGTCTGCTTCTTCCTCTCCTTCTGTCCCTCCCCCTGCTTGTGTTCTCTCTCTCTCTGTCAAATAAAATCTTAAAAAACAATATGAATTGTCTCATGGCAGTTTGAGAAGAAATAGATGTGGAAGATCTGGAAAAGAGAAGGACATGTTTGAAAAAAGAGAAAGCCACACTAACATGGCATCAAGCCTGTTTATATTTGTCACAAAACACATAAGAAATTCCTTATTATGGCGACTGAATGATACATTTCCAGGAACAATTATGCCTGCCATTTATTTTAAAGTTGTATTTTGCTTACTGCTATAATTACTTTTCATTACCCACAAATATTCAGTGAAGATAATACAGAGAACAGCCTTGTGTTGTCGGCAGTTGATCATTTAGGGGAAACACATGAAGAAAGATTCTTTTGATGATGGTATAAAATGAGGTGGAGAAAGAGACTTCTCAGAAATTGAGAAAAGCCACGGAAAAAAAAAATCAAGCTTTTGTGAGTACAGGGTGAGATTTCAGAAGATCCTAAACCAGCCCTTCCACCCCTCTAACAAACTCAGTAGAAAAATAGGGCCCTGGGACTCCTACCCCCACAATAAACACAAAGCGGTTCTAACCCTTTAAAGGACAGAGTGACCCCCTAAGATTGGAGGATTCAGGATCTTTGTGGTTAAACCAATAAAACTGCATTTAATCACTTGTCAGTGATTAGTAGATATTACATAATTTATGTGTTATTTCATTTAAGTCTAACGAAATAGATACTAGCTTCTGTATTTTATAAATTAGATGAGCGGGGCTCTGAGAGTTTAAATGACTTGCCTGGAATATATATGTAATAGGGGGAAGAGGCAAATATTTTAGACTTTTTAAATTTTTAAAAATTTTTTTAAAATTTTCTTTTTAAAATTTTTTTAAATTTTTTCTTTTTCTTTTTAAATTTCAAAGTATATGCTGATGTGCGGGATTTTTGCCACCCATAGAATCTGCATTTGCTGGAACTTAGTATTTGTTCATAGCAGATATCAAAGACACTCGTTCTGGCTCAGAAACGCAAAGCGATACTACTGTACTGTCCCAAGTGTTAACCGATCATTTCTAGATTCGTGGAGAACCCGTGTGGACATTTGAGATAGTATTTTTTTGGCCAGGTAAGTTGTGAGTGCAGCTCAACACTTCCTCGGCTCTTAACATACCTAATGTGGCCATAATACATCTAACTGTTGAAAGGGAGGAATTTCAGGTTATGTTAAAAAAAAAAAAAAAAACTCAATGGCTGAAGTTAAGGTAACATAGAATGCTTGTTCCGTGGGCTCTAGGAGCCATATTGCCCTAATTCTTCACCTAAAGAACTCATGCTTGAAAAAAGCTAATCTATGGAGAAATCCTTTTACAAATTGCTTGATTCCTACCAGCTACTAGTGGAATAAGCAATCTGTTCCTGCATTAATGGGCTGCTACCTAGAGGAAACACTTAGGCAAGATAGCAAGCTGTCTTTTAAATTTCTGGAAAGCAAAAATGTCAACGAGGCCTGATTTTACCAAGTGGGCCTTTGAATCCTAAACTGCTCATTAAAACTCGTGTGTTTGGAGCATATGTGAAATAAGCAACGGATTTCTTGCCTGTGGTACAATTAGCCAAAACCCGAACCAATAAATATTTGGCCCTTTGATTAGGAAAAGAAAATTCATATGTTGTCTTGCCATTTAGTGGACTGTGATTACCATCGATTATGCTTGAGTGAGCAGTATTTTTTTAATAGACTGTCCTACATTGAAAGTTAGTCTCCTCTTGAAGAGAGAGTGTGTATTTACCTATCGAGGCACACTTACTGAAATCCTGGTTTTATAGCTCATCTCCTGGTGGTGACCAAAGCTTGTTCTTCTAAACTACATTGTGTGTTTTAGTACCTATATATTCCTTTAAAAAACGTGCTGGAATAATTCAATTCCAAAAATATATATAGTTATCTTACATTTTCAGTGAGCCATGCTCTCTAACACATAAGGAAAAGTGATTACATTACAGAAATCACACAATGCTGTCTTAAATTACATAATCTTCTTGAGGCAAAACTATCTCCGCCCCCCCAGCAGAAATAAAAGCTATATGTAAGCAATATTAAGTGTATTGCTAAATGTTAGTAAAAAAAAAAAAAATTGAAAAAAAAAAAAAGGTAGGGCTGAGCAATCAATTTATATCTGGTTCAGAGCATGTTACAAATACCAAGAGATTTCAAAGTGTTGAAAATGAATCACAGCAGCATTCACGACTGAGCAGCAACAGCAAATGATATAAAATAAGTCCCCAGCTTGGGGTTTTCTGTAGGTTTCTCCTTTTGCCATGCAATCAATCATGTGCAGTATTGCATTCTTTCCATTTGTGCATTCATCACTGTACTAGCAATTGCACTGGGGAAATTGGAGAGAGCAGAGGAGGAAGGGAGTCTGGCTGGACTGTTTAGTGACATGCGTGGCAGGTCTTTTCCTTTGAACTTGAGTTTGGGGGTCCCATTTGGGGTGGAGATGTGTTTATAAGCGTAGAAACTTTATCGTGTGCTTGGGAAAATTCAAACACTTAGTGAAAAGCAGAGTACACACATAGAATATGGGGATTCTGGTATGATCAAATTGTGATCAAAAATAGATTTCTAAGAACATTTGTGTTGAGAATCTGAACAAATTCCGTGATCACCAAAGTAGACAGAGATCCAACCATGTGCAAAGCTCTGTGTTTGAAATTTGGAAGGATACAAAATATCTCTTTTCAGGAGTCGGAAATCTTCAAGGGGTACAAAAAAGTGTTATTTTGTAATTCAGTGGAGTATGAATTTCCCCCAGTGTCTGAAAGTGTGCTTCTATGAGAAGTTTTGTAAGTGGACATGGCATAAAGCAAAGAACCAATTACCAATAATTTATATGGAAAAAATTTTTTGAGCATTCTTAGACCTTAAAAGAAAAAAAGGCTCTCTTAGGCTTTTCTGATACTTTAGTACACATCTTGCACAAAATAAATAGACATACAGCACACATACTCCCGGACACGGTTCAGAGCTGAGGCACCTTGAGATGCTGAGAGGAATTCCCCGGCAAAGGATCTGGGTGATGTTACTGTCGCTGTTTGGGGTATGTGCTGCCTTTTTAATGTCTCATCGCCAAACAAGTACTGAATGCTATTTTCATTTTCTGCTCTTTTGTCATAAAAGTGAAAATCCTCTTTGAATTTCTTTCAGTTAGTGAAAACAGGTACCTATGTAGGTCTTTTGTAAAAGCAAAGCAGTGTTTTGCTCCTAGGTAGAATTTAAGAAACAAAACACATGAACCTAGGGAAAGGGAAGGAAAAATAAAATATGATGAAAACGGAGAGGGAGGCAAACCCTAAGAGATGCTGAACTCTAGGAGATAAGCTGAGGGTTGCCGGAGGAGAGGTTGGTGGGTGGAAGGGATAACTGAGTGATGGACATTAAGGAGGACACTTGATGTCATCAGCACCGGGCGCTGTACGCAACTGGTGAATCACTAAATTCTTTCTCTGAAACTAATGAAAAAACAAAAAAAGCGAAGCAGGGTCAGGCAAACTTGCTCAGAGCTGGGGATGCCTGTATAGAGGGCTCGGGGAAAACCCTAAGAAAATCATTGTCACAGGTCTTTGAAAGAAGCATTTGGCATGCGGAAGACTGGGAATGCTTAGTGGAAAGCCTGAGAAAAGTAACTAGAAAATCAGCATAGGACAACAAACTAGAGATGAGAGTGGGCACTGCGCATGCTTGGGACAGAGCATGAGCCGACCTGTCTGGAACAGGAGATTTATCGTAACCGTGGTTTCTGAGTATGTTATAGGACACAGGGACCACGGGAGGACAATTATGTGTAACACAGAGGATTTTCATTTTGGGGGCCCCTTAAAACCATCATTGCTTCCCTTGCTATTTATTTGCTGTTTTCACGATTCGTGGTGAAGCATATATTAGTAACATTTTCCAGTTAATTCTCAACTTTTTTGAAGAATTGAAAAATGGCTACAGGAGACACACTAGTTTTTTTTTATGCACTGGAAAGCAAGTTCACCTTGTGGGTATTTTGTTTGCCTGGTTTTCCATTTCCTTGCTGTTCTGGGTAACCTTCCATCAGCATATTCCTTGAAATGAGCTTGAAGTATTTGTTCTCTATATTTTATATTGAACTTGGGCTCGTGTCTTTTGCAGACAAATGACTTGTTAACATATTGTTTTTGAAGCACAATTTGCATTTCTGTGAACCAGGGATTGGGCATTGTGTGTAGATTAGGAATAATTTATGTCTAATTAATAATTGATGTTTTTCCCTATTCTGACTGAGATTTTGTTCTGCATAATATGAGAAGAGCAGATACTCCCTAGTGATGACAAGAGAAAGCATTTTTCAAGTGCAAATAACACTAAAACATCAAAATTGGCTGCAATGGGCTTTTTTAACCACTTCACTGCTAAATAATTGAACCTGTTGGATCTCAGAATTCATTTTCACTGTTCTTCTGAAATTAGAAAATATGGGCATGCAACAATGCCCATGTATCCAGAACTGAGAAACTTGGCAGCCTCACATATCTGGAGAGCACTGGTAAACTGAAAAGACCACCAAGAAGGCCTCTGGCCAATCAGAAAGGAAGCCATAAATCTTACATATTAACACTAATTTTTGTCAGAGGAAAGGCCCTCAGGTATTGACTTACAGCAGTCTATATAATTTTTTTTAAAATAGACTTTTTTCAATTTAAAAGAAATTATAGATTATAATAATTCCAAATATACGGAAGTATTTATAGTAAATGTAACTGCTGCTCCCTCACTCCCATTCAACTTCCTGGCAGTGATAAGTATTATTTCCAGTCTCTTTAAAATCAACAAGCCTAGGGGCGCCTGGGTGGCTCAGCGGGTTAAAGCCTCTGCCTTCGGCTCAGGTCATGATCTCAGGGTCCTGGGATCGAGCCCCGCATCGGGCTCTCTGCTCAGCAGGGAGCCTGCTTCCCCCTCTCTCTCTGCCTGCCTCTCTGCCTACTTGAGATCTCTCTCTCTCTGTTAAATAAATAAATGAATGAATGAATGAATAAGTAAATAAATAAATAAAATAAAATAAAATAAAATTCAACAAGCCTGTCTTATTTCTTAGATTCAAACAGCCAATTAGAGGAGCTGAGAAAGGCATCTGGAAGGAGCTAGAAGCCCTAACAGTCTGTCTGTAAGAATAGAAATAAAAATAAAAAGCAAAAAACCAACACATCAAAGAAGGGTATTAAGACAATCATAAACACTGCAAAATCATGACAATCCAGAACATTTAGTTTATACCGGATTTCAAGCGGTACCAGTACATAAAGCATTACAAGAGTGTGTTCAGGGGTGCCTGGATAGCTCAGTGGATTAAAGCCTCTGCCTTTGGCTCAGGTCATGAACTCAGGGTTTTGAGATCGAGCCCCGCATTGGGGCCTACTTCCCCTTCTCTCTCTGCCTGCCTCTCTGCCTACTTGTGATCTCTCTCTCTCTCTCTCTCTATGTCAAATAAATAAAATCTTAAAAAAAATAACAAGAGTGTATTCAAATGAGAGAAAAGTTAACAGGCAGTGTTTTCCAAAATGTGGGGATTTGAGCTAGTTACATGTTCATGCTTAGCCCAAAGAATAAACCAAAAATCTCTTATTATTACAATAGATCAACTTGGCCTCAGTTTCTTTTCTTTGGTTTTCATACTTTTTGCTCACACATCGTATCGATGGGTGATACTGAAATAGTCTTATCCCCAAATGGTTAAATTGCAGTATAGATATGTATCAATATTTTTGCCATCTCCTGTACATTCACATCTCTCAGTCCTTCACTAGCTATACTTTTTTAGATCTCAAAGAAACACCCAATTTCTTGACACTTTTATTATCTTCCAATCCAACACCTCTCTGATGGTTTCCCCTGTTTCCATCACTTAAGCTTGACTCCATGTGTCACATTTTAGTCACTCTCTTCTCATTGACCAGGAGGACCTGGGTGTTCCTCTCAGCTTGACTGAAGTTAGCCAGCTTCCTAACTTTCCTTTTCTTAGGACATCTACATAAGAAAATTTGTAATTGTAAATTTCTTCGCTGCCACTTTGAGAGGTCAATCTTTTAAAATAGCTCTTGCCTGCTTTTCTACCCAGTAATGTCTATTTCCAGGACTTGGGAGCCATCCCTTTGATACATATCCTCAAAGGAGATAGTCCCCCTAGCAGCCAGTGGGAGGAGAAATCCTAACTTCTTCCATTACTTTGCTCTAAGGGGGCAATCTATCTCCTGTTATGAAAATAAGAAAAAGCAAAATTTTTTCTTTGGGTTCACCCAATTAGTAAACACAGATAATCTAGGATCCCCCTTGCCTCAGCAGAGTTCAGACTAAGTTCTCATTTCTCTCTTCCTTATTGCAATGGCCTTGAATAAAGTCTTACTTGCTTGTCTAATTTTGTCTAGGGCAATTTTTGCTTTGACACCATTAACCTACTGATCTAACTTAACCTACTTTTCCACTTTCAACCCTAGTATCAAGTCAGTATTTGACCTGCTTTATTATTAATGTCTTGGTCGCTTTGTATGACTGTAGAGAATTAGACAGTCTTCTCCCATTTACATGGGAGTTTTCCCAAAATTTTACCACTCTGCTCCATCCAAATAATGGTCAGCTGTACTAATACTAGCTATTACCAATTATAAAAAGAACTTGATCGATTTGAAAGCTTAAGTGGTATTTTAGATCAGTCTTCCTGATGGTCAGCTGTGCTAATACTAGATATTCCCAATTGTAAAAAGAACTTGATCGATTTGAAAGCTTAAGTGGTATTTTAAATCAGTCTTCCTTGCTGCCATTGTGATCTCAGAAAGATGACTGAGCTAGAAGTGTTCTGTCATTCGACTCTGACTGTATCACAATCTTTACCTCTCACCATGTCCTGCTCCATAATCTAGGCTCCGTCATACTGGATTGGTGGACAAGTTGTTAATGTTTCAGTGTTTTCTGTGTCCTCGACATTACTGACACAGTTCCATGTCCCCATGCAAATACTCATTCACTCACTCATTCTTTCAAAGGTTTCCTTGAAACTCTTAGAAAACACACATTAAAGACCTCAAGTAAAATTTTCCTCTTGTAACTATTTGTGTCTGATGACCCTGTCTCCTTTTTCAAGATTCAGCTTAGTCTCTGTTTCAAAAAGAATTTTTAACCATCCCTGTCACCATGTAGAATTAACCTCTCTTTCTGTTCTTCCTAACTCAATTTTGTTACATTCTTCTATCTCAGAATATAAAAAATTGTTGGCACTTTTTAAAAAAACATATTTAAGGACCTAAAGGACCAGAAACTGTTTTGATTCCAGCAAACAATATTGTCTATTTTGACTGAATTTATTTCTGTTTTTTTTTAATTCCATAGGTTTGAATTTCTCTATTGGTTTAGTGCTGGATACACATTTCTGACATATAAATGCTCTCCTATGCTTGGCTTTGATCATTGATTAGTGACCTTATTGAATGATTTGTTTCTTATACAAAGCCATGATACATGTACTTCATAAGATAGTCTGTTGAGAAAAGTGTCCTTGAAACTGTAACAATTATACTTTATGGAAATAAGAAACATTTTCTTTTTTAAATTAACATATAATTATTATTCGTTTCAGGGATACAGATCTGTGATTCATCAGTCTTACACATTCACAGCACTTACCATAGCACATACCTTCCCCAATGTCTATAACCCAGTCACCCTATCCCTTCCATCTCCCAAACCTCCAGCAACCCTGAATTTGTTTCCTGAGATTAAGAGTCCCTTATGGTTTGTCTCCCTCTCTGGTTTCATCTTGTTTCATTTTTCCCTCCCTTCCCCTATGATCCTCTGTCTTGTTTCTGAAAGTCTTCTTATCAGTGAGATAATATGATAATTGTCTTTCTCTGAATCACTTAATTCTCTTAGCATCATACCCTCTAATTCCCTCCACAAGATTGCAAATGGCAAGATTTCGGGGGGTGTTAGTGGCTGCATAGTATTCCATTGTATGCATGTATGTGTGTGTATGTATACATACACCTGTCGTTTCCTGACTTGCTAATTTTAGCCATTCTGACTGGTGTGAGGTGGTATCTCACTGGGGTTTTGATTTCTATTTCCCTGACGCCAAGTGATGTTGAACACTTTTTCATGTGTCTGTTGGCCATTTGGATGTCCTCTTTGCAGAAATGTCTGTTCATGTCTTCTACCCATTTCTTGATTGGATTCTTTGTTTTTCAGTGTTGAGTTTGATAAGTTCTTTATAGATTTTGAATATTAGCCCTTTATCCGATATGTCAGTTGCAAATATCTTCTTGCATTCTGTTGGCTGTCTTTTGGTTTTGTTGACTGCAGAAATATATTTTCTAATAAGAGTACTTGGTGGATGAATCATTCTGAATAAATAAATTTTCGCAATAGCTTAGCACTTTAAAAATCCAAACTTTAAAATGGTCTAGTGGAAGAAAATATTGTAGATATTTATTATATATTGCATTGGTTTTAATTAGAATATATGGGTAGAACTTCATATCTTTTAATAGTTTCTTTACCATATATGGTCATCATTTTGAACAGCCCAGGATGTAAAGTTCTGGTGCTTTCAGAAGGAGCTTAGTGTTTTAGAATTGTGAGGCCTCTGGCTGCTGTGTGCATATCCTGCCTTTCATAGACCTTCTCTATTTATATAATAAACTGCTTTTTGGAAGCCTGAATACCCTGCATTCTAATTTATAAAAGTATCATATAAAAAGTAATAAGAGCAAAAAAAAAAAAAGTAATAAGAGCACACTAGGTCAAGCCTTGAGAGACTTGTTTTTAAAAGCATAATTAACCCTTTGACCAATAGAATTTCCAATAATGATATTGCCTGCCCAAAAGTCAAAGAAAAAAAAAGGCTTATTTTGTTATCATTATTTGGGACTACAGATGGTTGAGTTTTCTGAAAAGTTGAACCCTAGGTAGGCAAATTTAATTTTGATGGGTTCTAATATGGTGATATTAACAACAAATTCCTTACTACAAGTAAAGTTTATCTTAAGATTAGAAACCCCTCTTAGGGCATTTTGAATCAAAAGAAGTTAGGGATGATCACAAGAAGATATTTTAAAAGGATCATTGTATTTAAACTCCCCTGAACTCATCAATAGTATAAAATTGAAACCTGAGCCTCAGTTTGTATGTATTTCTCATGGTTCTTAGCAACCTTGGCAATACCCCTAATTTGATATTTTAAAAAGTATTTGCAATTTTGTCTCCATAAAACTGCGTTGGTTTGGAAAGTTGGAAATATTACACTACCACTATCTCTTACCAGTTGTCATATATTCAATATATCTGGGTTAGTAAAGAAAATAGTATAGTGGGTGGTATGGTCAATTCTATCCATTCCAAAATGTAAAATGAACATACTAAAGAATTTCTTGTTTCCGAACTTCTTCATGAAAGAATTGTGTGTAATGCTGAAAAGGACAGCCAAAGATAAAGCATTCCTTAGGAGTATTGGTTTACATAATGAGATGGTTACATAATGAGATGGTTTCATGAGAGAATATGTCTGAGTAAAGGGAGAGTGGTGTGGATGGTGGGGGCTTGGGGACATTCTGTAGAAGATGATAGAGTCTGTACCTATCATGAACGCCTTCTGAAATTGGAGGAGTGTACTTGAAGGGAGGCATTCTGATATGTGAAGTGTTTTCACTGACAGGAGTCCCTAAGAACAAACAATCTTTTGACTTGCTGTTATTGGTGAGAAGAGAATATTTGAATTTAAAAATCAAGGGTGGATAGTGAAGGGATGGGATCAAAATGGCAGGTAAGACCATTTATCTCCATCCCCCTCCCAACCTAAACACTAGAAAGGACATATGATAGTAACATAACTATGGACACAGAAATACATAAACATAAACCTAAGGATGTAGACCTAAGGAACACAAGTGAACTGTCAGTGGAGATACCGTAAAACAAATACTCATTTGTTATTCTCTATTCTTCTCCATACCTGGTCCTACCTCCAGACCTAAGGAACAACTAATCTACTTTCTCTTTTGCTTTTTTTTTTTTTTGGACATTTCATGTATCTTTGAACTGTTTTTGCAGCTCTTTTTGTGTTTTAAAATTACCTCAAAATAAAAAAAGCAGTTTTTACTTTTCTATCATGTTTTTGGCTATATATTTTTGTGACTAATTTGTTCTTGTGTTTAACAAAAGGCATTAGCTATGCCACATAACTATTATGAAAACAGAAGATGCAGAGATATATATCAGTGTCTAGTTTGCCTCTGGATATATAAAACCCAAATTTTCTGTTTCAGGAGTCAGCATCTTATATACTTTTCTGCTTTGTCACATAACGAACAGGCCTTGTCTTATTTATCTCTACATTTGCTCCTGTGGGTAGCAGAGTTTCTGGCATACATTAGGTAATTAATAGATCTTTGTTGAATAAATACTAGTATATATGCCTATGTAAATAATGAATAAGTGAATTAATCATTTCAGCTTTATCAGTATAATGGTTTAATTGGCTTTCCAAAACAGTTCTTCTTAGGATCTTTCAAAAATCATTTCAACCTCTTTTGTTCTTGATATTTCTGGTAATCAAAACATTTTAAATTTTAATGCTGGTTCTCTCCTTTACTGTCTTGACAAAATGATCTCATCTTATAGATTATCCTCAGTGAGTGTATCTAACAATGGCAAAGATAACTGTATTCCCATGATACTTCACATCGTTGTTGTGCAGATCTTGTGTAATGATGTACTTTCTAAAGAATCATACAAAGGATTATTATATAAAGACCTATAAATTGGGAGATATGTTTTCATATGATGGTATGAAATGCTTTTAAATATTGTTAATGCATTCCTATATGAAACTGCTCAGAGTACACAACAGTAATAAACAGCTGAATTTTCTGGAGTAATACAAAACTATTCTCAGACTTATCTGGCTAACCCAGATGGGTCCTAAAAGAAGATTCTTGCCATAGAAGAGTTTTCATTTGCACATGTGAGTTCCCCTTGATGTCAAAGCAAATATCAGCCAAGAAAAGAAACTCTTAAACTATTTAACTGCTCAGATGTGTGACACAGGATTCACAGGGAAGAAGGATAAAATAAAATATAAAAATAGGTCTCATGGTGGCTTAGAAATGAGTAGACATATGTAAAAAAAAAAAAAATCTCCAGGAAAAATGGCCTTCTGACATGAAACAGAATTAAAAGTACAGGAAGTAAAGTAAAGGAACAATAATAAAGATAAGTTAATTTAACTATAATTGCTATCAGACATATATATGAGGAACGGAATAGGAAGTTGTTGCATAATGTTAATCACACAACAAATCAACTCAGCCAGCGGCGGGCTTACTAAGGGTTTGCGGAAAGGAAGGACGAGGCAAGCATCAAAGAAAATGGCCTAGGGTACCAAAAAGTTCTCCATATTCTCTCCCTGCCTTCTCCCCTGCTTATGCTGTCTCTATTTTGCTCTCTTGTTGTCTCTCTCTCTCAAATAAATAAAATCTTTTTTAAAAAATAAAATGACTCAATAGTAGAAAGACCTAAAATTATTATGGGTCTAACATAATCTCAGTGTATCCCAAATGAGAACATGGATGAGGCAACAAGAGGGCAGGAAACAAGAGGAAGTGGTCTCTTTTTAATATCACGTAAGGTTATTGTATCACATTGTCAAGCCATATACCAAAGCTTGAAAACCTCTTGGGTACCTCACAATTGTTGTTGTCCTCATCGAGAAAGTCAGTGTTGCTCATCAATCGCGTGTTTACTAATATACATTGTATATTAGTGTTCACTCATGGTGGCTTCAGAATATCTGTAAAGAAGTGGCTTGGAGGTGGCAGCCTTTGGAAGCCAATTGGAAGGATTTGTTGAGAAGGACTTTGTCTTGAAACCATATTGGAATAATAGTCATGTTTTTATGTAGAGGGGATGTTTATTTTGAGTGACTTTGGATACCTGATATAGCCAGAGAGGCCACAAACTGTGACCACCATTGAAACAATCATCGCTGTTAATAATACCAAAAGTTCAGAAGAAATAGTAACGGAAAGTAGTAAGATAATTGTAGAAGACTATGTGTGAGAAGTGATGGATCATTGAATATAAGCATTCTGTGCTAAAAAAGAATTGAGAGCAAAGAGATCCCTGGGTAGATAAAGGCAATTGCCCTAGAAGGGCTTCAATTAAGGGTTAAAGCTTAGGTTGGATTGGAAGAAGTAGAAGAGGGAGGACTTCTTAGGCATCAGATTTTGGAGAAAAAGTATTTTGAGAGAAGTCCCCCAATCCCTTCAACTACCACATGGTAGGAAGTGTACCAGTTATCTAGATATAGGGCTCTGGTCAAGTCTTTGAATTCTAGAGATCTGCATCTATAGCACTTGAATGTTGCTCTAGTTCTTTGCAGGATGGAAGACCTCTTAGAGTTCAAAAACTCTGTGTGTGTGTGTGTGTGTGTGTGTGTGTGTGTGTGTGTGTGTGTGTGTGTGTGACTGTATTATCTAGCATGTATAGTTTAGTACTGAAACAATAGCTTTTTATTGGATCTGGTCCAATAGATTGTTGGTGACTTTCCTGGAGTATTCTCTGGGCCATGGCGTAATTCAACAAGAGAAACATGCTGAGATGTTATGAATTCATGCCCCCAGGACAGATGCAGACAGTGGACAATAATTATATATATTCCAGAACCCAGATGTAATACAGCATGGCACTATACAGTGAGGTATTTGATTGAAAATTCTAATTACACCAGTTTTACCTGAGTTACCCTTGGTGTAACCATCAACCATTTTTGACCAAAGATTCTGTGTTAGTGAAATTAGGTTACTAATTACATTATAGAATTTTTGCAAAAATTAAATGAAATCACAAGTACTGAGCCTTGAGTAACACCTGAAATATAGTAGCATCCAGTATGTATTAGTTTCTTCCTAATTTTTAGCAGATACATTGCAGAGGCCGTTAAAGAGAATGTGAAACTCTGTATTCCAAGATGTAATATATATAAACAGTGTAAATAGGGTAAATTATAATCTTTTCATACAAGCTTTATGGGAAATAGCTATCATTGTCTCCTATGAAATAGCCTTTTGCATTTATCAGATAAATCACTAGGCAAGCATATCATTCATCGGATGGTGATTTTTTTTTTTATGATAAATACATAAGACATATGGATCAATTTCAGGGCTGGTCAGTTTACCGTAAGTCTGATGTGTTATTGCCAGAATGTCACAGCATGTTTTTATTTGAACATACTAAATATTTCCTGCTTTTCTTTCACCTCATTGAACTGCTACAATTCATCAAATATCATCAGTTCTCTCAGTCTCTTGAAGAACTGTTTTTAAGTTAAAGTTTCAGTCTTAAATTGTGCTCTGCCCTTCTCATGATTTAATGATTGACCTTGGGAAACACACTTGAAACTCGTGGACTTGATTTCCCTGTCTGTAATATAGTATCCAATATTTGCCCAGCATAGCATTAGACTTATAAAAGATTAACAGTAAAATATCTTCAAACTATTGTGGGCTGTTCCTTTGTCATTCACATTATCTTATTTGGGGGCCTCATATTTTAATTTCATAGCTGGATTTTAGGATTTATTACTAACAAGTTCCAGTAAATCTAAAATTAAAAAGTAAATTAGCGAACATATAAAATAACCTCTGAAATATCTGGAAGACTGCTGTATTTGTATAGTGATTAAAAGTGAGCAAACCAGTGGGTTGGTCTTTTTCTTTCTCCAAGTGAACTATAAATCGATGATTACTTTTGTTTCTTTGAAATTTGGGATTATAACATTACTATTATCAGCTTTCTAATCTTGGATAGGGATTATTTTGAATGTTCTTTAGTTTTTCCCGTGTTCTCTGGAGGAGTTCAGTGAATGCTCAGCACTTATGATTTTAGATAGCTAAGACCATAAGTCAGTTGAAGAGCTAGGATATTATGAAGAGAGCCAGAAGAAGGGAGAGAGCTATGGATTGATTTAACCAAAGAAAAATGGTAATTCTGGTGTAAAATGGGAGACAGATAACACTCCCATAGCTTCCATTATTTCATATATAAAAAGAGGGAGAAGATTTCTTCTGGTGGCTTCAGTGACCATTTCTGATAGAAAAACAATAGTAGGTTTTTGGTAGGGGAAAAGAGTTTCTCTGTGGGAGACATTGAAAAAGATGTTCCTCTTTAGTGCAGTGAAAGTGCTGTTGCTTACCATCTGGGAATCAGAGTAAGATATGAGGATTTTTGAAAAGTCCATCTTTTCTGAGAGACCTACACGTATCTGAAGAGCTGACTGAGCCCACAAACCTTCATGGGCTGAAGCCAAGGCTTCTAAAAGTCATATAATTTGTAAATAAGCCCAAATGGAAAGCTCCTGAACATCAGCTGTTGTGAGGAAAAGGTACAGGATACTCAATGAGGAAAGTACCAGTTTAATATACCAATCGTTGAATTTATATCCTATTAATTACACTTCCTAATATAACATGGCAGCAAAAACTGTAGGCAAGATGTAGGGGGGTAGGGGAGAAAACTCCCTTATTTAGTTTAATAACTATCTCTCAGGTGTAATTCAAACCAAACAAAGTGGTAAGAGATAAAAATACACATATGATTTCAAGAGTCATCAAAGATGTTATATTGAAATGGGATTCTCTGGTGCTGTTAGAGGTAATTTTATTTTCTGAGTGCCCTTCCTGTGTCATATCTGACAATGCTGATTTCCAGAAGGTAGGAACGATGGTTCACTTTCTTCTACACTCCCTGTGATGCCTTACTGTTGGGCATGTCATGGTTGATGATCAATAAACACTTAGTAATTGATAGATTAGTTCTTCATTCTCTTTAACCTAAGCCTCTGTTTTCCTCCTCATTTAGATTTACATACTGAGTTCCTGGCATTTCCTCAGGACATTTCTGGGAATGGAGTAACGAAACGCTGGCAAAGAGGTAAAGCTCTCCACTTGTATTTTGCTGACTTTAGGAGCTGGATGGGTTCACAATAACATGGACACGTAGTAATTGAATATATGAATAGAGGTATCTACCAGATCATAAGGTATTGCTTCCTGGTTTTGAAGGTAAGGAAACTGAGGCTGGAGAGAGTTGAGGATTTGTGGCATAAAGGCTGGCATAAATGCTGCAGATTCCTCAATGTTCTAGAATTTTAGCGATGATTTTCTTTTTTGGCAATTCTTTCTTCAATTCTGGAGCGATTTTAGACTCTTAAGATTGTAATGAGTCATAATTTAAATGTGACTGTGATAACGATGTATGTCACTGAAGGTGTTTAAGCTTTGTCAGCACTCCTGTTTCCTATCTGTGAAATGGGAGCGATCATCCTAATCCTTTAACCAGTTGGACTCACTAATTGGAAGATGTGAAACATCCTGATTATTCCTAAAGGAGAGCACAGGGTGCTTTCTGCTAAGTGTTAAAAGCGGGCTTTGGGTGGGGGGTCATCCTTCAAACCAATAGCGTGTCTTTGTAAAAGGGCCTCCTACTGAATCCAAGATTGTGCGAGTGCGGTATTGTGAGAACCTCTTTCAATTTCCTCCTCTGCTGTCAACTATTTAGTCTGAGGCTGTTTACACTTCCTTGGATATAAATGATTTTATCTCCATTGCTGACAATGTTGAATTCAATGTCCTTCTTTTTGATACAGTATTTGCTGAAGAAATTGTATTGATTTACAGAGTCTCTCTTCTGTAATTCCCCTAACATCTCAAGGCCTTTTAGGTTAACCAGTTTCTTTCAAACACCCTTCAAGACAAAAGCATGTTGGTTTTCAAAATCTCAGCAGGATCTGGCAGTGCGGGAATCAGTGTTGGCCTTAGTAATTAATAATTTAAGTTTCTATAGCTATCTTTACAAATTCAGTTCTAGCAGCATTTAACTTTTTATACCTCGTTTTTTAAACCATTAATAGTTCTACTTTTTTCGTGATGTATTTTCTTCAGATGTATAGGTGAAAGCAATGATTTATTTGTCTGAAGTAAGGAAGAAGCAAGGGAAATTAACTCCCTCCACCCATTCCCCCTTTAGACAATCAATAATTCCTGTTCTCATCCAGGGTTTAATCATTGCCTGTCTGGATTATTGCAGACTTCTTCTTGGTCTTCCCATCTATGATCTCCCTTCTCACTAGAGAGTTCAAAAACTTTGGCTAAATTCATCTTGCTCTCCCCAAAACCATATTACCAGTCTTCAAGTGTCTCTCTCGCTTTTGGAGTTAAGTTTGAATTTCTTGATTGTGGTCAACCTAGTGGAAACCAATTTAATTTTCTTCTACCCTGAAGTCAGAGTGCTTTTTAGTTCATCCATTTTCTGTAAGTCGTCAAAAGTTCTTTAAGAGAGTTTTCCAGATGGTTTGTTGAATGTGAGAAGTGACTTTTCAATCATTCTGTTGGTAAAATGTGACTCTTAAGTGTGAGTTTAGCCCAGAAACTGTATGATATCATTTCACTGTGTGCATACTGTCGCCAATAATGCCGGCAACTCTGAGTAAGCATCTTAGCGGTACTGTAGGATGCTTTTTCACATTTATCATTCAAATTGGCATAACTCGTGTGGTCATGATGACAGCTTGCTGTCTAAAGTATATTTACCAAAGCTGCATTGTTTTGAATTTAAACACATTTCCCCCTGCTTTATGCTCCTCTGGGAATACTTCTGCATAATATCACTTTGCTCAGAAACAAGGGGCAGGGTTATAGGTTACTAGAACGATGAGTTAGAGAAGATGAGAATGGAAGAAAGGATAGAAGTGATGAGTCATCTACCGGATACTCAGCAGCTGCCCTTGTAGATGATGGGCGACCTTCTAGAATCTTACAGACTCTACCAGGCTTGTTCTAGGCTATTTGACCTACACCCCCTGATATTTCCTCTAAGCTTTTTTGGTGAAACTATCTTTTGTGTGCTTTTTATTCAAGTCATTTAATCAATGGGTATGCAATGAGGTAGTAGTATGTTCCTTGCGTTATTCTGAGAACTGTACATGGGGTGATGAACAAGGCAGGAAGGTTTCTCTAATGGTGCTTGCTTTCTAGAGAACATGGAGGGAGGGATTGAAACAGAATATAAACATGGAAAATAATGAATATACCTGATGATTCATATTATGCTAAATGCAAGGTAGGGAATAAAAATAAAGGAGGGTGTGCATCACTGAGCGGCAGCAGAGATCTCCCTTAGATTAAACAGACAGAGGAGGCTTCCGTGAATGGGAGAACTTTCAGCCAAAACCTGGGTGCCGAAGGGTCTTCTGTGTGATGAGATGGTGCAAAGCATTTGAGGCAAAGGGAGAAGAGACCCAAAGGGCCCAATCAAGCAGAGGCAGGTGAGGAAGTTCAGGCATGTGGGCCACTCAAAGGAGTCTGGTTTTAGATGCAGTTGGAAGAATTTCAACAGAAGACTCTGGTTACCTGATCGCCATTTTAAAGAGATGACTCTGGAAGATGTATAGAGAATGAATTATTAGAGAGCAAGAATAAAATCAGTGTGTGCTTTTCCTAGCCCATTGCTCAAACTTGACCCCATTCCTAGACTATTAGACTGACTCTCTCCATATTCATCAAGAGTAAAATTAATTCCTTGTAATTCCAAATAGTGCAGGATATTGTACAGTTTCTCATATGATTCAGAGAAATTCTCCCATGAGTGTTTGTTAATTAAGAGTCACAAGGTGGCCAGGGTGGCCTTGGAGGCTTCTTGCCTTTATCTTATTTACTTATGCTTGGCTCTGCTTATGGTTTGGGTACACAGAAGTTTGTGACTAAAATTCATTTGGAAACCACTGGGGTTAAGATACTGTGTATGGAACCAGACCTGGGCATCTTTTAAAGCTCATCTCTTGGCTGTCACTCCCTGGCATCTCATGTTTAACCCCCTCCTCCACACATAATTACGTAGAGTCCTCAGAAGGTAACTTCCAATTGGGCACTTCTTTGCTTTATCCCTTCTGTTCTAGCTGGTTGGAATGTCCTCTCATTGGCAAATGCCTTTTCAGCCATTAAGACTCAGTGAAAAACCTTTCTTTTATTCTCATTCTTGGTTTATGACCACGTAATACTTGGCAAGAATCAATGTACTAGAACTTATCTCTTTAAAATCCAAAATTTTATTACTCATATTTGTTTCCAAGTTTTATTCAGTTCTTTGATAACAGGAGCTATGCCTCGTTCACTTTTCTATTTCCATTGCCTATAATAGTATCTAATACTTCGGAGCTGAAAAATATCATTGAAGGAGATGCTCATTTATTTAGTATAGAAGTGAATAAAAGATCTAATCACTTAAGCGTGTTTAAGCCACTTAGTGACTTTATACCATCAAACTGATAATACTTGTTACCATTGGAATATTTCTTTGTAGAACCTGGGACCATACATAAAAGAAATGCAGTGATAGAGACTATAAGCCGAAGTTTTGAAGTAACAGTGAAGGTTATTGGTAGAAAATGGAAGCATTTAAAATTTAAAGGCTTAGGTTGTTATTGTCATTCCTGACTAAAGGCCTCCATCCCAGTTTATGGACCTATTTAGTCAAATAAACAAAAGGGAATTAGGATTTGGCTTTTAATTGTATCCTTTTCAATATACCCACTGCACCTGTTAAGCTAGATAAAAATCAACTACGTAGTAAATTTTGGCAAATAAGTGCAAGATTTGTACATCGAAAGCTACAAAACACTGTTGAAAGAAATCGATGACCTAAATATATATGGGAAGATATCCATTCATCATGGATTAGAAAACTTTATACTGCTAACATGAAAATACTTTCCAAATTGATATGCAGATTTAATGCAATCCCTATCAAAATTCCAAAACACTTTTTTTTTTTTAGAAAAGGAAAAGCTATCTCAAAATGCATATAGAACTGCAAAAGGCCCAGAATAGTCAAAAAATTTTGGAAAATAAGATTGAAATTGGGGGACTTACATTTCTCAATTTTAAAACTTATTGCAAAGCTACAGTGATCAAAGTAGAACTGGTAGAGGATAGATGTATAATCAATAGAATAGAATTGAAAGTCCAAAAAATAAGCCCATGTGTCTCTGATCAGTTGGTTTTCCTCAAGGGTATGAAAGCCATTCAATGGAGGAAGAATGATCTTTTCAACAAATGGCGCTTGGACCACTACATGCAAAGGAATTAAGTTGGACCCAAACCTTAAATTGTATACAAAAATTAACTCAAACTGGATCAAAGACCTAAACCCTAGAGCCTAGAGCTAAAATTATAACACTCTTAGAGGAAAACAGGGTTAAATCTTCATGAGCTTGGGTTTGGCAATGCATTTTTAGACAGGACATCAAAATCGTAAGCAACAAAAGAAAAAAAATAGATTTTACTTCATCCAAATTAAGAACATGTGTGCGTCAAAGAACGCTATCAGGAAAGTGAAAAGACAACCTGCAGAGTGGGAGAGAATATTTGCAAATCATCTATCTGATAAGGGTTTAATATTTACAATACAGAAAAATAGCCTAAAACTCAACAGAAAGGCAGCCCAATTTTTGAAATAGGCAAAGGATTTAAATATACACTTCCCCAAAGAACATATACAAATGGTCAATTAACAATGAAAGGTGCTCAATGTCATTATTCATATGCGAAATGCAAACCAAAACTACGATGAGATGCCAATTTCTACCTTCTAACATGGCTATAATTAAAAAAAAAGAGAGAGGGGAAGGGAAAGGGAAATAAATGTGAGTGATGTAGAGAAATTAGGATCTTTATACATTGTTAGTGGGCATATAAAGTCGTGTAGTTGCTCTAGAAAATAGTGTGTCTCCTCAAAAAGTTAAACAGAATTATCCTAAGAATGAGCAATCTCACTTATAGGTATGCATCCAGGAGAACTGAAAACAAGGGTTCAAACAAAAAGCTTGTACATGAATGATCATAGTAGTGGTATTCACAGTAGCAAAAAGTAGCAAAAGTCCACCAGCTGAATAGTGGATAAACAAAAGTGGTATATCCATACAATGTGATTCTATTTAGCCTTAAGAAAGAAAAGTTGATTCATGTTGCAACATGTATGGAAATTGAAAATGTTATGCTAAGTGAAAAAATCCAGTCATAAAAGCCTACATGTTATGTGATTCACCGTATTTCCCCACTCATTGTTTATATGAAATGTATAGATAAAGGAAATTCTCAGAGACAGAAAGTGGATTAATAGTGGTTTCTGGAGACTGGGGGAAAGGGAAAATGAGGAGTTAATGCTTAATGATGACAAGGTGTCTTTGGGAGTGATGAAATGTTTCCGGAATTAGATAGTGGTGGTAGTTGTACAACTTTGTGAATATACAAAAAGCCACAGTGTTATATACTTTATGATGGTTAAAAGGCATTTTTATAAAGCACTTTCTGGAGACACCATTCTACTCTGATCTACATCTTTTTTATATTCCACACTTCACCACTGGATCAGTTTTTTTCCTTCCTTCCCAACTGAATTGGTGGATTTTAATTGTGGGGACTCTTTCTTAAGTTCTCTGTTATCCTATCAGTACTGTATAAGATACACGTTTTTTAATTTCAAATGTGGAAAGACATTTCAAGATTTAAGAAAAAGCTGTAGTTCAGTCATTAAGGTTATCAGTATCTCACTATATTTGGATTTTGGTGTGCTAGATGTTCTTAATGGAGCTGTGTCTAAAATAAGTGAATTTGTGGATAGGGCAGAGGAAAAAAATATTGGAAACTGCTTAAATATTGTTGTAAAACAATTGCAAAATGGTTTATATTGAATTTAGCTGAGCCAGTGTTTTCATTTAGCAGAGCAAAAAGGAGAAGGAACCAAAAATTTCAAATAAAACATAATGGGGCTGATCCTAACAATCAGATGGGAGTGAGTTGTTCACTTTTTGGAGGACCATTAACTCTTTCAAGTCACTGGAGTGTCATTTAGTGCATTGAAGCTGACAGGTAATAAACACAATTTGAGCACAGGAGTGGTGGCTTCCCTAGTGATCAGGCAGCCCTGGCTAATTTCCAGCACTGTGGAAGCTCAAAGAAGAGGGGCAAAAAAGCCTGATCACAGCTCTGTCAGAGAATTCTCTCCATCTGACTGTGGCTAGGCAGATCTCCTCCATTCATGTAAAAACCTGCTTTGCGTATGTATAAGGTTTTCATAAGACAACATGAGGTTATCAATATTGCAAAGGAAAAATAATAATACAGAAGTTCCCCATTACCATCAGTTAGTTTCTGTTTAAAAGCAAAAGTTTTGGCACCACTGTCATTCAATTTCTATTGTGTTTTGTTATCTAGAACATCATTTAATTTTTTTTTTCATTTGACAAACATACTTCGAGTACTTATTATGTGAAGGCCCTGGGCTAAAACACTTTTGGGAATGTGAAGATGAATATTTCAAGATCCCTTCACTAAAGGAGTTTTAAATTTAGTTGGAGCAATAAGCCATTATACTAATAACTAAAATACACAGAAATATACGTTGATAGCTGTTAATTGTCAAGAGTCTACGGATGTTTTTCAAGTAGAGAGGGGACTCAGCCGTTAGAAAGAGAAGCATTAATAAGAAGCAGAGGTAAGTGTCTCTCTAATCAAGACAAAAAGATAGGACTTGCTGAGAAATACCAAGTTGGCATTATAGAGAAAAGAAAAAGATGTTTTTACCTTTTCCCTTTAGAAAGCTATGACATTTTGAGGGCTGATAGCAAAATAACTCCAAAGAGCAAACATTTTGGTAATAGTTGTAATACTATTTTTTGGATAATAAGGTGATAGCCTCAGCTTAGACCCTAGAAAAAAGTAACAGAGGAAAGAATGCAGCCCTTCCCCACCCCCGCCCCGGCCAAGTGACCGGAGTGGAAACAATACAGATGAAAAATTTAATAGCATAAGATATTTTCAAACCTTCGTGAAAATTCTGGATCATAATTTTTTGCATACTATTTTGAAACACTAATTCATTTTTCATTCCCAAAGCATCCCATATTTACAAAATCCCCAAGAGGGAATGGAGGAGATAATGAAGTCAACATGCCGAAATTCCATTAAATAATTATTTGAGGGATTAATGGAATAGCATACTGAGATGGCTGCTACATTTGTAGGAGACACACAAAAACACACAAAAATGATGCAGAAAGGACCAGAGGTCTTTCATTGTAAGAGCTAAGATGCAAACAATCTCACTCTGTTTGTTTCACTCGCTCCAGCCCTAACATCAGTTAGTCTCTTCTCTATTTTTAGAAAATGTTTGGAAAAGTGTCTGCAATATCTACCAACATTGGAAAATAATATTTGTCGGAGTTGCAATAGAGTGTTAGGTTGAACACCAGTTATATGTGAATGCTTTTTCCCCATTATGGGGCATTGAAGCATCTGAGATTTTTTTCTGCTTTTTCTCTGGTAGTGGAGTTTCTGTACAGCATTAGATAAATTGCAAACACTCAGTTTTTTTTTTTTTCCAAATCTAGTTACATAGTACTGTTGGTGCCTTACAGTTTCATGCAGAAAAACTTAATTAATGTACTAAGAGAACTTTGATGTTCTTAAACGCCTATATATAGAAAGAAAAAAGGATTATCAGCAATTATTTATCTAACCTTAACTAGGCGATCGAAAAAATAAGCCACCAGAAAATTAAACTACCATTTGGAGAAGTTGCATTTGTGTTTGTTTCTAAAGTGTTGTTTATGCTACTTATTTTTCCCTCTTGGTAAATGTGTCATTATAACAATCATTTAGAGTTGTGAGCCAGTCCTAGGGGAGAATTAATTCACTGTATCATCAGAGGGGTTTACTTTGTTCTTATAGCTAGGAATGTCAGTCAAGACTTGACAGAGGATTTGATATTGAACTCAGTCTGGAAGGATAAATGATAGGAAAATCCAAGCGTAGTCCAAGGCATGTTTTAAGGGCCAGTATTACCAGAATCTGGAAAGTTTGGAGAATGGCCAGGACTTAAACATGGCTGAAATATGTGGGTAAATAGCAAGCGATGAGAGCTTAGAAATGCAAATTAGGTTGATAACCAATATTAAAAGTCTTACATGTTTTGCTAGTACATTGGGAGTTTATTTCATAGGCAGGTGGCATAATTGAAGAATCAGGTAGGGATGAGATCAGGTTTTACTTTGAAAATCTCAAGTATGGTGCCACTAGAATGGGTGGATCTGCCCACCAAGAAAGAAGTCAGGAGGCTAGTGCTGTAATCATGGAAGGTTTCATGATGATCCTTTGAACTAGAGGAGAGAGAGTCTGCAGATATTTACAAATGCCCAGAACTGACTAGACTGGGTGACCTTTTGAATGCAAAAGTGAAAAGATGCCAACTTTGAGAATGGAGTGCAAAGATCACTCAGTTTGTTGTTATAATTTTCTACCACATTCTCTTGTCTAGATATGAAAATGTTAATAAAAGCAAGAGACACATACTGCTTGTCTCTGTTGCCAACAGAATATCAACAAACAACACAGTTGGACCAGATGTAAAATCAACTGGAAATAAATCTAGGAAGCCAGTTGTGACTGTTATCGTATTTTCCTCGTTCTCTTTCTCCTTTTCACACATCTGTCATTCTGCACTGTTGTTAAAACAAAACAAAACAAAACAGCAAAAAAAAGAAAACAGGAGCAAGACGAACATTTTTAGTAGGGTAAAAACCAGTATGATTTGTATCTTTTCAAATAATTCCAGTAACTGAAAAGTCTTTCACCCTAATGAAGTGAAACATTTTACAGTTATTTCCATAATCAAAAAAGGACAAGTGATTGACTCAATTTCTCTCCCATTACTCCAAAGAAGAAATGGCCTGGGGGGGAGTGGTGGGAGTACAGGGCATATTATACTCACTTGTCTTTTAGCCTCACTTTTGTTTGGCTTCATATGTCTAGGAACAATATTTTTTTTTCCTCTAGCCTATATATTTGTTAATCATTGCTCTCTGCTTTTCAGTTCGCTTTCATGATTTCAAAATTTTTTTTAAAACCCTGTAATATAGTGTGGAGCATAAGGAAAAACATGGAGGGCATTGTGAGAAGGAAAGGAAGGGTGAATGGGGGGAAATCGGAGGGAGCGATGAACCATGAGAGACTGGACTCAGCAACAAACTGAGGGTTTTGGAGGGGTGGGGGGTTGGGCGAACCTGGTGGTGGGTATCGAGAAGGGCACATATTGCATGGAGCACTGGGTGTGGTGCATGAACAATCAATCTTGTAACACTGAAAGAATAAAATAAATGTATTTGGGGGAAAAAATAAAACCCTGTAATATAGAGAGGGAAGTTAGAGGTGTCTTTCCCAAGGCTATAAGGACAACAGTGAAGACAAGTGACGTGTCCTATAATGACATGAAAGGAGACTTTCACCCTGCAGACTTCTAAACACCTGATTTTTGAAAAATGGTGTGTACTTGGCAGTGGGTGAGTCTTTTTAAAGATACCAACATGTGATATATTTTAATGACAAGAGAACCGGTGGATGAGTCTTACTTTTCCCTTAGTTTGACTCAAGGTGTCATGAGTTTAGGACAATGCTTCCTGAACTCTCTACCAAAAATGACTAACAGCAATTGGAGAGTCATGTTGTTTTCTTGGTCTAATAAGGTGGTAGATGAATTGACCATGTATGAGATAAATAATTCAAAAATTTTCATTTAATTTTCAAAATCTATGAGAATTTGAATTTGAATTCTGTAATGTATATAACATTACAAGTATGTAATTATAAGTATTACATTTATAAGTATGCAAATTTATTTAATATGCAAATAGTAACTCTCACTAACTTTGAATGAGATTTAAGCCCCAGGGATAGGTATATTGCTGTTGTCCCGTATCCCAGAGAAAGTCAAGGTTTCTGATCTTGTGGCAAATAAACTCCAAATTGAAAATAATGATGAAGTCCTGCTACCCTGTAATGTTTGGTAAACTACTCAGAAGCCAAGCATTGGGTTGAATGGATTACTACAGGAATCTGGTAAACACCATCCAGCCACTGCTACGTTAACCTGCCCACATTAACCTGCTTATATAATTATATCTTTCTTGGATTAAGATATGATTTTATCCACTTTAAACCAACTTACCAAGGGATAACTTTATTATATTACTGTTTACTGACACATCATAAAACAAAACAAAGAACCAAAGAAGGAGAGTCCCTCCCCAAAAAAGAGAAGATGTAAACCAAATAAGAAAAACAACAACTCTTAGTGTTTGCCTTATATTTAGACTCACTAACTTGGTACTACAACTCATCCTCCTAATCATCATCCCACTTAAGAACTTGAGTGGGCTGGGTCCTGTTTAATGAGAGGTGTTGAACAATTTATACACTATCTTAGAACACAATGTTGTATGGTACATGTTTATAAGTGGCTTCTAACTTAAAGCACTCAAGACCCAATTTCTTAGACTGAGTTACAATGGCCGTGTTGAGAATGAAATTCAACATGGTGCCAGATTGCATCAGACATTAACGGGTTGATACCAGTTAACGAGGCTTAACTTTCAGCAACACTAAAATTCCAAAAATGTACTAAATTTGACACTTTCAGTAGCAAAAAATAAAGATTCCTAAAAGTGTAGAAATTATAAGTACCTTGGTTGCTGGTGACTACCTTGTCTTTTGAACCTATGATGTCTAGTCAAGTAAACATGATTGAATTTTGCTTCAGGAGGGAAAGCAGGTCACTTTTATCTTGGAATATGATGACCCTTTCCTGCCCTTTGAAAAATATATACAGTGGTGGCTCTCATTTGGCTGGAAAGACAATGGGCAGATCTTAGGCTCAAATACCTCTGTATTTGGAAATGATGGTCTGCTTCACAAGGTATATCTATTTGTTATTTTAACATGAGGTAAAGAGAGAAACCCAATTTGTGTAGACCATAGGCCAACAAACTATGCCCTATGTGTAAAACCTGTCCACTGTCCTTTTTATACGTGGTCTGTACATTCAAGAGTGTTGTCTCCATTTTTAAGCCATTGACAAAAAGAAGCATATTTTACGGTGACATGTGAAACCTATATATAATTAACAATTTTACATCATCAACAGTCTTTTCTTGTAACAGAGCCATGCCTGTACATACACAGATTGTGTAATGTCTGCTTTTGGACAACTGTGACAGAGTATGCCCCACAAAGCCTAAAATATCTACTCCTTAGCCTTTTACAGAAAAATTTGTTGGCCCCTGATGTATATTGATTAGAGAGGAAAGGAAAAGGGAGTGTGATGCCTTCAAAATGATGATGGCTTCAGAGTGAAATTCACAAGATCCTTTTATTTGCAGAAATAACTTTAAATGGAACCTAACAAGTGGTCTCCCGAAGAGACCCAGTCCTGTCCCAGGTTTCCAAAGAGCTTTGTCAGTACGGGCAGAGTGCTTTCTCCTATGACGTAGCTGAGAGTTCTACATTTGACAGGTGTTTTCTTTTTTTCATTTCTCCACACCATGGCGTTAGTGCCATGCACTAACTCAGCACCCAAATATAGATGCAAAACACAGAAATATAAAGCCTATCGATAGGCAGCTTTTTTGAAAGAGATGGGAGTACAGAGTACATAGGAAGCCTCAATTTAGCATCCACAGCTGTCTTTATCAAAAACGATGCCCCAGGCATCAAATTTGACAGTTGTTGTGTCTGACATAACTATTTTTATCTGTGCACATGCAGCAAGAATATGCCACTGACATGGCACACAAGGAGTTGTGCCATTACAGATTGTGCTGGAAAATATATTTGGTTTAATGAAACCTGGAAACATTGTCAGAATTGGATAAACCAAAGGCAAGTTATTATTGTGACCACAGGATATTCCATTTGCCAGTTGTTTTAGTTTATTTAGTAGAAATATCACCAAACTAAGTGACGCGATTAGTCAAAGTGCTATCTGGTTCCATGTAGACCACAATGCTTAAATAGATTTTCTTCTTTTAACTCATCATCATGTCAGCCATTCAACTTTTGCTTCTAAGCACTCACTCTAATGAACCTAGAAAGGGGAAAATGATCTGGAGTAGGGGGATGCAGTTTCAGGAGCTAGTGGAATTCTTGCTGTACGTTGAAGAATGGTCATTGATTTCTTGATCTAGAATAGAGGTTTCCAGCATCAGCGAAAAACATGAATACTGTCGGAGTCGGAAGGAGCGAATTGTAGTAAAAGGGTAATGTGGCAGCTTAACTGGTACAAGGCTAGTTTGTCAAAAGAACTAGGGGGTAAAATCTGTTGGAAAAAAACTATGAAGTCAGGTAATACAAGCCTTGGAAAGTCAGCAGAGGAAGTCAGACATGTCTAAAATTAAAATAGGAAATTGTTCTATACATCTGAACAAAAGTGGTATCTGAAAAAAGCATTGTTTTAAGTCAGCAGAATGTGAAGGAACAGAGCACAGAACATTAAAGGGGGGGGACCTAACATTTTGAAAGACTAACATTTGGGAATCATGCATGATCATGTTTTTTAGCTTACATTTGTTACCTAAGCATAGGAATCACCAGTAACAGATTCAAAACCACAAGTGAGTGACTTCAGAAGCTCCTGTTTTCCCTATCACATCACCTCAACAAGTTTGACTCCAAATGTCCGCCATTCCCGATGCAAGTCCGTATGCTCACCAAGTCCTTACCTACTCACCCGCCTCTCTTTTCAATTTGTCCTGTCCTCACGTCAGAAACAGTTGTGACTAAGTACCTCTTTGCCTAGTCACATACTGCTCACTTCTATAATCCGCAGTTGAGTTTTAAGGAATATGAGTCTGTCTTCTGTTTTGAGTGATGATCTTGTTGGCTTTTGAAATAATTCAGGGGTCTTTGGAATTGCTTGTAATCATAGTCAAGTAGAGGCTCAGTTCTGTTGACCTTTCAGAGGCATATCCAGAAACACTTGCAGAGAGATGGAACTTAAAATGAAGGAGGAATGAAAGGAAGCGATGAAGTAAAAGATGTCTGTCTGGACAGGCTTGCTGGAAATTTAAGGTTCCACTGGCAGAAGAACTAGGATATTTGGGAGAGATGATTTGTCCGGAAGAGAAAGAGTAGTTTATTTGAGGCACTCTTTTTTGAGGTGGCAGGAGGAGGCTGTCCAAACCCAGAGATCCCTGCTGTGACGCAACTAGGTCTGGAGTCAGAGGTCAGGATGGGAGACGCCATTTTGGGTTTTATCCACTTGGTGACAATAGTGTGGCCTTTAAGAAGATGATACTTGTAGATAATACAGGGGAGAACACTGGAGAGTACAACATCTAGAGAAGAACAGAAAGGCAGAAAGAATGAGAAGAGTAGTAGTCAAAGATAAAGGGAGCATTTTCAAAGAGTACTAATTGATTTACTTGATACAGATTAAAAGACAAATAGCTGGGGCACCTGGGTGGCTCAGTGGGTTAAAGCCTCTGTCTTTGGCTCAGGTCATGATCTCAGGGTCCTGGGATCGAGCCCTGCATCGGGCTCTCTGCTCAGCAGGGAGCTGCTTCCCCTTCTCTCTCTACCTGCCTCTCTGCCTACTTGTGATCTCTCTCTCTCTCTCTCTCTGTGTCAAATAAATAAATTAAGTCTTAAAAAAAAAGACAAATAGCTAAACATGGATGAAGATATTTTCTTTGTTTTCAAAATACAGAACTAAACATATTGTGGCTCATGGACACTATTTGTGGCTTGCCTATTGCCTTTTGTACTTTTTTCCAACACTTGGCAAATTACTTTTGTAATGAGGGCATCCAGTCTTTTAAATGCTTACCAAGGAGAAAGTAGTAACAACTCACAATACTATGTTCTTACCCGAGGTAAATGATCTTGATTTTGTAGCTTTTAGTGTGCATAAAAACCATTCAGAGAGGTGTTACAGTCAACATTTTACAAATGAGGGAAATGAGATTAAGAAATGCAAATAGGATAAATATTTTCCAATGCTTAGATTTAATCTTAAAATCGAAAGAAGGAAAGTACACAATATAGAGAGAGATGATTCAGGCCAGGGATATTTTCAGGACATACTAGCAAAACTCCTAGATGTTACTTCCTTTAGTAGTGCTTTTGAATAGTTCTCCTGATATTTCTGTTTGCAGAATAAGTCATATACAGCATCTGATATTTTCCTCTGAAACAGACTAACTCCAGCTTCCGTTTTAAAAATAGCTCTATTAAAGATATGCCTTTGTCCTTGTGTGGTTATTGTGACTAAATCACTCTTTGACCAATTTCATGATTTTATTGCCGACACTTTTTATTTTTTGTGTGTGGTTAGTGGTTTAATGGCCCCAAGATATCTGTATGCAGTATACATCTGAAAGTTAAATTGCCATCTTTCTTATCTTCTATTTTTTGCCCTTCTTTGAACAAAAGGCTTATTTTACGGTCAAATCAATTAGAAATCTTTGAGTATGAAACTGTTATCTCACTGACATGAACATAAAAGATATTATGGAAATACTCAGTGATTCTATTATAGCTGCTTAGAGAACAGAAATTAGATTTGAACTGTAATGAATATTTTTTGTAATATGTGCTAACAATAGTTTTCATTAGTTTAAGAATGTGGATTGAATTTGACCTATTTTAAGAGTGAGTTTTTATCTTATGGAGTTACGTTGTTTCTGCCTTTGTTCGCTTTGTAAGAGGTATTTTTTGTAAATGAAAACCATTAACTTCTTCCTTTATACATGCTTTTTTGTGTGTGTATGTTTGTAATTTTCACTCAAGGAGTTATCAAAAACTTGAAAGTATAACTTGGAAATATATCATTATAAAATCTTAAAGTTGAAATGAGTTTTGTAGGGTATGTTGTCCAAAATGCTTATTTTTACAAATGAGGCTATTGAGACATGGAGTAAGAGGCAGAATGTGTTCATAAAACCAATAGCCAAACTGCGACACAATGATAGCTTCTCACTCCCAGCCAAGTACCTTTTTTTGTACAATAATAATAATCACAATAATTTTTAAAATTATTTTTATGACCATTCACATCCTGTTGAGGTATTGGAAAGGTATATTTTCCCAGCCTTTTTTTTTTTTCCTTTTTCTGGTTACTCTCTGGTATGCAAGGTATTGTCTCTTTCTGGGTGGAGTTCGTAATCAACTCTTCAGTTTGTTCACTTTGATTAATGTTATTTTGGATATTTTCTATAGATTAAACAGGAACACTGAACCTGTTTTAAAAAATGAGTTGTTTAATTCCTCCATTAGGGTCTGTTCCCTTTATTAGGGGCAGTTAAGTTAATTAGACTATATACATTTATTTGCCTTTCAAAGACCCTACCAATTCTTTTATCTATATGATTGGAGGTTAAAAAAAAAAAAACCTCTTCTAATTTTATTCATTTATGAAACATGGCCAATGAGAGCTGGACATATTTTGGTTGGAAGAAAGGATCCTTTTCCAAAACAGTAAAATAGATTTTGTCATCTGTAGATAAACTGCATTTTAAAAATTAAATTTCAATATCAAGGACTTGATACTGTCTTTGAGAATAGCAAATTAAATAATTTGGGCAAATTCCAGCTGAAATGGATTTTAAAGAGCCAGAACATACTAGTTAAAAATGTTAAGAAAATACCAGCAGTACTAAATAAATAGTAATAATAATAAATAAAAATATAGTGATAATTGCCAGATTAAGACCCAGAAGATGATATCAATCCAGATAGTTAGATTCTTTGAGGGATTTTTTTGTCAGCTGTTTTGCAAACTTCTTGAGATCAAGGTACCCCAGGACAGAGTGGAGGGCTTTAAGTCTGATGTCATTATGTAATATAAGAAGAATGAACCAGAAGTAAACTAGACCTTGAAAAAAACATCAAACCAGCTTCAGAGCTTTTGAGTGGTAAGAAAATTTCAACGCTGAATTAGGATTAAGATGATCTGAGATTGTGACGTAGGTACTTTACAAAACTATAGTACATCATTTCTGGAGAACATCACACACAAACACACATACACACAAAAACACACATTTTATGTATATGTGGTGTTTGAGACGTACTAAAAGTCATTTGTTTTTTTATCTAAAATTCAGACTTAACTGGGAAACCTGTATTTATCTGATAACCCTATTCTTCAGTCTTACGAAATCCAGGGAAACGATTTGTTAAAATCTACCCTTAATGATCAGCAACTTCTAGACAACTGCACCAAATTTGAAAGAAGGAAAATTACATTTGCCTGAAACTTTTGTACTTCTGCAGAGGCATCAGAACATTTCAGAATGAATCTACTGACTCTGATTTCATTTGTCTAAATAGATAAATCCTTGGTATCGAACTTGTCTCCATCACCCTGACACTACTTCTTCTTGATTTAATTTAAAGACCCCCCTCCCTCTCCTAAGGAAAACAGATGTTTAAACAGAATAAATATGAACGTGATCCAGGTCATCTTATTTTAATAAGGCCTTCCAGGTCAATTTTTGACAAAAATATTACCCTAAACTGGCCATTTCCTCTCTTTTCTAATGCATTAATTTGACTGGACTTCTACAGAGTGAAGAATTGGAGGAATTGATCTTTTCTATGAGAACACCGTGGTAATTTTACTTGATGCAACTTTTCCTTACTAACACTATAGTTTTTTGTTGTTATTTTGTTTTTCTTTCCCATAAAATACTTGATAGAGCCTTACAAAGAGACATCACTAAAAAGGATCAAGAAGTATAGGCATATCTATATTGATTAGAATGACAGAAACCAATTACTTGGCCATTGCCATTTGCCTCAAATTAGTACTATCAAGAACCTCTGAAAAAGATCCACACTAATTGGAATTTTTTGGTTTAATTAAACTCAACACTGAATTAGGAACCAAAGTTTGCAGCTTTAAGTACATAGCCAGGGCTAGTGTCAAAAGAGTTGCATTTAGGCAGATTTTCTTCGGGATCCATTATAAAGGCTGAAGAAAATGCAAAGGAGTAATGATGATGATGATGGTGCTTATTTTAACGTTGGAGAGTGACACCACCATGTTGGATATTAAGACGACTACAGGCTTAGGCAGTACTGTCTCTGCCCTTTAAATATATTTTTCTCATTTTCACAAAAGCAGTACAAAGTTAGGGATTATTATCTTCCATTTTACAAAAAAGGAAGTGAGACTGCAAGGCTAAGCATCTCAGCCGAATTCATAACTGTGTCATTATCTGCCCTAAGTCACCTTCTGACTGAAAATACTAAGGAATTATTCTTGTTAATGTAAGTGAACTAGATAAAGTCACTACTTGTACTTGTGCTCCTGGCTTTTATTTATGTCTTTGTTGTACATTTCTCAATGTTAGATTTATAATCCTCTACATGGTTATGCAGCATTTAGGAAAATATGCATTCAAGTAAATAAAGTAACACCACTAATGGCTAATAAATGTTCCCAAACAAAGGCCCTGAATAAAGATTATTCCTAATTTGCATGTGAATTGGTTGCATGCAAATGAGTGTTCCTAAGGCACTTGAAGATTGTTTGTCCTTTAAAGTAGGTTAACCATTCCATCTTGTTTCTCTTACATTGCCTGGTGCATGTTGTCCTCTTTGATGCTACAAAGCATCTAAAGAACCACAGGAGCAACAGCCCAGGGCTCTAGAGCTACAAGTCAGTGCGGATCTTGGGTTTTCTAGTGAATCTCTTTCCCTCTTAGGACTTGTGTTCTCTCACCTGAGAAATAAAATAATTGTCCTAAAGTAAGCGTGTTTTTAAAACTATAGTAACATTTGTTTAAATACAATTTTATGAAAAATTTTGACATAGAAGACAGATTAAAGATAGTACTGCTCTTAAGGAAGCGTGATTAGGGAGGACTGGACGGTAAGGTCGCCTGGGAGGCCTCTGCTTGTGTGCGTAGGTGCGATCTCTCCTCGCACATAAACGCGCGCATGCGCACACCCATGCCCATGCCCACCCACACCCACACACGAATTAAACAGGCAAGAAAGACTATTACTGTTTTGACAGGGGTCATGACTATTGCAATAGGGGGGAGAGAGACTGATGTCAATTTTCCTGCAAAAAAAAAAAAAAGAAAAAAAAAGAAGAGGCAGATGAGGTTTTAAGCACTGGGGCGAGCTAGTGGCAAAGTACTGGAGAACGTGAGCCATTTCTGTGGGGTTTAGTCATTGTGATTAGGCCATCTGTATTTAATTGACACTTCCTTTTTTTAAGATTTTATTTATTTACTTGACAGAGAGAGAGATCACAAGTAGGCAGAGAGGCAGGGGGAGAGAGAGGGGGAAGCAGGCTCCCTGCTGAGCAGAGAGCCATCGCGATGGGTCCCCATCCCAGGACCCTGGGATCATGACCTGAGCCGGAGGCAGAGGCTTTAACCCACTGAGCCACCTAGGCTTCCCATCACTTCTTGCATTTCATCAATGGGAGGTTCCTACCTTCCCACAGAGACTAGGAGAGACGGTCCTTGTCTTTATGATTATATTTCAAAGGGATAACTAAGGGACAGAGAAAGAGTTTACGGTTGCAAATTTTCTAAAGAAAAAGCTCTACAAAGTGGGAGCTCTCGGCCCTGTAATTAGGAGGAAAAGTTTCTCAAGTTCACTGAAAGGGAACCATAAGGCCCTAAAACATGTACGTATGTACACACACACACACACACACACACACACACCATTATAGTCCGCAAACCTCCAGCCTTGATGTTTTCTAAGACCTCTTCCCCTGCCAACAGCCTGTAAGCCAGTGAATCCTCATCTGTATTATCATAAATTCCAAGTTAATGAGTCAAAATTAATGAGTTTATATGCCACCTATACTTAGATTCCCTATAATTCCATGTTTCTGTTGCACTGATTGATTTTTTATGCATTATACAAAACTTAGCACCCTTACTTTAATAAGTCTGTTATTGATTATTTCTTTAATTAGATTGTCTAAAGGTTATAAATAAAATTACCATGAACTGTTTGTTGCTGATATGACATCCCATATTTCTATCATATCCACCCTGTGGTACCTGGATACCTTCATATTATTTCAGTGTTTCAGAAGAATTTAAATTCTAAGCAGTATAAGATCCTAAATCTATGGTTCCCATGTCAATTATAATTTAGTCTCTTGGCACATCTGGTTGTAGTATTTTCTATTACTGTATAGACTTATATTTATGCCTTAATATATATTTGCCTTACAGCCCAGTTATGATTCCTATGAGGGCCATAACTTTATATTCCATGATGCTTGTTTTAAAATTCTCAGCCATAAAGTCGCATTAATATATTTTCTGTTGCTGTTTCCTCCCTTTGTTTTAAAGAATATGTAATAGTTATGTGTTTGTCTTTTCCTGCTTCGTATCAAAATGTATTCCAGAATGTGATTCAGGGTTATATTTGAAATTCTCACCTTCATAAGTGAATACATGTGATTAATCCTGAGCGACATGAGGGCCAACCTGCAAGAATAATTTTACATAGGTCACACATAGGGCAATGCTTTCATTCACTTAGAAAATCTGTTGTCAAAGCAAATATTTAGAGAGTTAGCAAAAAAAAAAAAAAGAGAGAGAGAGAAAAAAAAGTCCCTCCCCTTGAAGTGTTGCTGGTAGGTGAGGTATTATAAATAATCAAAACCAATGCAAGTCAATGGTAAGAAAAACATTGTTATTTAGGGAGGTATGATTTATGCCATACCTCTCAAACTTTAATGTGTCCTGGTATCCTTTTGAGATCTTGTTACAATGCAGCTTGGGATTTAATAGCTCTGGGTAGAACCTGAGACTCTGCATTTATAACAGTCTGGGCAAACCCTCTCAAATTTACCACAATCCCCAGTATTCCCTGGTGTATTACAGCTGGCTAGCTATACTCATTTATTTGTCTACCTGGCCCTGGTCATTGGAGTTTGTCATAACTTCCAAGTAACTAATCTACATTCTATCTCCAAGTAGGTCTCCTGCCTGATCTACATCCGTTTTGTGTGTGTGTGTGACCCCTTTGGCTCTTGCACGCTCTCTCTCTCATTCTCTGACATAGCTCTGCATTTTTTCCTCATTGTGAGCAGACACTCCCGCCTCCAAAGATAAATCTGTCCCCCAACTTCCTATGCCATCTTCAGGGGACCACATCTATCTTACAAAGCGTTTCAAGTATCTGGCCCTGTGATCACTGACCAACACGGCTTAATATTCCCCTCAGCGTCATGAAGCTTGAGACAGGCTTCTTCCTGATCATAGTGCCTGATGTCTCTTTTCTTAGAACTTTTTCTTTAGGCTTTACAATTGTAGAGTCCTAAGTCCATATAGCAGTGTGCTGAGGAAGTGCAGCTCAGGGAGAAATCATGCTGACACGGTACTTCTTATCTCCTAGCCAAGTAAAATCGAAGAAATAAAGTTGAGTGAAGAAGGGTAGCAAATGGGCACCTGGGTGGCTCAGTGGGTTAAAGCCTCTGCTTTCGGCTCTGGTCATGATCTCAGGGTCCTGGGATCGAGCCCCGCATCGGGCTCTCTGCTCAGTGGGGAGCCTGCTTCCCCCCCACTCTCTGCCTACTTGTGATCTCTCTCTCTCTCTCTCTCTGTCTCTCTGTGTCAAATAAATAAATAAATAATAAATAAATAAAATCTTTAAAAAAAAGAAGACAATAGACTAAATTGATCAGTTGAAAATAGTATTGATATTTATAATGATATAGTAAAGATGAACTTATTGAAATATTTGATGCCCCATATTAAATTGATTTCCTATGTCTAAGAAATACTGTGATGAAATTACTGTTCTTGAAATATAAAACAATCTATAAAACTATACTTGAAGATTATGTATATACATGTGTGTTGCAAATAAAGATTTTTTTAAATGCAAAGGTAGGAAATAGCGTGTCCAGGATCTCATTTCTAGGTGAGAACAATAGGGGACAATATGATAAAATCCAGGCAACTGAAGGAAAAATTGAGGAATTGAGGGATGGAATAATCATGCTGGTAGGACGGGATGTAGGTATGGATTCATTTAAATATGGAACAAAGAAAAAAATAACTGAAAGTTACAGTTATGGAATAGGGTATAATTTGTACTAAATCTTGACAATGTATAAATAACACAGAAGACAGTAGAGTTTAGGAGGAATTTTCTCATCTTTCAGAACAGAGAATCAATAACTATAGTCTGAAATTGAACCTATGATTAAAATAATGATTCTCAGGTCTTAGCATTTAACATAGTCTTTCTTATTATTAGAATTCTATTTTAGATGTATATCTGATGTAGCAAAGCTGTATTTCTCTGAGTCTCAGCTTTTTAAAATTTTGCGTGTATTTATTTTTATGTTAAAATAAAGATACATTAATTTTATTTTAAAATTCCATTTTATGAATATATTTCCCGTATCTATTCGTTTCATTAGTATACCAAGGTGGAGTGGCACTGAGAAGGGTCCACTCTGATGTAAGGGGTAATTTATCACTGATAATGTTTAGAGTTGCTTCCACAGGATGCTAATAAAAAGCACACTAACTTTATTTGATTTTATTGATGTTCTCAAATTTTCTACAATCATTGTTGTCCCTTATTGCCTACATTCAGAGTAGGGCACTCTCCTAGCCTTCCCCTTCCTGCCACAGATGATCTATGACATTGTTGATCTTTCTGATTCCATTAATGCCTAGAAACACGTTATCAGACAATAATATTTCTTTTTTTCTCTGGGTGGTACAATTTGGAGATTAACTTTCAATTTCTTTGTTGTACTTCCATGTATGGCTTAGTCTTAGAATGATCTATATCATATTTCAAATAAAATCAAATCATAATTCTTTGATAAAGGACATTAAATACCATATTTTCAAGTGCCACAACTAGGAATGATGGTATATGTTTTTCAGTGGGTATTCAATTAAAATAAGCAGCTTTCTTTGGTCTATGACAGTAAGCTGCTATGTGACCTCAGTTTATTAGAACAAATAACACATTTTGGAAACAGAATAAGTGTATTCTTCCCCATATAATTTGATTGTACACACCTCCACTCAGTATTTTAAAAGTATATTCATAAAAGTTTTATTTGTTTCTATCTGACCTCCATTTTGGAATGTATGTATCACACAGCATGTAAAAGGCTACCCTCTAGGATATGGACAGAAAGTATCAGCAAATGTGTTTCTCTTTATACTGTCATTTCTGAATTTCTAGTTTGAAGTATATTTTGAAATATGAACTCCATTTTAATAGAGAAATATGTGTGTGTGTGTGTATACACAGAATTAGGTGCACATTTGTGTGGGGGTATGTATATACACATGCATCTGTGTACCTAAACACAAACTTTAGAGTGCTAGTAAATTTTTAGTAGTGTAGTACATCATTAAGAACATTTTGAAAGCTAGTATTTGTGTTATATTTATATCATCATTACATTAGGAAGAAATCTAATCTTTGCCTTCCATAAAGCTCTATCTTTTAAGCTGTGTTGTGATACTTTCTTTTTACCATTAGGTCCAAAATTCGTGATATTTCAAACCGTGTCTGCTCTTAGCTCATTAAATTGCTTATTCAGAAAAAAATTCATTCACATTCAAGTTGGAAAGTAGTATCCCTGAAATTGCTACTCTCAAGCTTGGGCATCTTACCTGTCTGGACAATTCCTAACTTCTGCCAAATTACCTGGAAATTTTATTCCTATATCCGACACATAAATGCAGATGATATTTCCAGCATGTTTTCATGCTTTCCAAAATATAAAGAAAATAGGATGTCTCAGGTCCTGATCTAGATGATCATATGAAGTTTAATTTGTTTTGCTTCAGATTTAAATCTCTGTCTTCTCAGTTTGGGTATTTTCTGGGTTTCTTGTTGAATTTTATTACTGTTCTCTCTGGACTCTTGATTGGATACCTGTGAATTCTCTTGTCTCCATTCCAGTCACATCTTGCTACCTTTCCCCTTTTAAGTCATCCTAGGTTAGGTCCTGCTAAATTGTTATGCGTTAGAATGGGAGCTACATTATCCTGTCTCAAATTTAAATCTCAAAGATCTGAAAGCATAGTATTACTAGGATGCAATCATAATTATTCTAATAGTTATTAGAATAAATGTAGTAATACTTTGTAACCCTAAGTAATAGTCTTCTCATAAAGACTCCAAAATATTCCTTTATAGCTATCTGGTATAATTAGTCTATGGAATATTTGCAGTTGAACAGAAACTTACCAAATAGAACTACTCTTTAAAAAGAAGTTAAAAAAAAAAAGAACTTCTTTCCTTTGAAGAAAGTTCAAAGCCCTGATAAAGGTGAGATACGATGATTCTAATTGCTGGATATGAATTTATTGCTTCACGTGCTGGCTACTAAAGGCTTTGAAGTCTTCTCCAATCTAAGAAACAAAAATATCTACAACATTTTCATTAATTGAATTAGCAAACAGACACTTACATTTATTTTTATTAAAAAAAATTTGTCTCAGAGAAAGCAAGAGTTTTACTTCCTACAAGGGAATAATTCATCCTATATGTGAATGATTGTAGGCTTTTGTAACTTTCTCTTAACAGTGATCCTTTCCACATTATTTTATATGTAAACACCTCATCTCAAAATAGATAAATGAACAACTCTTTAGGATTGTGTACAAATTAAGAAAGTTCTACATTTTCATAACCCATGAAAAGTCTACAAAATCTATAGAATCATTTATAGAATTTTATAAAAGGAAGTAATAAGAATGTTTCTATCAGACTCTTGCCAAATTAAATGCCATGAACTACCATTCTGTTCATGGAGATACAAAAAGTGCAGTTCAATTGAAATGAATGAGTTTAGAGAGTAATAACAAACTAGATATTTGACAAGCTTCTGTTTTTTTGGCATATCTGATCATCAGTCAAACCCGTTTTTGGGCTAATTATGATATAAGTATCATAAATGATATGACATGACAATATTTTGTGGTCAGTGGCCTGAAGTTAAGTATGAACTGCTACATTGACTAAGGAACACTATTGATTGGACAGTATAGTAGTTTAAAGCTTAACCTGGCATTAGACAGACCTGAGTTTGAAATATAACTCTGGTACTTCCTTACTGTGTGACCTTACAGAAATTACTTATTTTTTTCCCCCAAGAATCTTCCTAAAAGGGTTGTTTTGAGGATTATTTTATCTAGTCAACTTAATTACTTTACTTGTAGTTGTATGGTGTCCTCCCTATGCCATGTCTTCTGACCTTGTTGCTTCCCACTGACGGTGGGTTTGGACCGTAGGATACGGGCAGTAGTGATAGCGTGCCCATTCTCGGCAAAGGTTTAAAAGGACATCACGTTTTACCTCTTTCTCTCATGCACCCCTGTTATTCACCTCAAGAAAAAAACATGATCCAGGTAGCTTTTGGTCCAGCTAGAATGAGAATCTTACAGAACAGACCTAAACCCAGTCCTCAACCGTGTGCCTAGAACATAAAATACAGCTTACCCCTGCTGAGTAGCGACCAGCTCACAAGTCAGAATTAAATGCCTGTTGTAAGTCAGTGAGTTTTGGTGCTGTTTATTTTACAACATTATTGCAGTAATAGCTGACCAATACATTCTATGTAACCAATACACTTCTAAAAATATTTTATCTATTTTTGTGAGAGAGAGAATGAGTGTGCATGAGTGGGGGAGAGGACCAGAGGGAGCAGCAGACTCCCCGCTGAGCAGAGAGCCTGATGCAGGACTCTTATCACAGGACCCTGGGATCAGGACCTGAGCCAAAGGCAGACAGGCGCTTAACCAACTGAGCCACGCAGATGCGCGACCAATACACTTTTTAAATGTATATTTTGCCTGGTTTATAATAACAAATGAAACTTACTATCAGGAAATGACCAGCTCTTTTATGAGCTTACTGATGAATATGACTTCTAGAGTATTTTCCCAACTTCATTTGCGTTCCATGTAGTTGATAAATTAAAATCTAAATATAAATGTTGCTTTGACACAGGCTTGAGCCCACTTTTTACCTGTGGGACTTTGTACATTTGGTCATTCAGCTAATACGTATAGACAACTTAATATGTTTCTTTGGGTTTTGGACTCTTAGCTTCCTTTCTATAAAAGGAGGATAAAGATAAACATGTTCCAAAGTTGTAAGGAGATTGGTCATAATATAAATAGACAACTTAGCCTGGATTTTGCCATATAAAAAGCATTGAGCTCATGATGGTTGCTTTTATTTTAGGCAACCTATTTTCGTGTGTGTATGTGTGTATGTGTGTGTGTGTGTGTGTGTGCGTGTGCATGCGTGCGCCATTTGATATGGTTGCTGAAAGATAGGTCATTTTCATCTGCCATCCAGGTGAAATCATCCCTCATTTCTCTAGTATCAGCTTTAAATTGCAACAGGTTGTCAAGAAGATGCTTTGATAACCTTTCATTTTCTCTGTATTTTCTTGAAAACAGAATGACAAAAATTTAAGACAATATTTGTTTGAGGAGCATGAATTTTGGCATCAGAAGACCAGGGCTGTAGTTTCTGATCTTTGCAGAGTCCTGGTTTGGGTCCATTACTAAGTCGCTGCAGGCACTTTCTCAATTAAATCTCCACTGACAAGTCTTGTACTCATCCCTTCATAGTCTGAAATTAGACTTCATGGGTTCTTTCATAGAAAGTGAATTTCCATGGACACAGTTACCCTATTTTAATTCACATGAGGTAGGTTGTGCCAGAGGCTAGATACATGCTTAAAAATCTTACCTTCTTTCCCTTGGCAGACAGGAATACTATATACCCAGACCCCCTTGTAATTGGGCTGGTCTCTTGTTGTTGGTTTCTGATCAGTATTATTTGGGGGTGAGTGATCTATGTTATTCTTAGGACTGGCTCATAAAACTTTACATGCAACCTTCCCTACTGTAATTTCACATTGGCTAGGCAAGTGGAGGGGATCCAGAAAATGACTCTAGAGAGGGCCTTAGGTCTGAAAGAGCCACAAGGTGATTGGCGAAGGTATCTTTCAGTGATTGCTTGGAGAGAAGTCACGGAGGAGAGCTGCCCAATTCTCACTAACTCTGGAATGAGCAATAAATAAAACTTTGTTGTTTGAGGCCACTGAGATGTTGCATTGTCATATAAAGCCACTGATCTTAGTTACCCTGGCTAATTCTCTGATATATTGGTTGAGATGTATATTGATCTCTAATGGGGGACTCTTTCTGTTTAGGGGGAGGATGCTCTTATTTCCCATTTAGAAAATACCAACCCCATGTATAAGATAGCTAGGAGATTAAAGCACGTGTGGGGGCTTTGGATGAGAAGGACTCAGAACCTGAGAGACAGAAATATTGGCAGTAGGCATAGCTTACCTAAGTACTATGGAAAATTAATGACCTGTCACTATTGCATGGAACTAGATGCTTCATAGTTAAATCTGCTTGTCTAGGTGATCACATCTTTTGGACACACTCAATGCACACTAAAGACAATTGCCTTTTTAGCCATAGGGTTGTGAGTTTGTTTTGCTTCTTTCCTGATGACCTTTCTTTAATAGAAAATTAGTGAAGCATTCTTCATCAAGTCCAGAAAATCCAAATGCATCACACAAGAAATATGAAGTTATGTGGTTGCTTACATTCTTTAGAAAGTCAGTGCCTTTTATACCTTCACCATAGTCTTGTCCTTTCCCTCATATTCATTACCTAATGGTCTCAACATGGCTACTAAAGCTCCAGCCATCATAGTAAGTTCAAATAGTTAAATAGGAAGAACACAGCATTAAAAACAGCAACAACAAAAGCTGGAAGATTTTGGGGTTTTCTTAGGGAATGGGGGAGGGAGAGGTGGAGAGAGAATTTTAAGCAGGCTTCATGCCCAGCATGGAGCCCAACTCAGGGCTTATTCACACCACCCTGAGATCATAACCTGAGCCAAAATTAAGAGTCTGATGCTTAAGCTACTGAGTTACACAGGCACCCCTAAAGATTTTTGCTTAAATCTCATTGGCCAAAAATGAGTCATGGCTGCCCCTAACTACATAAAACCTAGATAAGTTTCTTTTTGTTCCTTATATGTCTTTGGATATTCTAGAATGAACATTATGGAGAGATGAGGGGAAAAAGGAGTTGGAATAGTTATTCAGTAATTCAGCCTATAATGTCGATCAAAGTCTGCTAGAATTACTCTTGCCAAGGGCCTCAAGGGTACTCTGCCTGTTCTGTTATACATTGATTTAAGTAGATCAACTTTTACTTACAATAGTGCCTTTACCCAGTGAAAAACAACTTACTGTTATTTGGACTAAGAGATTTAAACTTGAACAATTGAAAAGAGGTTGCACTGTGCAGAGTGAGAGATACAGCCAGAACTATAGGATATAAGGACAGGAAAGGCTACTTGATTGAATTTCTTTGGCCAGGATGAAGAACTAATTTGGGATTCAGATGGTTTTAAGAAGAATATCAAGCTGAAGGTCTGGATTAGACAGATAAAACCCAGAGAACTGGAAGGCCTGTTCCAACGTTTATGGGCCAATTTCCAGGACTACCATGCATATTATTTTCATTGAACTGGTGTTATGTAAAATCTCCATGTGTAAATATGATACCAGCTAGTACATATTGATCACATCAAAAATGCTTGGTGAATATTTGTTTCTTTCCTCTCTCCCTTGCTCTTCCCAGATGAGGAAAAGATCATTGTAATCTTTACTATGTGGCATGGGGATAGCCAGGGGCTTTGGACATAGACACAGGTTCAAGTACTAACTCCTGAACAATTGTGAATGACCTGGAGCATTACCTAATCTTTCCAAGCTATAAAATGCAAACAAAAATGCTGTTTTATTTCATTGTTGTGAACATTAGGTACAAAAAATACTTTAAATCAGTGAATTCAGTTGTGGTCCATATGAGTGATCTTATAAATAGCTGTGATAGGAGTGCTGGTTGGGGGCAGAATGTAAAAGTTGTAAGCCGTTGCAATTAAGCTTCCTTTTTAATTTCCCCTATAGGATGTCTCTATGAGTCTAGGTCTAACTTGTTTATTTGTACAACATTCCAGGTCATAGGACAATCATTCATAATTCACCGTATCCTCAGTCTCTAACGTTTGCCTCGCCTCCCTTCCCATGTCGAAAATTCAGAAAAAAAACTGGGAGAGCCACTTGTCTCCAAGTTTTGAGCCTGTAGCCTACACAGATATATGTCAAGGTCTATTTTTAAATGTTTACCTGTCTTTAAATAAGTGTACTTCATGTATTTTTTTCAAACTTATGTTCATCTTTTTAGTATCAATATTTTTCTGGTGTCCATAATAATATTGTATAAAATGGATTATTAAAAATCTCTGCGAAATTTGCCTCAAGGCAGGCTTGCAATTCAAGAATAATTAAAGTGACAGTTTAAGAGCAAATTATGCAAGCCAGAGATGTGCAGTGGTTTATTGTCACTCTCATCTCTGTATTCTGAAAAAGGAAAGTGATTCAGCTTAATTTTTCATCAAGTAGCATCTTCCCAGGAGGCATTATGGAAGAGTGGAGTATGAAAGCATATATCAGTTTTCACAAAGTGATGGCATAAATAGCATATGGTATTCATTTGTGTGTGTGTGTGTGTGTGCGCGCGCGCGCGCGCCGGCACATGCGCACGCCCGCGGAAACAATGGACAAATCTCATTTTTACTTCTTCTTTGACGTGATTTGAAAAAAATCACATTGCTTGTGATTTTTTGTGTTAACTGCAAAACAGTATGTTTGTGAAACTAAATTTCCTCCCCCTTTTATTAAAACTTTTTAAAAATCTCTTGAAGATTATAGACTTTAATCCCGAATATGATTTGATGAGGAGACTGTTAAAGCTTTCTTTGAAAACTAGCCCTATTGCTGCACCCCCAGATTTTTTGCTTTTCTGAAATATTCTATTTGAGTTACTTATTCTGGAAAATGACCTCCTTTCTGAAAATCTCATTTTGGAAATCTAAAAAAAAAAAAAATAAGAAAGAAAAATAATTTCTCTCTTCCTGAAAACTTGTAAGAATGTTTTATTTCAATCAAAGGGTCATGTCTATATTTCTGGTTAATCTACACACTCCACACTTCGTGATGGTTAGGCCTGATTATGGGCAGATCTGTTGTGTAACAATTTTTTTTTTTAATTTTATATTTTTCATGTATCCAGAGACTGGGCTGTGATTACTATCACTCAAAGACCAGGACTGTCTTCAGGCTCAGGGGAGCCTGTTGTCACCTTCTGTGCGTATTATTAAATCTGCTGGGCGAGCTTGATAATTATAATAAATGCTAACCTCCATGAGTACCTACTTTATGGCAGATGTGGTACTAGATATTTTATTCACACTTGCTCATTGAATCCCAACTGTGTAAAGTTGATAAAATTATTGTTCCCGTTGTACAGATGGGGAAACTGAGGCAAAGATCACTCAAATTTCCCCATAGTTATACAGCTGATGATGCTGAAATTCAAACTCAGATTTTTTTTCTTGGTCATTAAAATACATACATAATATATTTATAATACACACAGATAATTAACTCTTTTTCTCTTCCCTAAGGGGAGACTAAGGCTTGGCCAGTACATTGATAGTGCTCTATTATTATTTTACATACATACTATATATATTATATATATAATAAATACATACATAATATTTTCTGAGGAAGCAAGACCTAATTTTTTTCTCAGTCTCTACTGAAATAGCAAATTCAGATTTCTTTAAAGATTGCCTCCTAAGAAATCTGGAGGGAAAACATTCTCCACATTAATGTCATTGCTTTATTCGGGCATCCTTTTGACTCTGGGTCTTAATACACCAACAAGTTTGACAGTTTTGAGGGGCTTGACCTATGAGACATAAGGGTAGTGTGAATATCTAAGTAATTGACACTGGGGACATGAATAAATACTCCACCTCCAGCTATGTCTGCTGGAGGTTCATCAAAACCTAGGTGAATACATTTGGAGGGAGAGAACAGACCTAGACAATTACTTAAGAACAAGAAAATTGCCACTCAAATAGGAATAAGCTAGAAGAACACATGGAAGCTACATATAATTAGTCAGTTGTAATAGTAAATTCAGCCGTATGTGCTTTAAACCTACAATTTTCTTGTCTTCAAAATATCTTCATGATTGCTCTTTTTCGACAGCTCAAAGAATAGAATGAACAAAAATAAAAATATAGACTTTCGCGAATTCCTTGAAAATTGAGAGTGTGCTCTCAATAGGAGAGATTGAAGTTGGTCCCTATTTTAGAAAAAAAAAATTTTTTTTCTACTCATCATTGAGGCTGAGGTTAGATTAATGGGAGAGTATGGCACAGGATGGGTTAGATTTGGAAGTAATCTCTTTTAAGAATGAGGATACAGTAAAACCTTTTTCTCTGGATAAAGCCTATAGGGAAAATACTGAAGTCCAAGTAATACTTTTCTCAGAAGAACCTAAGCAGAAAATGTTGACTGTTTTACAGGTGGCCAAGACCCAGAAATGCTATATTCTAACTTTTTTTTTTTTTTATGACCTGAAACAATGTGAAAACTTGGGCTTTGGTGAATTTACTTCTTTCGTCTCTGAGGAAAAAGGGTGTATCTCTATCACACACAGATAATTTACTCTTTTTCTCTTCCCTAATGGGAGACTAAGGCTTGGCCAGTGCATTGATAGTGCTCTAGATTGATCCTTCTCTTTGATAGATCTTAGATCTTATTTTTCCTATATTAAGTATAAACTGGAATAGATAGAGACTAAGTAACTTGCCACATTTGATGCAAATGTAAGTGGAGGATTTTTATTCTGATTAAACTCCAAATTCCAAGCTTTTTTCTCCCCACCAATTCAGACTGGCTTTGATCATCCTCTTTAGGGCAATATTGGACACAAAGCTACAGCTAAATAAAACAGTAGCAGATTTTCTTGAACATCTTATGTTTTATCAGGAAGTAACTCAGGTTAGGCAAGCCTGCAAGATGGATTCTGTGGCTCACTTACAGTTGAGACTTAGCACGAGAAATGGTGATTGCTTAAAAAACAACACAAACACCTGGGAGCCTCCTTGGTATCACTATAATACAAATGCATGTCAGCTCACTAATTTGGTCATAACAAAAAAATTTTGTATTCAAGCTGAATAAATATGTGTGATTTCCTTTAACTTCGTCATGTATTCTAGCTCCCATGGGTCCACACACAGCACCACTGTACAAAGATAATTTTGTGGGCGCCTGGGTGGCTCAGTTGGTTGGGTGACTGCCTTCAGCTCAGGTCATGGTCCCTAGAGTCCTGGGATCGAGTCCCATGTTGGGCTCCGGGCTCCATGGGGAGTCTGCTTCTCCCTCTGACCTTCTCCCTTCTCATGCTCTCTCTTACTCTCTCAAATGAATAAATAAAAACCTTAAAAAAAAAGACAATTTTACTTATTCAGAGCCCATTAATATCCATGTGCTCAGCCATGTATCTCTTCTGTTGCCAATTTGTGTGTGTGTGTGTGTGTGTTTAACGGTAGTTTCTGGATTTATATTGTGATTTCTTAACTTATTTCAGTCTACTTTGAATTAGCAGGCTACTGCTTCAAGTGTAAGGTAAAGCCATACCTGGTGTACTTTCTTTCACCCATCCTGTTATCTGTGCTATCGTTGTCCTACATTTTGCTTCTACATATGTATTAAACCCTATAATTTTTTATTTCTATTTTTATATGTAAATTTCATACATTATTGGGAATTTTTCATTTCTTTTTTAACTTAATTTTATTTTTTCCATGTTCTAAGATTCATTGTCGATGCACCACACCCAGGGCTCCAGGCAATATGTTTATCTTGGCTTTAAATAGTCACTTTTTTGTCACTGAGGCTTTTTTATTTTATATTTAAAAGACATATTTCAGACAGATTTTGAATATATATCACCTCCCCTGAAAAGATGAGAGGAAAACGTAAGCAAAAGAAATTGCATGAAGCATTTCTAAGGTAATGACAACTGTATCGTAGCTGCCGCCTCATTCATTGGTAGCAATCTTAAGGCCACCCTGGTTTCAGAGATATTAAAATATGAAATAATACAAATGTGAACTCCTGTAGGCTTATCGCCTTGCTTAACAAATAGACCAATTCTCACTACTGTTGAAACCCTAGAGGGGCACCGGGGTGGCTCAGTGGCAAAGCCTCTGCTTTTGGCTCAGGTCATGATCTCAGGATCCTGGGATTGAGCCCCGCATCGGGCTCTCTGCTCAGCATGGAGCCTGCTTCCCTCTCTCTCTGCCTGCCTCTCTGCCTACTTGTGATTTCTCTCCTCTCTGTCAAATAAATAAATAAAATCTTTTTTTAAAAAAAAAGAAACCCTGTATATACCTGATTATTTTCCTTTAAGAAATAACGATTGAGTTTTATCATTCTCTTATATTTTTCAGTCTTAATAAATATACAATAAAAAAATTCATTGGTCTTGTTCTTGAACTGCCCTGTGAGTGTGAAAGTACTATATGTATTCTGTGATTTGCTTTTTTTTTTTTTAACTCCATGCTTATGCCGGTATCTGCTACTCATTTTCATTATTGTATAGCGTCCCACTGTATACATGTACCCAAATGTTTCCATTCTCCTCTTGATAGAATTTGGCATTGTTTATAGTGATTTGGTATTATAGATAATTTTGCTGTAAACATTCTTTTTGTCTCTTAGAACATAGGAGTTTCTCTTGGTTATATATCTAGGGGTGGGTTTATTAAGTCTAATGATAGAGTTGAGTACTCTGATTGCCAAAAAAAACCAACAACAAACTGCCGAATAGCCTGACCCACCCCCTATCCTCCCCTGAATATCTTCTTTGGGAACATAAGTGCTTTCCTAGCTTGGTCTGTGGGTAGGACTAAACATCTATGCTCAGGAATCTTTATGAAGAAGAAGATGAAAACAAAGAAGTGATGCTTTTTCCCAGCCTGAAATCTGTATCTTTTTGAAGTCATATATTAGGAAAACCAAAGCCAGAATGAAAATAAGTCAAGGTAAATCCCTAATATTATCTCTGTTGGGCACGGGTGAGGTTGGTGGGGATGCAATCACAAATGGGGTTGTGGTTGAAATCACAAAATATGCTCTGAAGTCACTACTAGACTTTGGGACCTGAAACTTCCAACAGAAGAGAACATTTCAGTTTTCTGAAATTTAAACTGTGCAAGGAAAGCTGAAATTGGCTCTCTTGGGATACATAGCTGAAAGTTAGTCTTCAGTACAGCTTTCTGCATTGTTTCCTATTTAACAGGCTTCAAAAGTTACTGTCTTCCTGGTCTAAGATCTTACATGACCAGGGACTTAAGCCTTTTATCTCTCTTGCCTTCATGATGGCCTCCATGTTGTTCCCCCTTACAGTGTTAGACACCATGTCTACTTCTCCACCATGTGTTGGAATCAGTGATTTTCTGGTAGGGTTGTCCTAAGATTTCCTCAAGAAAGATTCTATCCCACTAGGTCACTTATTTGAATAACGTGAAGTAGTTGTAGATTGGTTTTTCCCCAGTTTGTGAGATGTCCTAAACTCTCTTGTGATGGATGCGTGTGGCTGGTGCTTTTGCAAGGAGCGGAGCTGTGTCTTCTGGCCCTTAGGGCTGCAATGCCTTTTTCCTTTTAGTCTATTCTAGTAATTCCATGGCTAGCTAGGGAGAGGTTGGAGGATGATTTCCGATATACTTACCCTCACCTGTCCTGCAGCGACTTTCACCCCTCCTGGCGGAAAGGGAATCCCTTGCATTTGGAGTTCTGTCTTTCTTTTTTTTTCTTTTTTCCTTCCTTCCTTAGAGGCCTCAGTGCCGGGCTGCAAGGCTTTGTGGTTCCCATTCCATTAAATCGTGTAAGTCTTTGCTCTGCAAGGTTGAGATAAGCGGCCCTGCTAGAGATCTTTTAACTGTTCTGCAGTCCCACTTACGCTGCCCTTTGGAGAAAGACTGGCAGCTCCACCAACATGCTGGGAGTTCGTGCCAAGAATATGCTCGCAGTGCCCACCATAAACATGGGGACACGTTGACGGCATGCAGCAGGGCCACGGTAGGTCCATTTTCTCCTAAACTCTGAGTAGCGGCTCATGCCATTGCTCCTGAATTTATCTGTCTTGGGTCTGCAGACTTGGTTGCTATCTTGCTCCCAGTAATTGGTTCTGGGCTTCTGGAGTTCCCTGCTCCCCATTTGTGCTCTAGCTGAACAAATTCTGAGCTTATAATTGGAAGAAGCTTGGAGATTAGCAAGTGTAATCTCTCATTTGTTGCAGGAATTTCTCTCAAGTACACTTGTCAAGTGATCATTTCTGTTTTGTGTCAACAGTTTCTAGGCCAGACTGAGCATTATTGCAATAATTACTCACATCCACTTATATTCTGCGTACTTGCACTAATATTTCTATTAAAAGATTCCTAGAAGTCAGACAACGTTCGAGGGATATGCACGCTTAACATTTTCGATAGCTACTAAGAAATGATACATGTGTGCCCACACATATCCGTACCGATTTGCTATCATAATTCATATATCATGTTCCTGAGTCACTGCAGATGGCTTACCCCTGCCACACACCTGGGTGTGTCCGTTGGGTCCCGAGCTGGCACGGACATGCCTGTCACCCTCTATTTGTCGTCTGACAAATAAGTGAGTTTTTCCAAAATGGGCAATTGGTCTTTCCCTTGTTTTCGAAGTAGAACAGAGCTATAAGTAAAATGTGTGAGCAGTGGCACCCTGCAAGCTTGGTTGTCGATTCCCATGATCAAGGACAAATGTCTTTATACAATTCAAGCAAAGTTGCCTGGTCAGCTCTAAGGTCTCCGTATGCTTGTACTTTTTCACTTGGTGACCCAGTCACCTGTGGCATGCTTTTCACAGCCTGTTGTAGGTTGAGCCAGTAGCGTGACGGTAAATGGTAGAAGAGAAAGGCTGTTGGATGCCCTGCCCACGGTTTTAACCATGGGGACCTGGTTATTTACATCAGTCACTTCTCCTTTTTGCTGACCTGTATAAAGATGGTCTCTTCATTCTTTTGTGTAGTTGTAAGTTTTCCTCTGGTATCATTTGCCTTCAGCCTGAAGCATATTCTTGGGCATTTCTAATGATTTGGGGTTGCTGGTGATGAATTTGCTCAGCTGTTTATCTGCAAATAAACAGCTCCTCTTTATCTAAAAGTGTTTTTCTTTTGCTTTTATCTTTGAAGGATATTGAACTCCAGATGAGATTTTTTTTTCAGTACTTTAATCTTTTTGTTTTATTGTCTTTAATTTACATAGTTTCTGATCAAAAGTCAGTAATAGTATTTATTTGTTCCCCTGTATGTAAAGTGTGTCTTTTTATTTTAGTCCTTTTAAGATTTTTCCCTTAGCTTTAACTTTGATCTTCAGTGACTTGACTAGAATAATCCTAGATGTGGTTTTGCATTTATCTTGCTTCACATTTGTGAACTTTCATGGTTCTGCAGGTTGATATCTTTTCATTAAATTTGACAAATTTTTAGCAGTTATTTCTTCAAAATTTTTTTTCCTAGCCCAATTTTTTTTCTTTCATTTCCTGGGGTTTCACTCATGCGTAGGTTAGATCACTTGATATTATCACAAAGATCCCAAAAGCTCTGTTCTGTTTTTGTTGTTGTAGCTTGTCTGTTGAATATATTTTTTACTCTGTGTGCTTTAGTTTAATGTTCATTAACTTGTCTAAAGTTCATTATTTTTCTTTAGTCTGCTGTTAAACCCATCCAGTCAATATTAGATATTGTATTTTTCACACTTAGAATTCCATTCACTTGCTCATAATTTTTTCTTTGTTAGGATCTCCTGTTCACTGGTAATATTCATCAATTTTTTATAGCATTTTGAATATATCTATAATAGCACTTCTCTCTTCCTTTTAAGTCCAACATCTTTGTCATCTCTTGATCTGTTTCTATTGACTGTTTCTATTTTTTCCCTACCGGTTATGAGTTACACTTTCCTGCTTCTTTGCAACATTTTTTTTTTAATTGTATACTGGTCATTATGGATACTACATTGTTATAGAACTAGGTTTGCCTCTTGTCCTTTAAAAGATATTGAACCTTGTTCTGGGGAGCAGTTAATTTTTTGGTGGTTAGACTTTGTGGGGATTTTTAGAATTTGTTGAGGCAGGTTTAATGAAGTGTTTACTTGAGGACTACTCTATACCTATTCTTATACTGTGGCCTTTCTGGGATCTTATTTAAATGCCTTGGTTTTCCCCCAATATTTTTGCCTTGTTCTAATTCTTCTACCTTCTAGCACTATGCACCCTCCAGATCTTCGACTCAGTCTTAAGGAGCTATTCTCTGTCAAGCCTCATGGAGTCTTGTTTTCAGCATATGTAGCTTAACATTTGGCCAAAGACTCAGGGTAACTCTGGCAAATTTCTGTGGTTCCTTTAGTTTTTAGCTCTTTCCTTTCTGGTACACTTAAATAACTTTAAGCCACGCAGTATCTCTGTATTTTAATCTTTATTCCCTTTTCCTGGTGAGATTGTGGTTCCATTTGTTTTCTATTTCCTTGTAATGCTATTTAGAAAGTGCCCCAAATTCAGTGTGAATATAGAGCTCACTGTATGTTTCTCATCTCTTGGGGGTAATATCTCTGCTTCGCTTGTGGTTTAGTGACTGAAGACAGTTGTTGCACATCTTTTATATACTTTATAGTTGGTCACAATTAGACAGTAAACTCAGTAACTGTTACTCTATCATGCTATATCTTCAAACCTGTTTTTGAGTCCAAACTGTACAAATATTTTAGTGCTGTGACCTTAGACAAGTTTCTTACATTTCACGTGTCTTGGTTTTTCCATCTCTTAGAATAAGGCAGTGGTTCTCAATTAACTAGAAAACATGTAACATGGGCCTGCCACCATATTCATTATTAAATGTTATATGCATATTATTATCTTTCTCCATTTCTTTATTAGTTTCATCTTGACATAAAAGCACTGTGCTTAATTAAAATAATTAACCCTTTCAGTTTGTTCTCTTTTATTTTTTTAAAGATTTTACTTATTTATTTGACAGAGAGAGATTACAGGTAGGGAGAGAGGCAGGCAGAGAGAGAGAGGGAGGCAGGCTCCCCACTGAGCAGAGAGCCCGATGTGGGGCTCGATCCCAAGTCCCTGAGATCATGACCTGAGCTGAAGGCAGAGGCTTTAACCCACTGAGCCACCCAAGCACCCCTTTTCTGACTCTTTAGGGACAGAGATTTGAAGAAGAGAATGAGGCTTCTTGGGGAAAAGTCCTCCTGAGTCCTGAATTGCTTAAAAATCCCATGTTTTACATGACTCTATAAGCACTATTTCTGAGGTACTCTTGCCAGTCATAATCTTTTTCTTTGTATATGGCGGATTATTATCTTCCTGGGGCTTTCAAAATAACCAATAGCATGCCCTAGGCTTAAAGGGAGACGTTGCCTAACTATGTTTCTGTGTGGAAGTTTTTAAAATTTTTTTTTTAAAGATTTTATTTATTTATTTGACACAGAGAGAGAGGGGGAGAGAGAGAGGAGAGATCACAGGTAGGTAGAGAGGCAGGCAGAGAGAGAGGGGGAAAGCAGGCTCCCCACTGAGCAGAGAGCCCGATGCAGTGTTCCATCCCAGGACCCTGAGATCATGACCTGAGCTGAAGGTAGAGGCTTAACCCTCTGAGCCACCCAGGCGCCCTTGTGTGGAAGTTTTTAAAGGAGTTCAGGGACAGTTTAGTGCGAAAGGATAGGAAGGTTTAAAAAACTTTAAAAATTCTTATCTAGACTCCACAAGCTTTGACAACAGTTTTATTTGAAGGTGGTTTTTTTTTTTTAATTTTAAAAACTGTTCTGAAGAATGAACAAATTTAGAAACATGCTATATATAGACTACATTAATGCAATGCAGAAATGCTTCACAAAGGATTTATGATGTATTTTTAAGTGGCACTCAGTTACAACACCACAGCAGCCATTGCAAATACATTTACTTTAAGTTGCCCCATTGATTATAAATAACTCACTGAAAATGATAAGCAATTATATTGAAATGTGACATCCTTTTTGAACGACAAGGGGATATAGTTCTTGTTGATGTTAAAATTGTTTTATTCTGTAAATACATTGTTCTTGGTATTCATAAATTGCTACATGCTCTACACAGTGGGAAAACATAAAGGGAAAATGATCCGTTTTTTAGAATAGTAGGATTTGAGAAAAAAAATCAAAAGTTTGTTCTTAACAATAACAAGTGGAGTTTGCATCTCTGACAACTATCAAGAGCCAAAAAAAAAAGTGTATTTTTACCTATCCACCCTCCTATCAACTGCTCATCCCATTATCGGTATTAAGTTAATAAGAAATATTTATTAAATGGGGCGCCTGGGTGGCTCAGTTGGTTGAGCTGCTGCCTTCGGCTCAGGTCATGATCTCAGAGTCCTGGGATCGAGCCCCACATCGGGCTCTCCGCTCAGCAGGGAGCCTGCTTCCTCCTCTCCCTCTGCCTGCCGCTCTGCCTACTTGTACTCTCTGTCAAATAAATAAATATTAAAAAAAAAAGACTGAAAGGAATTTAAAATGAATGAATCAGGGGCGCCTGGGTGGCTCAGTGGGTTAAGCCTCTGTCTTCAGCTCAGGTCATGATCTCAGAGTCCTGGGATCAAGCCCCACATCGGGCTCTCTGCTCAACAGGGAGCCTGCTTCCTCCTCTCTCTCTGCCTGCCTCTCTGCCTACTTGTGATCTCTCTCTCTGTATCAAATAAATAAATAAAATCTTTTAAAAAAAAAGAAATATTTATTAAAAAGTTACTCTGTACCTGTGTTAAGCTTGGAAGATCAACTGTTAGCCAAATAGATAAAGATTCTGCTCATTTACAGTTTACAGTTGAGCCAGTAAAACAGAAGACTAGAGAATATGCTATGCAAAGACTCTGCTAACAGGATTGCTGAATGGTCTCAGAATGCATAGCAGTGGAACATTGTGGCATATGGAGATTATGGGAAAATATATTATGTAAACTGAACTATCCGTGGGAAGAGAAATGCTCAGGGTACTTCATACTGAAGGAATAGCAGGTATGCGAGCCTGGAGGCAGGAAAATATTGCCTGATGGAAGAAAGACATTTGGAAGGTCACCAATGTAGAATCTGATATAAAAAGTGGTCATGTTAAGGCTAGAGATGTAGGTATGAATGAGACTTTGATGTCTTTATAGGAGTGTGGACTTAATTCTGAAAACAATTTGGAGAAACTGAAACATTTTAAGCGCCAAAGGAATTGCCATCTGATTTTAAGTGGATCATCTTGACATTATCATCACCTGCAGACTTCTATACTGAAACAGAGTTAAATTTGGAGATTTTTGCCACCCACTTGCTGAACCCAGATTAACCCAGATTAATCTATTCCCACTGGGAGAGAAGACTGTAGTGTTCTGTGGGTTTAGGTTTGCTATTCAGACTGCCCATCAAGACCTTGAACCAGTTTCTGCTATTGTTTTAGCTTAATGAGCCACCAGGTTCTACCTTTATTTCCAATTAATCTTCCAGTTTCCTTGCCTTAAACCATCCAGTCCAGCGTTGTTGAATAGAATCTTTGCCGTCTGCCTGTTCCTCATGTCCCTCTAACTTTTTCAATAGGATAGGAGATGATTATTTCTTTATTTCCTATCACTGTCTAGGGTTTTGAGCAAAACTGGATGGTCTCTTAAAAAGTGCACTATATACCAACAGTATTCAGATCTAGGTTTCTCAAATGTTTGCACCTAATCCTCTCAAAATACATGTTCGTTTTCTTCTGTGGGCCCATACTGGTCAGAATAATTGTACTGTTTTGTATTTTTCTGGAGTTTAGGTTTTTTTTTGTTTTGTTTTGTTTTTAAAGAATAGCTATACTGGATATACTTTTTCCAAACTTTCCCCATCCTTGCTAGTTGGTATTTTCCAAACAATTGACTCCTTTTTCTCTTTAAATATATGTCCTAGAGATGCATAGTATATGTAATATTAAATCCGACACTATTAAATATTGATTTCAGACAGATAAGCCCAAATTTATTCCAGTTTCATTAATTCTATAATCCGGACTGCTTGGCAATACACCAAAACTCCAAAAGACTTAGCCCCTGAACAATGTAGTCCTCAAAGTTCCCCTGGAGCAACAGTGATGTTTAACACAGTCCAAATGGTTTATTTTGTGGGAGACTAAAGTCATCCTAAAGCACTCATCAGGTTCTTACCGTTTTGAGTCAAAACAAAACAACAGATTAGAAACAAGAGAAAAAAAATGACAGCTATCAACAGAGGAAGAACTCCAATTTACTTAATGGAAGCCCAGAAAATATAAAGCATTGTAGAAGGTATGCAAAGCAAAACACTTATGCAATTTAGTAACACATGTTAACGGTGATGAAACCAAATCACCAAGAAGTGGTTATATTTTGAATTATGTATTCCATTGAAGAAGTTGTTGAAATGTTGGTGCATTTTCAAACGATTTCTATTATAAGTGGCTAACATGTAAAGAGGCAGTACTTAAGGTATTAGAAATAATTGAATGGAAGATGCTTTGGATTTTGGACTCATTGTTTTGAATGGCAGCAATATGTTTTGTGCAACTCAGTTTCTCATGTAAGATTTGAATGTTATAAATAAGCCACAAATTAGTGGAAAGATGATAGGCATAGGTTTATAGTCTGTAAATTTCTGTGTTTTGATTGTTTCTTATCAGTTGAACGATCTCTGGCAAGATATTTAACCTGAGCCTCCATTGCCTTATTGGTAAAATGAGAGTAATTAATAAGCACTTCGCTATAATGCTCTAAGGATTAAACACTGTAAATAAAGTGTCACTACCTGACACATGACTGCTGAATAAGTGCCACCATGAAAGATGGCAAAAATTGTAAAAGGTTGTAATTATTCTTAAGATAGTTTTTCCCATCAGGGGACTCATTCGATGGATATTAAAACAAGTTTCATATAAACACCCCAAGGTATTTTCTGAATATTAATTGCTCTACCTATGGAAATGAGGCTAAATTTCACATCTCTCTAGTACAGAAGGAGTTTGGACATTCTGCAGACAAGGGAACCAGTGTCCAGGAACGATGAGAACCTTGCCTGAGAGTATGCAGACAATATCAAGGTTTATCTCCAGCCTAGAATCTTTCCTAAGCCTCCAGCCCTTCCAGATTCATTTTGGCATCTTAAAGACCTTGCTGGGCATTTCTACTCTGTGTTCTGTCATTTGAAATTAGCACAGAGGTGGCCTGTAACTTCTATGTATATGACACACACATAGGGAAGCTCTTGGTAGGGGGTATAGAAGAAAAGTATCTTGACACTGCATTTAAGTACCAAACATGATACTCTTATATTAGACTTCAAGTTGTCTCCCTTCCCTACCCCACGCCGGGAATAGAATGTGAATCACTACTAAAAAATCGCTCCCAGCCACCCTTGGCAATGAGATAGAATTAGCCATCTTTTTTGTCAAAGTAAACCAGATCTCATTATCCACATTTCTTTCCGTGGGCTTGCTGTGATTTCACCTTTGGCTTGACATTTCTGAATCGTCCTTTTTTTTTTTTTTTTTTTTTTTTACCTATTTCTTCATTCTCTACATCCCTTTAGCCACTAAGTTTGTTGGTGCCCCTTTGAAAACATCTCTTGTGTCCATTTCTCTCTAAGCTCTTACCAGTGTTGCTATGGTCCAGGTGCTACGTCTTTGCTCAAATCTTTTAGTTGGTGCCCTGCCCCACACTTCTCGCTTTCTCTGTTAGTTGGGGCACCATTTTCAGACTAACCATATGAAAACCCTTCTTTACTTTTGTCACTGCCTGGTTTAGAGCCCGTTGCCGGGTCCTCCTGTCCTGTAATGAAACACAGACTCCCCAGACCAGCATGCGTCCCTTCTTGCTTCTGATTTCTTTTGTTTCACATTATTGTTCTTTCTAATTTCTTAGGACAAATACTGAGTTCTTGTATTCTTTTGATACTTTTTTCTTACACGAATAGAATGTATTTGAAGCCAACTACTTGTGATTATGAATCTGAAAAGTATTTTAATGAACGGATGTGTTCAGTACACTATGCTGCATTGATATATTCTTTAAATATATAAACTGTTTCTGTAAATATAAAACTGTTTCTAGCAGTGCTATTCATCGTCTGCCTTGGGATAGAATTGTTTTTATTGTAAAAAACCATAAGACATGAAATCTAGCCTCTAAACAAATGTCCAAGTGCATATTACACTATTGTTACCTGTAAGTACTGTGTTGTACATCATGTCCCTAGAACTTTCTCATCCTGCATGACTGAAACTCTACATCCTTTGAGTAGCTACTCTCCGTTTCTCCCTCCCTACCCCCTGTACCTAGCAACCATCTTCCTGGTTTTTTTGTTTGTTTGTTTGTTTTTTGAGTTTGACTATTTTAGATACCTTACATAAAGGGACTCATGCAGTATGTGTCCTGTGATTGGCTTATTTCAGGTCACGTAATGTCCTCAAGGCACATCTATTACTAATAGGGTTTCCTTTTTATGGCTGATTACTATTCCATTGTCCGCCTATACCACATTTTCTTTCTTTATTCATCCATTAATGGACATATAAATTGTATCTACTTCTTCGCTATTTTAAGCAATACTGCAATGAACTTGGGAGTGCAAGTATCTCTTCAAGATCCTGATTTCAATTCTTAGGAACTAAACATATTCTCTTCATATCCAGAAATCACACATCTTACTCTTTACTCAGGGAAGTTACAACGTATGCCTACACAAAACCTGCACAGGGATGTCAGTAGCAGCTTTGTTCATATTTGCCAAAACTAGGAAGCAACCAGATATCCTGCAGTAAGTAGAAGGATGAATCAACTAGGATACCTCCATACGATGGAATGTTATTCAGCACCAAAAGGAGCTATCAAGCCATGAAAAGACATGGGGCAGACTTAAATGCGTATTAGTAAGTAAAAGAAGCCAGCCTGAAAAGGGTACATACTCTATGATTCCAACCAAATGACTTTATGGAACAACCAAAACTCCGAAGACAGTAGAAAGATCAGTGGTTTTCTGGAGTTTGGGAAAGGGAGAAATGAATAGGCAGGCACAGGATTTTTAGGGCAGTGAAACTCCTCTCTATTGCACTATACTACTGAATACATGTCATTCAATTTACCTTTCTCCATAGAATGTACAACACCAAGAGTAAACCCTAATGTGAACTATGGACTCTGGGTGATAATGATGTCAGTGTAAGTTCATCAGTTGTAATAAACATACCACTCTGGAAGGAGATGTTGATAATGGGGGGGCACTCTTCACATACGGTGGCAGAGAGTATAGGGGCAATCTCTGTACCTTCTGCCCAATTTTGCTGTGAGCCTAAAACTGCCATTAAAAAAGTCAATTGAAAATACGATTTTTATGCTACCATTAGAGTATTACAGTATTGTCTGTTTGGCCATTTATTTACCCTTCCTAGGGAACTTGACTATGCTGTTGAGCACCCTTCCATTTCATCCTGTTGGACTCCTGTTAGCATTTGTTGTAAGGCAAATCTACTGGTAATGAACTTCCACGGTTTTTGTTTGTTTGAGAAAGACTTTCTTTTTCCTTCACTTTTGACGCAGAAAATTTTGCTGTATTTGGTCTTCTTCACTGGCATCTGTTTGCCTTTTATAAAAAATATATGTTCTATACCTTTGTTGATATTCTCATTCATGCATCATCTTTATGATGTTATTTTTAATTCTTAAGTAAGTCATGTACTTCCATTTCTTTAAGGTCAGTTTCTGGAGATTTATTTTGTTCTTTAGATTGGGCTATGTGTCCCTGTTTTTTTTTTTTTTTTTCATTGTCTCACAATTTTGTGTTGGGATTTGTGATTTTGAAAAAAGAGCCACCTCTCCTAACCTTTACAGACTGTTTTCATACCGAGGAAGATGCTCACTAGTTGCTCTGGCTAGAGATTCCGGGAGCCTCCGAGGCATTTTGTGGGGGTGTGATACGAGAGCTCTGGACTTGTGTATACTGTTTCTCGTTGTGAGGGGCTTTCTAGTTTATTTTTCAGGGGCTCATAATTTGTTGTACCACCTGGTGTCTGTCTGCCAGATAATGACTGCAAGTCATTTGCTTCTCCAGCAGCCAGCTGCCCCCCACCCTCCTTCTCAGCAGTGGATCCCAGGCATTTAAAGTATGCTGGCTCCTTGTCAGTACCCCAAGTCAGGGGAGACAGATACTAGGTCCTTGGCCAACTTTCCACAAAGCTGGAACACTGGATGTGCATCTCCCTGTGGGGGAAGACTTGAATTGTGCACCTTCTGCAGCTTGTGCTGATAGCACGCCACCCCTGCCACCTCCCAACACCTCTCTCCTTTGTTCTCATGGACCTGCATGCATCCAAATTAGACCCGTTCTGTGGGAGCCCCAGACAATCAAGTGAGTTGAGACAGAAACAGTCCCTCTGGCAACCTTCTCAAAAGCTGGAACTGGGGACACATGCGCCATGCTTGTCTTGGCCCCCATGGGAGAAGTCATGGCTAGGGGCATTACCTCCAAGTGCTGAGCTGTGACAGGTTGGGTTGCAGCCTTGGTGCCCATAAGGTAAAATTGCTCTTTCCTGTTTCGTTGGGGTTCTTCTCAGTTTTGCGTTCGTCTAGGGAGCTGCAACTTCTTCACTGGAGTAGGGAAGTCTCATAAAGTTATTTTGGTCCATATGTTGTGAAATCAGTGCTTCCATAGGAGAATGAGGGCTGGGACTTCTACTATCTTGCTGATGCCACTCCTTTTATTTAACTTTCTTCTTGAATGGATAAGGTATTTAAGGCTTCATATTTTCTTCTAATTAGTGCTTTCACTGTGACCTACAGGGTTGTGGTGGAAATTAGTCCCAGTTTCCTTAATTTCTAAATACTAATTTTGCTTTTGAATTTATTATTTATTATTTATTTTCATTAAATTTGTCTTATTACTGTAAAATCTTTCTAAATATGAATTTATTTTTTATTAAGAGTTATCTAAGGTCTATGGGGCACCTGGGTGGCTCAGTGGGTTAAGCCTCTGCTTTCGGCTCAGGTCGTGATCTCAGGGTCCTGGGATCAAGCCCCTCATCGGGCTCTCTGCTCAGCAGGGAGCCTGCTTCCCTCTCTTTCTCTCTGCCTGCCTTTCTGCCTACTTGTGATCTCTCTCTGTCAAATAAATAAATGGAATCTTTAAAAAAAAGAGTTATCTAAGGTCTATAACTCAATTTTTAAGTATTCACTTAAATGTGGTCATTTGTTATTTTTCATTTCTGTTTCAGTAGGACTATGATCAGAGGATGTAACCTATAAAATCTCAATTTTTAGAATATATTAAGGTTCTTTGTGACCAAGCATGTGATTAATTTTTGTAAACAAACATTCCATGAACATAATGAAAATCTATAGTCTCTGGCAAATGAACATAGAGATATGTCTATGAATCCACATCAAATGTACTGACATCATTAAATCCCTATGTCATTCATTGTTTTTTTTTGCTAATCTGTCCAGTTTTTAGAATATTAGAAAGGCAAATTAAAAATATTATACTTTAACTTGAATTTTTACAACATTATCCTGTGCACTCAATAATTTTTATTTATGTATCTAGATACCTTGCCTGGTACTTAAGAATTTATGTCTTCACATACCTTTCTTATCACTTATTCTTTTTTCTTTCTTATAATCTTTTTATTTTTAGAATTTTTAACGAAAAATTCTAATGTTATTAAAAGTATTGTCACTTCTGATTTCTCTCTCTCTCACTTTTGGTTTGCATTTGCCTGTCTCCTTACTTTCAAACCTTTCTATTTCACAGTTCTTTAAAATGTGTTTTCAAATAAGATATGACTGAGTTTTCTTTTAAATTTCATCTATTCACATGATAGTCTGTCTTTTTATGGAATAAGCCAGTTCTTTCATATGTATCATATAGACTGATACAATTTATTTTACCTCCATAATTGATGTCTATTACTTTTTAAAACTATTATTTGTTTTTTTCCCCCTTTTGCAGTTTTTTCAATCAAGTTACTTCTCATTTTCCTTTTGTAGCTGCAAAACTTTTATTAAAGTTACTAATCTTCAAATGAAGAAAATACCCTATTAAAATGAATATTAATAGCAACCTCAGCAGAGAAAAGGAGAACTGAAAAGCAATGTGAAGAGGTTGTAGTCAAAGAGGAAAGGGTAGCCCAAGCTACTGGGTTTAAGTAACTGAGGATGTGTTCTCTATTACACATAAAAACTTCAATGAAATCTTGCCATTTTCATCAACATGGATGGAATTAGAGGGTATTATGCTAAGCGAAATAAGTCAATCAGAGAAAGATAATTATCATATGATCTCTCTGATGTGAAGACTTTGAGAGGCAGGTCAGAGGGTTGAGGGGGTGAGGGGGGGAAATGAAACAAGATGGATAGGCAAGGAGACAAACCATAAGAGAGTCTCAGTCTCACAAAACAAACTGAGGGTTGCTGTGGGCTAGGGCACTTGGGCTCGGGTGGCTGGGTTATGGACATTGGGGAGGGTATGTGCTATGGTGAGTGCTGTGAATTATGTAAGCCTGATGATTCACAGACCTGTACCCTTGGGGCAAATAATACATTATATGTTAATTTTAAAAAAAGCAACAAACTTCAGGTTCTACCTAAATATGACAAGTTTTTCCCTTCCCCATTACGGGCTGCCTCCCAGAATCTCTCTCGAGTCATTCTACATATGCAGGGCACAAAGTACTGTGTTTGGCTTCAGGAGCCATTCACTGGGTGCGAGGCTGGTGAATTTTATAGCTATTGAACTAAATAACCCCTACATTCCTTCCAGCTCAAGAAAGTTTGGTTCTTTACAGATCCTTATCTCCTCTGAAACAATTAAGAATTATATATCTGGTACACTTTTCTAAATCTTAATGAGAAAAATCAAGAGAAAAGATATAGCAATGTGCATTTAGTCAATGATTACTTAAGATCTTTCACCTTTATTACTTTTCTTCCAACCTATTCCTTTTCCTCTTATTGTCTGGCAATTCTCCCAGCTCCATGGAGCATACCCCACTAGAATCAGAACATAGATTTTTACTATGAGCCTCGGGCAGCAAAATGAAGTGAAGAGCTGGAAATTTCCAAGTGAATTCACTCTGCATTGGTAGGAAAACAAAACAAGTATGAAGAAGTCGTCTGAAAATGTAGATTTTTAATATAACAGATAGTAGAGCACATTATGATCCCTTTATTATTCTTATTTAGATATTTAAGCAGTACATTTATTACTATAAGAGAGCTAAGGGCCTCTCCTGTGGTTCTCAAAACCAACTCTACATCACAATCTCCTGGGAAGGTTCTTTTTAAATGAGAATTTTTAGACGGGACTCCAGAGAGTGTGACTTAGTAGGTTTCACATGAGACCTATGAATCTGTATTTTGGAATTTCCTCTTGAATTACTCCGATCCATTCAAAGTTTGAGGAACTACTGAGAAAAATGCAAAAATCAATTTGCTGTTTCTTACTCTATGATTTTAATGCATAACAATCTTAAGGTCAGAAATCTTGACTATTTTGAATGAACTGTCCAGCCAGTATGGGTAGTTTAATTCCAATCAGAATAAATAAGTATGCAGTCCATGTATCAAATTTAAAGTAATTGTGAAACTTTACTGGAAGGTCCCAGAATCTGCTGTCCCTCTTAGAGACAGCCTAAAACCGAAAACAGACTTTCTGTCTTTGTTTAATTTTAGCACATTTCGTGTGATCAGTTTTTTGTTAGATCATATATTTAGAGTAAATAAGAATGTAATAAACACCAAAGACATAAAACGTTCAGAGCCACATTAAAGTTGAACACCAAGTCACCTTTTACTGAACAATATCACAGTCTAGCAGGAACAGGAACACAAAACTAGAACACTGATTGAGACACGTTCTTGCCCATGGAGCAATACACTTCTAGTCTTTCACATGCCAAAGTGCAGTGGCCTATTTTAAAGGAGTTGGTGATAAGAGATATTGCAAACATGCATGGCCAGCAAGAACATGGAAACACAGGCTAAGGTGGATTATTGATTGCTCATGGGCAAGCCATCTATTCATTTTACTTTGGTCTCTTATTTGGAGATTTAAGATTTAATATATATTAAGATATTAAGATTTAATATATATATATATTTGAAAATCTGGTGGAGCATCAAAAAATTGGTGCAGCTGGATTTGAGACTGCAATTTTATTTTTAACCTGTGTCATATATATGCAGATTTAGTTGCAGTGAGCAGTCTTCTAGCACATAAATGGAATAATCCAAATTGAAATTCCTTCCTATAAAAGCCATCTTTTCATCCAAACTCTTTGTTTGGGTTTTTCAGATGTGAGCTTGCTACCCTCTCTCACTCCTGACCTTGTGTAAAAAACACTTAAAATGTTCAGAAAGGTGAAGAGCAATCATTAAACCACAAGAGTAATTATTGTCAAGGAAGAAAAACTAATCAAGTTGGTGAAAGGAATTGGACTTTAAAAAAGATTTTCATTGTTGTTTAATATATCCCCACTTAACAATTGAAGTATTGCAAACACACACTCGAGCTGTCCTAGGGATCTCGAATGATAATTTTAGTGTTTAATACGTAGGGCGGCAAGTTCGTAGCTTACCTTCCTGATCATTCATATCTATAAAGTGGGTTACTTATAATTTTCTCTTGGTACTTTATAGGCAGATTGATTTTAAGATAGTACAGTGGATAGACTGTGTTGCTCTGTAGCTTTTTAATAGCAAGGTTGCTCCTTTGTAGAAAGTGAAGTACCTTGGACGATACATTGATATTTTCATTCACGGGGTTCTATGGAATGTTTTACACACTAAGGGCACTGTAGCTGTCTGCAAGTACCAATGGCCCACTTCAACGTCAAGTACCCTCATGTTGCCCATTCACTGTGGCTCACTTGAGTAAGAGGTATCCGAGAAGTATTTGACCAACTTGGTGTTCCTGTGAGAATTATGATGATTCTTATCCTGGAGACATTACATTGGAGACATTGTTGCCTGGAGGCAACAACAAAACACACTAAGTAAATGATTCATCTGGTCCCGGGGACCCTATGTTGGCTGAGTCTCTTAGATTGTATGTCTTGAATCTGTATGTTGACCCTTCATTCCTTCAACAAAACGGTGCAGAATTATCATAACATCAAGAAGGAAATTGGTTTTGAAAGGGTGTTTACTGGGAAAAATAGGAAATCCCCATTTCTATAACGGGGGATGGGATATTTAAGAAATGATGAAGAGCAAGTGAGGGTTGTATAGATTAAGCACCAAAATAATGATACAGAAAATTTGTGGAAAGAAAGGCTGGTGAACATGGAAATGTTTGAGAAAGGATGTGGGCGTGTTGTTGGTCCTTTAATAGTGAAAGGGACTTAGATAAATGTGGAAGAAAGACAAGGAATGAAAGTCTATGGAATATTAATAGTATAAACACAAGCACAGAAATAATATAGCCCTTGGCCTAGTTAGAGGCAACTTAGAAATCTTTTTGGGTAACTCTAGGTTATTTTTGTTTTTTGGGGTTTTTTTTGTTTGTTTTTTCATTTTGTTTTGTTTTTGACAGGAAAAGTAAGAAATAAGGCTGGAAAGAGAGGTTAGGACAAGAAAATGAGCAGAAGATACAGACAATTCAAAGAGCAAATTGAAAATGCCAGTTGCATATGGAAAAGTGTTCCAATTCCTATTGGTTGAGGGAATGTGCATTATCAAAGTTACCATTTAAATCCCTTAGGTATGCAAAAGTTTAAAAGATCTAAAGTACCTAATATAGAGAGGATATGGAGTAAAAGATGCTATAATAGAGACACCTAGTGTCTTCTCTATTTTTTAAAAAAAATTATTTGAGAACAGTTGACACACAGTATTACATTAGTTTCATATGTGCAACACAGTGATTTAACTTCTCTGTAAATTATGCTGTGCTCACCACAAGTGTAGCAACTGTCTGTCACCATACAAAGCTACTACAGTATCATTGACTATATTCCCGATGATGTGCCTTTCATTCCCATGACTACTCATTCCATGACTGGAAAACTATATCTCCCACTTCGCGTCACAAATTTTGTCCATCCCTCCACCCCTCATCCTGTGGTCTGCTCTCTTGCTGGACACATAAAGGATTGCACTACTTTGCCCTTTTGCAATTATATGTGGCTAATGAATGGACAATATGAGTAACTGTGAGTTCTGTATCAAAGCACTCAATTGTCATTGCAGTTAGCTTTTCTCCTCTTTCACCTATCATGATTGTAGATGAGACTTTACATAATTGAGGCTTCCAGATGATTGTTGAGATGACAGCCCAGTATGCTAAGAAGTTTGAGTTATTGCATAAAGAATAATTGGCTTGGAGAATTGCCTGGGTTCACATCTGATTTTACATGAATAAAAAATAAATGGTTTTTTGTGTTAGCCCTTAAAATTTTGGGGTAGTTATTTGCCATAGCATAACTGAATCTACTCAGACTCACCCACATATTTTCCTACATTGATGAAAGTATTGTGAAGAGTTAAGGCTCGTTGGGAGGTAAGCTAATAGCACCTACTAAAATAAAACTACATAAACCTTTTGACCCATCAAATTCACTGCTGGGAATTTATCCCATAGAGATAAAAGTACCAGTTAGTAAAGCCATTACAAGGATACTTATCGTGGCATTGTTTTTTAATGGCCAATAAAAGAAAGTCTCCCTAATCAGGGAATGTTTCCATAATTATGCTTCCTGAACCCAGCTACACATCGTGGTGTCTTGGGCAAATTATTTTAAAATGTTCATTCCACAGAATATTACACAGCCCTTAGAAAGAATGAATTTGAGTTCTGGGAGATGATGAAGAGTTTTAAATAAGGCATAACATTTTACATACTATGATCTAATTTGTGGAAATAAGTAAGAATAAAAACTTTAAAAATTTATTTATACATATATCTCTACAGGGTTATGTAAGTATGGAGGAAAAGCAGGAAAAGAGGCATATTAGTAGATAGTGTTGGGAGATGGAGTATTGACACAGGGAAGGAAGAGTACAAGTTTGTTCTATTCTGATTTCTTCATCCTCCTACTTCCTACTATAATATTTTATATTATTTATTTAATAAATTAAATATTTATTTATAAATATTTTATAATATTTATATTATTTATATCCTCCTACTATAATATTTTATATATTATATAATATATAACATATATTATATTTTACATATATGTAATATTCACTTATATGAAAAATATTTTAAACTTCTTTGAAAAAGCAACTCCTCTGTTGGAAGGAGTTGGTTACTATAATGAAAGCAGTCAGCTCATCACAAGGGGTGCACTGATTAACAACAGGGCATATTTTTCAGAGGGTTAACCACAAGTCCCAATTCATCCTGGCACAGCCCTACAAATAACACTCAAGGCCATGAATTATATATACTGGAGGAAATCTGAAGGAAAAGATATTTTAGACTTGAGGGGCTCCCCCCCCAGATGCTGTCTTCCAGAGTTCCTACTTGCAATATCCCATTTTAATAGCAATATATATTTAACATAATTTTAGTTGCCTATTTAATATAAATTTAAAATATTACTCCTTAAAACAGGATGTTCCTGGCTGCCTCTCTACTTGATAAAATCTTAAAAAAAAAAAAAAAAAAAGATGTTCTTTCTCAAATCTTAGATTCTTCCATTGTAACTCTCTTTGGTCATTTTATTTATTTTTTAATTCTTTGTATTCTTTCCGTTTGCATTTCAGAAACATAAAGTTTACCTGAAGTCTTTTTTTTTTTTTTTAATGGGGTAAACGATTGATCCGTTTACCTCCCTCTTAGAAGAATGGTAAGGGAATTTTCCAAGCCAGAATTCTACCTGTGATCTCTCACAATATTCTTACAACATATGTTGTCCTGGAACATGTGAAGAGTGCTAATGCTGTATTCCCAGGGCACACTCACAAGGATTGCTTCCCACTACTCTTTGATTTTTAAGTATCCATTTAATTACTTATTTTGATATGTCTCTTTCTCAAATTCACAAGAATCGGAAGACAGTGAGTTTTAATTTTCAGACTTACATCGCTTTAATGTTTTGGGCCAATGCCAACCATTTGGGTTTGATAAGACTTGTATTGGTTGCTACACTGTTTTAGGCTTTCCAGAACCATAATGGTTCATTATGTTTAGTTAGTATATCACGGTTTAAAGGCACATGGTCTGAAAACACTGGATAAACATAAGCTAATTTCAATATCTTTCTTAAAAGAAACTGACCTTGAAGTGCCAAGAATTTTAGTCAGTTTAGTAAATTCAAAGAAAGTGCTATCAAAACAGGTGACTTGGTAGCATGCATCCTGCTGATTCTTCTGTTACTTGACTGAGATCTTGTTTTATAACACTCAGATATTAAATACTCAGAGTTTTTGAATAAATATTAACATGTTGCTAAATGTAGACAATGTAAGCTTCATAAGAACAGTTTTGTGGTTTTTTTTCCTTTTCCTGACTGGTTCACTACTGCATACCGAAACTAAAGCAATGCCTACTATGTAGTAGACACTTAGCAAGTTTTCTTCAAGGAGATAAGATTCAAATTTAGGAAAAAAACATGGGAAACAAACATGGCAATGAGTCTAGAGTGGCGTTTAAACAAGACAGACTCTGTTGAAGTCACCGTACTCTGGTTTTGGTGGCTCAGTTGGGTAGAACCTTTGGAAAATAATCTTCAGATGGTTTGAGCGAGTGTCCCATCTTTGGAATTAAAGATCTGGTAAAACACTTTCTTTAAATGTTTTGGTAGAGTACACAGAACATAAAAGTTACAATTTTAACCATTCTTCAGTACACACTACCATGGCAAGAAGCACATTCACATTGTTGTGCATCCATCACCACTACCCATCTCCAGAACTCATTTTCCCAAATTAAAACTCTGTACCATTCAGGCAATTCCCCACTCTCCCTCCTACCCCCATCCCCCAGTTCCTAGTAACCAGTATCCTCCTTTCTGTCTCTATGCATTTGAGTATTCTAAGTGGCTCTTATGTGTGGAATTGTATACTTGTCCTTTTGTGTCTGGCTCATTTTACCTGGTAAAACAGTTGTTTGCAAACCCACAAAGGGGCACCTAGGTGGCTCAGATGCTTAAGTGTCTGCTTTTGGCTCAGGTCATGATCTCCAGGTCTTGGGATTGAGCCCCGCATCAGGCTCCTTTCACAGTGGGGAGTCTGCTTCTCCCTCTCTGCCTGCTCATGCTCTCTCTCTCTCTCTGTATCTCTCTGTCTCAAATGAATAAATAAAATCTTTAAAAAAATAAATTAAACCCAGGCAAAGTATATATACTAGGTAATTTGTACCAATGGAAGAACAGATCATCATTTTTTTTTTTCACAAACAAAATCATTTGTCCCTTAGAGTTTTCCATGAGGCCTGAGTTAAGTGCAGGCAGTAATTGGAACTCCTTTACTGGAATTTTTGATAAAGGCCTAGCTCCTGTCTCACCCAAGGCATAGTAATGGCTCACACCTTGGGAATGATATTTGGGTGTTTGTATTACTTGAACAAGGCATTCTGGATATGTTTGTCACGTCAAGAAATTGTTTACTATGTTTAAGGATGGAAAGTTTATCAGACCTACTGACCTTTTGGAGCATTTCCCAATAAGAAAAAGTTGCTCACATTTCTTAGCAGCATGAATGTACATTTAATTACTTAGTATGCCTGTGGTATAATTTTTCTTCCCTATAAAGGTAGGGCAGCACATTAGAAAGGTTAAGAATCTCATTCTAATTGGAGCCACAAAATATCGTTAATTAAATCCCCACAGGAGTCCCTCTGGATTGAACTACATATATTGAACTCATGGAAGATTATCCAGTCTAATACTTTTACTTCTCTAAAGGAGTATAGCATAGTTTCTTTTTCGATTATGATCTTTAAAATGCACACTTACACCCTTTTTCCAGATGACTGTAAGATTTGTAAATCTCTTTCACAAGAAAAATGTCTCTTCCAGTACGTATTCCATTAATACTACTAATTCTACCAATAGACCATGCAGTGTCTTCAACCCTCAAAAAAGATGCCCAGTGGAAGATTTTCATTTTCTGTTTTTTGATGGGACAAAATCATAACCAGGTTTTCTTTATATCTTTAAAGTCCCTTTACAATGAATCCTTGTGTAGACTATAGTAAAAGGATTTCAGAGTCCCATCAGACAGATTAACTGGTCCAATCCTCTTCCTTCTAGCAAAATTGTGCTCATAATGCAGTATACCCAACTTCCCAAGTGTACTTTGAAGCGTTTTTACTGTAGGTAAATTCAAAGTATAATTTTACCTTTCTTTATAGCTCCATTTGCCCTCCGGTGATCCATATGAAGTTCAGGCAATTCTGTGTAGTTCTTTTAAAGTTTATGTGGTTTTCCCTGGAAAGAGTTAGATGTGTCAATAACTGTTGCCCGTTGAATTTTTTTTTTTTTGCCTGTTGAATTTTTTTATTGTAAATTCTAAAACGGTGTCTTGTGTAGAAGTCCCCTACAATTGCTGCCCGCCCATGAAAGGTAAATGTCCAAACTTGCTTGATATGGCTAATAAAGCCATTGAAGATATTTTCAGGACCAGTCTCACCATTCCCTGGGGATTTTGAACTCACTGAGAACTAGCTGAGAAACAGACATAAAATTCACATACCAAATATAAATTATTCCTCCTCCACCCTCCAGAAAATCTGTATTGAAGAAAATGGCTTGGAATTCTGATAAAAATGGCCTTTTTATGTATTTCTCCTCTCCCCCCCACACCTCCCCAACATTCAGTTATTGAGCAGAGAAACTCTACTCCCAACCTTTGCGCTCTCAGCTATCGCTTTGAGATCAGAAAGCAGAACACAGTCATTCAGTGTTCCGGGTAGGTTGAGAAAGATGTAGTGTGGGTCACTGAATACATTAACCTTCCCCCGAAGGAGAATAAGGACCAGTGGATCTCGTATTCTTTTCTTCTCTCCAGTCAGATGAAGGATTAAGCCACGGCGAGTTAAAAAGAGATACTATCCAGTACCTCCAAGAAAATAGCACTTTCAGTTGTGTGTACCACCCACAAATTGGCAGGAAGGAAATGATAGTGTCCCCTAAAGAGAGACCATCGGTGAAGTTGTCTTTGTTGGCTTTCTTTTTAATCTTTCACTGCCTCTTCTCCTCCAGTACCATCTACCTTATAGTATGAAATATCTCCAGGGCATGTGTATTTTTCTCTGCCTCTCATTCCATGTGCTCTCATGCTTCACCTGCTAAACTGGTTGTTAGCTGTCCTTTAAGACCTGGTTCAAGTGTTAGTTTCTCTCTTATGCCTTTCTTGACTCCATCAGGTAGACATGACCCTTGTATCTCCTATGTCCTCAAGGTACTTTATACTTCCCTTACTATACTGATTAAACTGTGCTGCAATTATTTTTTAATGTGTTTGTCTTCCTAAATAGATTGTGAAAACATAGAAAATATCTGGCATATAATGTGCTTATGAATGAATGAAGGAATGAATGAATGATCGAATGATAGTGAGAAACCGTAAGTCCAGTGCTTATATTTGTTTTGCCACTAACCACACCACGTCTGTGTTGCTCTTCGGAGGGCTAGGCCCCCGGAGCTGGCTCGCAGTGAGACCCGTCTTGGCCCAGATGCCCTTTCAGCTGGGCAGGATTTGGTGTAAGTGACTCCATCTTCCACTGGAGGTGTTGTGTTTCTCTCCCAAGTCCGTCCAGGCTGCTGGGATGGGGGCGGGAGTGGGGTAGAATAGGGTGTCACCCCGCCATCTTGACCCTGGGGAGGGGGATTCTCAGTGCGTTGTTCAGGAGGCCCTCACAGAAAAGCAAACGGTTTCCCTTCCTGTGTCTCAGGCTTTCGTCAGATCCCCACCGTCAAGCTGTCTGCGCCCAGCTGTCCCCATGCCAGGTGCCACAGTCCTCCTATGTCTTCTCTCTGGGGCAGGGCTGGGATTCAAAACTCCAAATCTCGAAGAGCTCGGCAAAGCCTGGACTCATTTCACTCCTCTGGATGAGAGCCTTGTGGCGTGCCTGGCACCATTCTGTCCCAGAAAAGCAGTTGCTTAGTGCACGGTGGCTGGAGTCTATTGTGTGATGCACAGTGAGAAGCTGAGACCAGGTTATCTGCCTTCTGTGGGTGCCTCTGCCCCTTGCTGCTGAATGGCCACGCAGGGACTTCCCATCAACCCTTTGTCCTTGGACAGGCAGAATACCCTTTTCCAAAGGTGCTCCAGGAGGGGGAGCACTTTCTCCCGGGTGACCCAGGGGATCCTCTTACCAGTAAGGTGTATGGTGCGAATCCCATGCTCCACTCTCTCCCTTTCTCCTTGACTTTGCTCCGTGAAAATGGCTCTCTCCCCTTCCTGGCACCATGGCTTTTTTCTCCCCCCAATTCATGGCTCTGAACCTCGCATCTGCCATGTTCTCTCCCTCCAGTTGTGCAGATTGTCTTCTTAATCCTCAGGTTGATTTCCTGGTTGTTCAAAATGATTGGATGTTGATCTAGTTGTGTTTAAGGGATAAGGCAAGTTAAGGGTCCCCCCAATACTCTGCCATCTTAACGTCTCCCCTCCCCAGAGAATGTGATCTTAAGTGGTATGCAGAACATCTTTCAGATTAAATTGAAACACTTGAACCTTAACCCTTTTGCAAGTTTCATGATACTACAGTAAGCATTCTTTAAAAAATGTAATAAGAATTGACATTTGTTGTTCAGTGAAATGACTTTGAAATGCTCTAATACCCTAGATGCCTTCTAAAATATACAAGAGAAAAAAATCAATGGCTGCTCAACGTAGTTTAACATTAAATGTATTCCAATATTCTCAAGACTAAATAATTTCTGGCAGATATGGGAATTCCTAATCAAAATATTTGCCTAATAGGAATTATAGTAGCTAATATTGAGTGCTTACTACATGCCAGGCAGTCATGGAAGTTTCTCACATGGATCTACCATGTAAGATTCATATCACCCTCTTTTTAGAGGTAGGAAAGTTGAGGCATAGAAAGGTTAAGAGGTAAGTGGAAGAAACTCTCTCAGAACGATGACAGTTTGGCTATAGAGTCTGCACTCCTATTGATAATCTATCTTGTGGCCTGCCCCTGTCCAGTCCCTCTGAATAAATAGCCCATGGTATTCTTAGCTATGTTTAGCACTGACAAAACTATATTAATAGTGAAATTTAAGGCATTAATTTTTAACATCATTCAGCCAAAAGCGAAATGGAAGTTTTTGTAGTGCTTTACTCAGCACATCTAAAGTAACTGTACAATCCTAACAGTGTTTCATCTTCTGTTGCGGTTAGAGTCTGGGGATCACACAAAAAAGCTGATTTCGGGCACTCTTAGTCATAGTTAGATAACATAGACCAGTAGAATTAAAGGAAGTGTAAAGTCTCAAGTTAATTATTCCGCTTAAGTTCAAATGCCTTATTAGCAAATAAGATTGTTATATAATCACAAAGATGTTTAAAAAGAGAGAGACTCAGGATATAATAAACACCAACCTCCCGATAAACATATTCCTACATAAATAATGTTTAATCAAACACATCTTCCCTTCTCGGTCTTGTTTCACGCTTTCCCTTCCTTGTCTTGTTCCAGATAGCTACAAGACTGTCTAAATTAACTTGTTATGGAATTATATGATCCAAGATCACTTCTCTACTCTTCTCTGTTCGTCCCCTCCATGGACAGAATATCAACACAATCTGCCCTTTTTTTCTCAGCGAGTTTTCCATGATGGCCATTTTGCCCACACATGGACACCGCGATCCTTCCAACCATCTTTCTTTTAATTTTCTTGAGGTTACCTCATGAGCATGTTCTTACTTCCTGCTTCCCTTGTTTCCCATTCTTCGATTTGAGAATTTAAAAATTTTATGCATGTCATGGTTTTATAAACACAAAAGCGATGCCACAAATAGATACAGTTGTATCATGGAGAAGCGATGGCTTATGTTTCAAAGTGAAATAAGACAATAAGCAGAGCCACCCCCCTGAGTTCTCAGCAGTCCCCTTTAGACTCTTCATCAACGTCTCCATCTACTCCCTCATCCTCTTTTAATTAAAACTGTGCCTCCATAAGGAGTAGCCCTCAAGAGAAATAAACCACCATTTTTTTTATTTAAGTTTATAGGTTTTTTTATTTTATTTCATTACTAGTTGCAGGAGAGTTATTTTTCTGCTGCAAATGTGCTGAGTTTTGGCTTCATTACGGGCCAAATAAGCTTTTATGTGTTGGCCATGAGACGCACCCTACCGCCATTTGTAACACTGTTTTTATGGGAGAAAATGCTGTGAGTTCCACACAATCAGTTTTCAAATGAACTGCTGGAGCATCACCTGTTTGTCAATTGGGAACTGCCTTTAGGGTTCTGACTCTGTCTCTGATGGTCCTGGATCTGTAATGAAAGTTCTGCATGTATTTGGCTGAGAACTCTCAGCCTCGGTTCACAGGATTCGGTTTCTCTCTCCTCCCTCTGCACATCATGCCTTAAGCCTCTGACCCAAACAGGAGTCTATAGGCACTCTGTGCATGACTTTCGCACCAACAATATGGAGTTGGATAAAAACTTGATTTCTAGTCTTTTAGTAAGTAAATATTTCACATGAAGCGTCCCAACTTCACCTTCTTAATGAGCCAAGATCCCTAGGAACCTGTTAGACACTTTCTCTTATTCTTCATAGATATGTATATGTGTTTATGTGTGTGTGTAAACATACACACACATTATTTTTTTATCTTTCCTATTCTGTTCGCCATTTTAATTCCCGTGCATAATCAGATTCTTCTAAATTATTGGACAAGTCTTCTTAGGAAGAGTTGCAAGTAGGTTTTAAATCAGTTATTCAATGTATTAGCCCATGTATAATAGAATGAGCTATACTAAATTGATCCACTTGCATTAACCCAGGCATTTAAAATGTTTTTCTGACATAGGGAACACACTGTAGGCATGAGTGGGAACAAGAAGAACCACAGGAAGGCTGTTGAGCAATAATCCATGTGGGAGAAGTTGAAAGCTTGGGTAAGGATGGATGTGATGAAAATGATGAGAAGCGGTTGGATCCTAGGTGGTTTCTGAAGGCTAAGCTGCCAAGATATGTAGTATGGGGTGTCAAAGGAGAGAGGGGCAAAAATGATTGAGAACTTTTTGCTTAACCAAGTAGAAAAATCAGGTTGCTGAAAGTCTTCCTGGAGAGTAAATGGGGGTGAGACCTGGTACCAAGAAGTCCCTGTTGGATTTGTTGAGAGATTCCTACAAACCTTCCAGGTATAGATGTTGAATCAGAAATTGGATATAGGGGGGTGCCTGGGTGGCTCAGTGGGTTAAAGCCCCTGCCTTCAGCTTAAGTCATGATCTCAGGGTCCTGGGATTGAGCCCCGCATCGGGCTCTCTGCCCAGCGGGGAGCCTGCTTCCCCCTCTCTCTCTGCCTGCCTCTCTGCCTACTTGTGATCTCTCTCTCTCTCTGTCTAATGAATAAATAAAATCTTTAAAAAAAAAAGAAATTGGATATATGAATGTTAAAAAAAAATCAGCTTTAAGAGGACAAGTGTTATCTCTGGAAGTGAAGAATGTACATTCTTCTAGAACAGTTCTAAGACCTGAGAATAGTGGTAGATTGCTGGGCAGGGAACCCTAGCAATAGGAGAGTGGGATACCACACTTAGAGAAGTGTGACCTGGCCTAAGGTCACACAGAATGGCAGAGTCAAGATCAAAGCTTAGATCTATCTGGTGATTTTGGCAGCCTGTTCTTACCCACTACCGTGAAATATCTCATTAAATGTAGCTTCTTTTCTTCTTTTTTTTAAACTTTCCTGCAAAGAAGAGTTCTGCCCTCTTTTTCAAAACATTTTATAATCATTTTGAACACATATGCTCACCTGATCCATTATACTTCTCTGTGATATCGTGGATTCACCAAGCATTTAGTGCTATTTTCAGGTTTCCCTTTTGCCCTGTATTCATCCTGTTTTCTAGATTCCCTATTCAATATAAACGCACAAAAGAAAGGCTTTGTTTTTTTTTAACCCAATGCTAATGCACTGGATTGACACCCCCCCTCCAGATTCATATGTTGAAGTTTTAACACCCCCCCACCTACCCGCCCCCCCCCCCCCACCAGTGTGATGGTATTTAGAGATGGGGCCTTTGGGAGATAATTAGGTTTAGAACGAGGCATGAGGCTGGGGCCCTGATCATGCGATTAGTGCCCTTATAAGAAGAGCCACCAGAGGGGGTACTCTCCCTCTTTCTCTCTGTCATGTTAGGACCCAGTGGAAAAGACAGCCGTCTGCAAGCCAGGATACAGCTCTTACCCCATACCCATACCTAGTCACACTGGTATCCTTGTCTCAGACTTCTAGCCTTCAGAACTGTGAGAAAATAAATCCTTGTGAAAGCCCACCAGTCTGAGGCACTTGGTAAGGGAAACCTGAACTCCCAGGAAATTACAATCTTTAAACGTTCCTCTAGGTGCTGTGTTATACCCTGGATTTAGTTTCTCATATGTATAAAGCACTTAGCAGTTGGCAAAGGATTTTTCCAGATCTTTCTCTTGCTTACTTAATCATGAGAACAACACTTTGCAGGGGATGGGGATCATGGATCATGGATGTCTTACAATTATAACACATCTATCCCCCTGGCCTCAACTTTGGTAGGTGGTGGTAAGTGGTAGAGGGGGATGGGAATGAAACTCAACTCTTCTGATTTCAAGCCTTGTGCTCTTTCCATGAGAAGAGGCCTCATGACCGCCTTTTTGCCAAGTAGTTATCTGGGGGAGAGGTAGTTAACAGGTTAGCCTCTGGAGCCAAACCCTGAGCTTAAATCCTGCCTCTACTCCTTCCTACATTTGAAACTTCAGGCAAGTTGCTAAAGTTTCTGTGTCTTAATTTCCTTCTCCTGAAGATGGGATAATAGTACTATGTGAATTGTGAGGATTAAATGAGCCAATTCAGGTAAAATGCCTCAAACAGTGCTTAATTCATAGAAAGCACCCTGCAAACATTAGCATTTTAAATTTGAATTCATCATTTTTCTTATGATGCATTTCTAAGAACTGTGTAGTGCCTTCAAGTCCTTAGGACAAAAAGGGAAGAAATCAGTTTAACTTTCTCCTTCTCATCTGTTGTTTTGTTCCACATTGTACATACGATATTTATCATCATCTATTTTATAATAACTCCCCAGATTAATTTTCCATAATTCCTCTTACGTCCAGGCTGAGAGATATTAGTAATCAATTATGACTCCTGTAATCGTCCTCATTATGGACTGTTGGGCAAAAAGCTGCTAATCTCTGTCTCTCAACCTTTGCCCTCTTTCTTTCTCCAGATACATTTTTCTATTGCTTACCATTTAATCATCATAAGACAAATCCTCCTCTCATTAAGAAACAAATTTATTTCCTCTAGAGATCATTATTTACTGTTAGTAACTTTGCACTAATGAAGCCAATCCTTTCGCTGGTTTGCTTTTACCTGCCTGTTTTACTTTATGGCATATTTTCATAAAAATTGGTTTTGTTTGTCCTATTCTCATACTCCATCTCAACTGAACAACATGTTTTGTTAGTGCTATCTGCAGCATGCTAAAGTTAGAATCCTTCTAATTTTGAAACTAGCCCTTTTATACTATTGTTGCCCCAATCGTTTCCCAAGTATGCCACGTGAGAAACTCTTGACAGAAGATGGAACAAAGCAGAGCACCATTTCTAACTTGAATGAGAGTGGCTTAGTGGAATTACGTGTTATCAGTAACATGACGCATTAGAATATAAAGAAGTATGATTCCAAATGGACTGTTAATAACTTTAATAGAGTATGCCAGTACGCACGTCCTTTGTGACCGTAAATATCAGTGAGAGCTTAATGGGTGAGAACACCATCTCCAGAGCGAGCCTGCACGAATTTGTGAGTGGCCTTCCCATGCCCTGGCTTGGTGACCTTCAACTTCTCTGGGCCTCCTTTTCCTCATCTGACAGTCATCAGACTATCAGGAAAATTAAGTGAGTCGGATATGTGTTACCAGTCAGGAGATGTCAGAGGACAACTGAGAAGCGACCTAAAAGCTCTGTGGCTTCATGCAACAGAGGTTGACTTCTCATTTACACGGAGTCTCTTCTGGGGTGGGGGATAGGCCTCTGGGGCCACCAACCTCCATGCAGCTGCTCAGCACGCAGACCCCTTGAATCCTGTAGCTCGGCCAACCCAGCAGGAGGACTCTGCTTCACGACAGCAGGGAAGAGAGGCAGGAGAAGCAGGACGACTGGCACGGGCTTCTCCATGCCACCCCCCAGGAGTGACACATGCCGCTTCAGACGTCCCTGGTGACTAATAGGAGCCCCGTAATGAGGAGAAAAAAGAATGTTTTTTGAACATCACTGGTTCTGCCTGGGTTTATGAAACACTTAGAGCGTTGGCCAGAGAGTAAGAAGCCAGTCCACGCTAGCTATCACTGTGATCCCCCGAAGAGCCGAATGTCATGTGAAGGCGTCAGGAGCTGGGCTGTGCCAAGGGCTGTTATTAGGTTCCGAAGAAAGGGAACTAGAAAATGAATTTGCAGGGCACCTGGGTGGCTCAGTGAGTTACAGCCTCTGCCTTTGGCTCAGGTCATGATCCCAAAGTCCTGGGATCGAGCCCTGCATCAGGCTCTCTGCTCAGTGGATAGCCTGCTTCCCCCTCCCTCTCTGCCTGCCTTTCTGCCTACTTGTGATCTCTCTTTCTCTCTCTCTCTGTCAAATAAATAAGTAAAATCTTTAAAAAAATAAAAGAAAATGAATTTGGATGTTGAGAGGAAAATTTTCTAGTTCTACTGTGGGGTTCTCATTCCTGCCTGCTTTAAATTCAAGTTGCCTTTCCCAGTTTTGCTACCTAAAAATTTTGTGTCATTGAAAACAACCTCTTTTAACTCATAATTTAGTTATCTCATTTGTAAAATGGGGGTAATTACAGCTGCTTGCTCAGAGGATGCATTATAAATGGCTAATTGTTCTAATGTTACAGATCACACAATCAGAAGTCGTTTTGGCTGTTACTCCTCTAGGATATACAACTTCGTATATGCTTTTAATCATTTTTGTTCTCAGTTTCAACATCTGTATCTTGATAATATGGTTGATATTATCTCTAAGGATGCCTCCGTACGTTCTTACGCACCAGTGAGTATCTGTAAATTTGAGAGTTTCTAGGTAGGAGTGTGTGTTTCCAACCTAGTAGGATTAAGTTCACAGGATCCCCCGTCACATGGCTTTTTCTTCACTCACTCATTCCCCAATTCCCAGGATTAAAGCTGACTTGAGAAACATTTTACTACCTCTAGCCCCAGCTTATGAAATTCCACGTTATGTTACCCTGGTTTTTATTTCATCCTTATTCATGTTAATTATGCTTATTGGCATCTACCTTCTTCTAAATGTACACCCCCAAATGTCCCATTGCTTCACCATTCTGTTGAAGCCCATTCCCTACTCCAGTGGATGGATTCTGCCTTCCTCTTATAAAACCTTCCACCAGCGTAGATGCTTAAACTCAGTCTAGCAGGCCAGAGCCTTCTCTTCACTGATAGCCATCATTGTCAAAATAGTTGCCGGTACGTCTAGATATCTGAAGATTACTCCCTTTGAATTCTCTAGAGCTATGTTCAGCTCATTTGTTGAGAGATTCTGATACTTCACTAACCAACGAGTGACCTGGTCTATGGCAAAAATTACCTGTCTTCTGGAGTTTGCCATGCAACTGTAATAATTAATGGATGGTGTGGTCCAGGGCCGTGGTCCAGACGCAATCTGTCGTGGTCACCTCTTTGTGATAAGGTACCCAAGCTGTACTGACCTGAAGAACTCGCATGCATGGTATCTATCAGAGAATCATTGGCAGGGAGGTGTCTTGATAAATGCGTCGCTCCACTTCCTGCCCTCCAATGGGATGTTTAGATAGATGCCCAGGAAACAGTGGAAGACATCAAGAGGTAACACGTCAAAGCAACATCCAGAAATGTCCTGTAAAATTAATTTCTTTTAAGGAAGACTTGCATAGGTAACACATATAAGGAACCTTCAGATTCTGAGTCAAACAGAACTTGGTTCAAAGTCTGGCTTTACCCCCAACTGTTGAAGCCATCTTGGAGTAGCGCCCATTCCTTGGGCGTTCTATTTCCCTGTCTATAAAATGGAAATAGTAATATTAATGAGTTATCAGAGTTGTAAATGTCAAATCAAATACTGTAATAATGTACACTTAACCTAGCTGAGTGACTTTTGGGAAGCCACACAAACTGTCTCAATTACCTCATTTGCCAGTGGGGGATTAAATGACCTAGTATGGTATATTAGTTGTTATCAGTCACTACTATAAATTACCCAAGTTCTTTCATAGAGCCATGGGAAATTATGGGTATGTTGTGACTCAACCCGGCTCTGGCCCAGGGCTGCTGTTAGGTTGCAATGAAAAGGAGCCAGGAAACTTTATTTGAATTTAACGGAGATAGTTTGAGTTGGCTCTACTGCTAACAAAGTGAAACCACAGGCAACATTCTTATAAAACAGAATCAGTATCGGTGAGCCTCTGCCTGCCTGGTCTCGAGGAACTAACCACTCAAACTTCAGTGTGCTCACATTTAGTAGAGGGTATTGGATGAGTTGATTTCTGTGTAGCTCTGAATTGTACTGAATTTCTAGCACATATAAGCCTGTATCTCATTATTTCTCATACGTCTTTTTTTGTTTGTTTGTTTGTTTTTGTCATACGTCTTAAGGAACATTTTTAAACCGTAGTTTTGAAAATGTCTTAAGCAGGGTAGACTAGGCTAGACCCTTGCAAATTAAATATGTATATGCATGAAAATACGGTAGGTAGAAAAATTATAGGTCTGTTTGTTACTATATTATTATCTCAGTATCTCATACAGAAGTATTCATGAATTTCACATTTTAGACTCTCCTTTTCCATTTTATACAATTTTTGATGCTTTCTTTTTTCTTCATGAACTTCCTTTCACCTTTTTTCTTCTCTACATAAAACAGATGCTCTAATATTCAGGCATAAAGCTATATTGCTTGATGAAGGTAGAAAAGAGAAGGAGAAAACAGCAGGAATCCAGACTTGTTTCATTGAGCGATTAGGAAATTTGAAGTATTATTTGGGTTGTCTCCTGAAAAGGGTGGTCCAGGTCAAGTATTATTAACTTTCTGCTTTTGTTTGTGATATTGCAAGTTCCATCAGACTGTTGGAAAAGGACTCTCTGCTTATTATTTTTGTTTTTGTCATTGGAAGTTTTTCAAATGCTATACAAAGTCCCTGAAAATCTAAATGGGACAAAGTTACATTACATATTTTAAAGCCCAGTACTACAATTATGCTAATGTAATTAAGCTTCATGAATATAGTATGCAAATCAAATTGTCAAGAACTATACCAAATAGAATTGTTCTTAAAGATAGAACAGATTGGTTCTGAAATTCTTATAAGGATCACTGTTTCATAAATTCCTAAGCAGAATATCATTTTGTACAATGGAAAAAGTGCTTTAAGAACATCATCATCAATATTTAATTTGTGCATTTTTCTCAGTGGGAGTGACACATTTTGATGTAAAGAAGACAAAATTATATTTGTTTATAATGGAAAGGTTTAAAATACCAGTATCTGAAAAATGTTTACATGCTTTATCTTCCTTCCCCAGCTTTATTGAGATATAATTGACATACAATATTATGTAAATTTAAGGTGTACAATGTGATGATTTGATATATGTATGTATTACAGAACAATTACTACAATAAGATAACATATCCACACATTCATCACCTCAGATAGTTACCTTTTTTTATGGTGAGAATTTCTAAGACTCACTCTCAGCAACTTTCAAGTATAGCATATTACCTTTAACTAGCGTCCCCATGATGTACACTAAGAACTTATTCACCTTATAACTGGAATTTTGTACATCTTAACCACTTCAGACCATTTCTCTCACCTCTCACCTCTGGTGAACACCAATCTGCTTTCTCTTTCTAGGAGTTAATTTTTTTAATATTCCACATATAAGTGGGATCATAGAGGATTTGCCTTTTTCTGTCCAGTTATTTTACTTAGCATAATGCCCTCAAGGTTCATCTATGTTGTTGCAAATGGCAAGAATTTTTTCTTTTTTGTGGTTAAATTATATATTTAATTTTATATGTATGTATGTATATATATAATTATATCTATAACTAACATTTTCTTTATCCATTCTTCTGGTGATGTACACGTAGATTGTTTCAATGTCTTAGCTATTGTGGGGAATGCTGCAGTCAATATGGGGGCAAAGGTATCTCTTGAAGGTAGTCATTTTATTTCCTTCAGATATATACTCAGCACTGGGGTTGCTGGATCATATGGTAGTTCTATTTTTAAATTTTTGAGGAACCTCCACGCTGTTTTCCATAGTGACTATACCAATTTAGATTTCCAATAACAGTGTCTAGGGGTTCCCTTTTCTTCATATTCTTGCCAGCACTTACTATTTCACTTATTATTGATGTTATATCTTATATATAAATAGACTTTTCTCCAGTTGAAGCGTAGCATAATACACCACCTTTTATGAAAAATAGCTTAAATGGAGATGTTCTATGTGCTGTTGATTTTGTTATGAATATAATAACAAAAAAGCTGGTTTGAGCCATTGGAGTGACCCCAAATTCTTATCACATGAAGGTCATGAGGAGCTATTCAAAGGGATCATTGAGGAGAATGGTGATAACTCGGTTGTTTCTTCTGCTCTGGGCCTTCCTGCCTCTCATGTTGACCCAGCTCTTGGGTCTGGCTGTTTTCTGTGACCCTTCTCTGCTGATCACCCCTTGTCTCCCCAGTGTCTAAGGCTTCAGAGGATCCAGAACAGGATCGTAGGGGAAATAAATATGGCCAGGAAGACTGAATTGTTTTGTGTGTAATGTTTTATATTCTATTATAAAATTAACATTTGCTCATTTCTGAAAAATGAGAAGCAAACTGGGAAAAACGAGGAAAGAAGAAAAACCCCCAAACTTTATAACTCCATCACTACGAAGTCTTCTTTTATATCATTGGTATCATCCAAATTTTTGTTACTTTTTTAGCATAACACATATGTTTCTGTTTAGGTGGTCTGTAGACACATACGCACGCACACATTTTGCTTTTTTAACTGAAATAATTTCCCTTGTATTTTTCTGAAGTTATTTTAACATCATTCCATTCCAACATATGTGTGTATCTTGGGGTACATAATGCTTTCCCGGTGTTGGTTAGGCTTTGAGGGTACTGAAGCTCTGTGGCTTCAGCTTTGTTGGCAGAGACCTAAAGAAGGCAAACGACTTCCTGTCGTTTAAAATTGTTTTTTCTCTGCCTATCAAAGCAGAATAGTCTATGAGAGACTATATCCAAAAAAATAGAAAAGGAATTCTTCAGGCACACCAAAAATTGAATTGTAGTAGGCACAACCTATGCCTTCTCCTAAAGTTGAACAAGATGATGAACTTCACTTTGAGAAGAAGGATGAAATTCATCATTGAAAATATTATCTGCTCAACCAAAATCCTTGATTGATTGATGGCAGTGGGTGGTATTTGAATCAGTTACTCTACGTTAGCTTAATTAAATAAATGATTGTACTGGCACAGAACTTGTGTAGCTTATGTGGATTAATTTCTGCCTGATGATCATTATAGAACTGCATACCTTTGCATCTCTTCCCCAACCTTCAGGGAGGAGTCACACACTGGCTAGTACTCTGTAACCCAATCAGGGATAACTGCCTGATCTTTACATGAGAAGATGAGGCCTCAAATGTTGATTCCTTTGTAATGTAGCCTTTCTTTTATCCATGGGTTCCCAGAGGCCTCCCTTCAGAGGTTTCTATTGAAACTTTCATTCTAATTTCCTCTAGGCTATTTGGGGCTGATAATAAATAGAAGTTTCCTTTCCAAAGGGACTGAAGTGTAGTGCTAAGAGCTTTAAATTTTACCAGTGTCTTTGTAGGCATTAGCCTTGCATCGTGAGGGAGCAAGAGGCAGGTGACATTAGGGCTGTTGTATTTCTTTCTCTGCGTGAAATCTCCATCCCCAATTTCTCTCCTGAGATCCTGCCTTATGGCCCACTGCCTGCTGCCCGTTTCCTCTTGGTTGGCCCTCTGAAGCCTAAAAGCTAGCTACCTCATTTGGAAATTTATCACCCTTGTCAAAGAATTCTTGGTATTGTCTTTCTCTATTTCATTTGTTGGCTTCGCCATCTTATTGGTCACCTAGGCCAGAAAGCTGGGAGTCACAGAGATTCCTTTAACTTCCTCATTTCTTACTCTTAATCAGCTGGAAAGTCCTGACATTTCCATCCCTACACGTTTTTCAACCTGTCCTCTCCTCCGAATGCTCTATTCCACAATTGTCTCATCACTTGACTGAATTATCTTAACAGACTCCTAAGTAGTTTGCAACATTTCCAGACTTTTCCACTTCAAACCAATAGCTCCCCAATGGGTTTCTCAAAGACAAATCTCATTTCTCTGGAAAAACTTCTCAGTCCTGCCCAGCATCCGGGCCATATTTTTCAAAGCATTGTTTGCTGATCATCTGCTTCAAAATCACTGGCGGATGGGTGTTGTGCCAAATTCAGATTACTGTACCAAAGGTTTTAGAATTAGAATCTAGTGGGGAACAGAGTCCAAGAACCTGGAGAATAAACAACCTCTCATGTGACTAAGTACTCAAAGCATATGCATCTTTGACCTACCTGTAGAGTAAAATTCAAGGTCTTCCTCAGACCTGGTTCCTATGTACCTCTGTAGACCCTTTTGGCTTCATGCTTTCTGCCCTACTAAGGTGACTGCTCTGAGCATCCCCATAGATCACTGGCTTCCATCCGCTTGTCTTTGCTAGCTCATCCCCAGTAAAGCGCCCTTTCCCCGCTTCTTGGTTTAATCGGGACACAGTCAGGCATGGGGGCTCTCCTCTTACCTTGATATTCAGGGTAGACCAGCAGCTTCCACTTCACGTGGAAATGTGTTAGAAATGTGGACTCTCAACCCCGACCCCTGATGCACACAACAGTCTGCACGTGGCCAGTTCTCAGGCAGTCTGTACACACAGTTCCATTTGAGAAACCTGCTTTGGGAAAAGTCACTAAATCTCTCCATTTGGACAAAAGTTGTGCTCTTTGCAGAGCACTCTTTGTACGCATCTGTCTCTTCCACTGGACTGTGGGCTCCTGGAGGGCAAGAAATCCTCCTTATTATCTCTATATTTGCAGCCCCTCTTATTGTCTGTGGCACATGGAGTGGCTCAACAAATGTTTGTTTATTTAAACTGAGCTGACCTGTAGGTCAGCCTGGAACGAAAAAGCTGGATCCCCGATGAGATGTCCTTTTGCACAGATTTGGTTGCACTTTCATTTTTGGATGCACTTGCTTTTGGCTGAGCTGATGCTGTTTTTGCCTCCTCTTTCTAAATTCACAGATGGTCTAGAGCGTTTGCTCACAGAGAGTGGATTGCTGCCCGATGTGTTTTGCTGTGGGCCAGGCAGCTGGGCTTCCCTGTTGGTTGCTGGCCAGACCCTGCTGGTTGAAGCTTCCCTCAGGGACTGCATATTTGTTTCTTCTTCCAGGAAGAGCCTCATTTGAGTTCAGATGTGTGTGTGTCTTCTGCGTGTGGTGTGCAAGGAAGATTCTTCATTTTCAGGATGTTTTCTCTCTCCACTCGACTAAGTTATTGAAGTTGCTTGTGCCATTTTCACCTCAATCCTAGCATGAATCCTCTGTGACTTGGTTCCAGATTTGATTCCAACTGATAGCTTTCTATCAGTTTCCATCCTCTCTCTTGAATCATTAGACTTCAAACAACATAAAGGTAGATTGTGTCTATTTTTGCTTAATATTATATCTCCTAATATTTAGCATGGTGCCTGGCATATGTGTGGAGTGAATGAATGAATGAATGAATGACACAGATCAAAGTGCGAAGGTAGTGTTACACTCTTAGGTACTTTCTCCTATATGGTCTTTATATTTTTCTGTATTTATTTGTGTAAGCATCATCTTTTTCCCCCCCAAATATGTTTATTTTATGTTTTCAGTTTTACAAGATTGATTGTTCATGCACCACACCCAGTGCTCCATGCAATATGTGCTCTTCTCAATACCCACCACCAGGCTCGCCCAACCCCCCACCCCCTCCCCTCCAAACCCCTCAGTTTGTTGCTCAGAGTCCACAGTCTCTCATGGTTCATCTTCCCCTCCGATTTCCCCCCATTCACCCTTCCCTTCCTTCTCACAATGCCCGCTATGATTTTCTTTATACTCCACACGTAAGTGAGACCATCTTTTGAAGGTATGTTACACTTTACAAAACTTTTGTTACCATTTTATAACACCAGTTCGTTTTTATAATACTTTCTAAATACCAAAAACGCTTCCCTTTAAATTGCCCCAACTGTTAATTCAGTTCTTCATTTAGTGTGATTAGAATCCCTAAGGAAAAAAATCATAGTATGCAGATGACATAATATGAAGGTCTGTGGACTAAGTTTCGTTCACATATACTTATTTACTTTTCATTTTTTGGTCTTACACAATTTTTTTCAAAGTATTTGAATGTTTTGATTGGGGCATGTATGTACCAAGACCCAACATTGCTGATTGTCTTAGGTGCAGCCTGGTTTTCCTATTATCCTTTTGGACTGAAAATGTTTGTTTGCAGCCCATGGTGTATAGGGAAGCACCTGGACTTTGGAGTTAGACTACCTGTGTTCCAGTAGTAACTCTGGCATTTACTAGTTTGAGGATTTCAGGTAAGTCACTGATATGTATTTTATATGTGAAACAGACATATCAGTACCTATTTAACAAAATTGTAAGAAATGAATAAAATTATCTTATATCAGCCACAGACAATGCCTTGACATTTCCCTAATAGTTCCTCAGCTTCATTATTTCTTTGTCGTTGTAGATGATGGAATGCATGTACATGGTATGTTCTTGCTACCTTTTTCATATAGACTTCCTAGCTCCTTAGTGTCACCATTCATCAGTCTTACATTTGTCCTCCCAGTTCACATGTCTTACCCCTCATTTTAGAAATTGTCATGTTCTTCCCCTTCCTACGTGCTTGTAAGTATATGGCTGTTTCCTCCATTATATTTTGAATAACTTGAGGGCAGATCTGTGCCTTGCCCATCTGTCTTTCCTACAGGACCCAAAATGCTTTGCACAAAATAATGCATAAGACTGGTATGTAGAATTGAAAACCAGTTGGGTTAAAAGCATGGAACTCAGAATTCTGAGATTTTCTACTGCTTCCATCACTTATTGGCTGGGTGATATTAGCCATCTGAATTGATCTCCGTGAGCCTAGATTCTTTATCTGTGAAACTGTGAAATGGGGATAGTAATAAAACCTATCTCCTGGAGGTGCCATGAACATTAAATGAATTAATCTCTGTAAAAGGCTAACACTTACTAAGGCTCAATATTTAATATATTTATTTTTATCTTCCTATTTTCTTTGTGTATGGGTACAGGCTGCCAAATAAGCCGTAATTGAGCAACTTGGTATTGCTAATCCTCCCTATTCAATTTCAGGAGAAGTCCTCACTGATTCTAGAGAAGAACAGCCTTTGAAGGCAATGCTCTAACTCAAAAGGCATAAAATTTTTTTTTTTTTGATGGGGAGTTTTAAGATGCAGGAGGTAACTTAACCATCGGGGTATTTTGGCTGCAGTTCCTGACAAATAAACCTGTTATAGATAATTTACGTTGAAGCTGCTCATGTCGCATGGAAGAGCGTTCAATTTGCGCAGCACATACTTCTTTATTACCAGATGATTCGTTGAAAATCACAATTTGTGGTTATCTGCCTAGTGGAAGGGTTGTCGGTCATAAAAACATCATAGGAGAAAATTCGACAATGAATATTATTTATGCCAAAGACATACATTTGTATTAGCTCCAAACATCCCGATGCGCGTGCATTAAAATTATGACAGTACTGACAGTCCAAATGAGATCAGAGGAAGGGTGAGTGTCAGCATTTCTCATAAGCTGTACAAGATAATAGTCTTTGATACAAAAATGAGTTCAACCTATATACCAAAGGATACTTTCCTTAATGACAAAGCCACATTTTTTCTTAGGTACTCCTATTATTAGCAAAGGGAATACAAGGGAGAGGTAAAGGAAAGGCAAAGATGTAAAGAATGGCCTTCTATCCCAGATATTTCCAACATCCTGAACTATTTCCTGGTACTTTCAATAAGCACAGGAAAGCAGATCGACTCATTCTGCCTTATGGGTACCATCGAGTGCCCTCTAGAAGCAATGGCGTAAGAAAGATGATGATACTTGCTAAGTAATAGTGTTTACTTTGCAATTAGATGCCTTGTGTGAAATGGCCTCTGTAGCTACAATGCTTCTTTCTTAGACTTCAACAATTAAGGCATTTTATTTTGGTATGCAGAATTTTCTCCTTAGTAATTTTTAGTTACTGTGGTTTCGAGTTCTGCACAGGTATGAAAGAAATTAGACCCATCATACCTGGTCCTAATAAGTTCAAGTGGATACAGATATGTCAAGGGGAGGTGGTAGTTCTGTGAGAAACGCATACACCCTGAGTTACTCCATATTATATATTCTTCTTTAATCTGTCACTTTGTTTCCAATAGATACCATCTGAAGTTCAGCGTAGGAAACATTGTGGCTTTGTAGTAGTCTCATTGAATGTTATGGTTATATAACCGTTTTTATTAATTCATGATGCATGTGATTAACTATGTGAATATGGAATAAAAACAAATAATGTTAGCCAGCAAACAATTGTCCTTCATAAATGTATTTAACATTTATTCCTAACTGATGTGCTGGTTTAAAGCTTATCAACACTATTTAATTCCCAAAACAATTCTATAAAACGAATCTTATTTTTTATATTTCTTTATTATAAAGGTACACTTGGCAAAAAAAGAAAAATCCACAAATATATAAAGTGAAATGATCTGTCCTTTCATTTCTGCTCTTTGATTTCCCAGAGGTATTTTGAATTAACACTTCAGTGTCTGTACTTCCAAGTCTTTCTTTTTTTCCATTGTTTCTTCATTAAACTATTTCCAGTTACCACAGTGAGCTATATTGTTGAAAATATTTGTAAAAGCCTTATCTTTTCAATAGATAAGTTATTTAATTATCTTTTCTGCCAAAAGAAATGCAATGTAGTGTCAGCTTTTCTGAACTCAGATTCTAAACTGATAAAATTCTATAACAACAGCTGGACATCATAAAATAAGCCAGTGCTTTTTGAATGATAATCTAATTATTAAGAATTACAATGGTACATTTCCTAAACATGTGTACTAAACATGAAAAGTTAAAAGTTTCCAAAATAGGTGTGCTTGGGTGGCTCAGTGGGTTAAAGCCTCTGCCTTCGGCTCAGGTCATGATCTCAGGGTCCTGGGATCGAGCCCCGCATTGGGCTCTCTGCTCGGTGGGGAGCCTGCTTCCCCCCTCTCTCTGCCTGCCTCTCTGCCTGCTTGTGATCTCTCTCTCTGTGTCAAATAAATAAATAAAATCTTTAAAAAAAAAAAGTCTCCAATATAAAAAATCTATACTATTTAAAAAGAATATTATCTTCAATGTTATTTGAATGCTTTATAATCACATTTTAAGTGTTACTTATGTCATAGTAACTTTTAAAAATGTTTTCAAACAGGTATTTGGTTTATAAAGAAATAAGAAAATGGCAAAAGGGAGGAAAAATACAGACTTTTTCATGTATCCAGGTTTATACCACTTTCTATGTTGTCTTTTTCGAAGTTCCAAGTTTTCTGTGCTTTTTGCTTCATCTTGAACTTACACTTCTTTATAATTTCTTGTAGTACCAATCTACTGCTACAAGTTGTCTTTTATCTGAAAATGTCTTCATTTCACTTTCATTTTTTCCCAGTTTTATTGAGAGATAATTGGCTTGTATCACTGTATAAGTTTAAGACACACAGTATGATGGTTTGATTTGTGAAATGATTATCACATTATTCGACATTCAGCACACATTCAATTTCTCCTATAGATACAATAAAAAAGAAAGGAAAAACTTCTTGTGATGAGAACTCACAGAATTTACTCTTTTTTTTTTTAAAGATTTTTTTATTTATTTATTAGAGAGCGAGAGACTGAGAATGAGAGGGGAGAAGGTCAGAGGGAGAAGCAGACCTCCTGCAGAGCCGGGAGTCCGACATGGGACTCGATCCCGGGACTCCGGGATCATGACCTGAGCCGAAGGCAGTCGCCCAAGCGACTGAGCCACCCAGGCGCCCAGAATTTACTCTTTTAATAGCTATCTTTTATATCATACAGCAGTGTTAGCTGTATGATATAACATACATATCATACAGCAGTGTTAGCTGTCGTCATCATGGTGTACATTTTAACCTCAGTATTTATTTATCTTATAACTGGGAGTTTGTACCTATGACTCCCTTCTTTTAATTCCACCTCTCCTCACCTCCTACCTTTGCTAGCCCTAAGTCTGATTTCTTTTATCATGAATTTGGTTTTTTTCCTCTTTTTTATGAGTATTTTTATAAGTATTTATTTTTACATATTTTATAAGTGAGATCAGACAGAGAAAGACAACTACCATATGATTTATTTCACTTTGCATGATGCCTTCGAGTTCTATCCATGTTGTTCCAAATGGTAGGATTTTTTCCTTTTATTGGCTGAATAATATCCCATTGTGTATATATACTACGAGTGTTTATTCATTCATTCATCCGTGGACACTATGTTGTTTCTAGGTCTGGGGTATCCTAAATAATGCTGCTGAGAACATAGGGGTACAATATCTTTTTGAGTTAGTGTTTTTGTTATCTATGGACATACTAACAGAAGTGAAATTACTGGATCATATGGTAGTTCTATTTTTAATTTGGGAGGATTCTCTGTACTGTTTTCCATAGTGGCTGTATTAAGGGCCTTTTGCAAAAGCATTTTGCAAAAGAATATTGCATGTTCTGTAATGTGCTGCTTTCATTTAGCAGTAATTTATGGTTATATTTCATTCTTGAATACACATATATGTCAAATACTTTTATTATCATTCCAGTTTTACAAGTGGAAAACTGATGCTTCAAAAGGATACATTTTCCAGGAAATAGTCTAGCTGAGATTGCAGCTTGTATAAGTCTGATTCTAGAACCCATACTTATAACCACTACACATTTACCTCTTCGAATGTATTGCACATACTTAATTGGAGATATTCTGAGGACTAGAAAATTATTTTTCAAAAGTTCTTAGACATTCATTTTTCCTGCTCTCTTAAATTCAAGAAAGTTATTGATGGCTCAAAATACATAACTTTAGTCTAAATTATTTACAGTGCTCTAATAAATCTCTTAGGGATGGCACTGAGCTACTTGGGACAAAATGAAATGGCTTTATCCACTTTAAGAACTGCTTCATTTTTGGAAAAAAAAATATTTTTAACAGCCTGTTCTATAACTAAAAGGGATGATGATAATGACGAGAACTTTCTACTTGATGAAACGATTCTCTTTCCTTAATGCTTTACCTGAATAGGATGGAGAAGAGATTGACATAAAGCCTTTAGAAGACTTTCAAGAGGGCTGATGGAATATTTATTCATCCAACAGTAGTCCCTGAGCACTTCCTGTTTTCAAGGCACCAACCTAGTTTGACACAACTAAATTGAGAGCAGTGAGAATAATTTTGGTTCCCACATTCTATTGGACAATTTAATTTTCTCACGGTAGTAGATGGAGTTTGACTAAAAGCTGATCCAGCTCATTATGAAAAGGGATCGGTATAAATTACAAGCAAATTACTTACATACAACTTCGATTGACATCACCACTTCGATTTTGCTTTTTGCCAGGTACTAAAAGTCTTCAAGGATATCTCCTCTAGTAAATAAGATCTGTCCTTAAATACCCTGCACGTCTCTTCATTTGTGCCAGTGAGTTAAGTAAGGCCCTCCATTAACCTGATACTTAATTTGGTATCACTATCCTTCCAAGGGAGACCACTCTTATCTGACTTAATTCTGGAGCAGAACTCTGGGATAGCTTCATTATTATTCTTGTTTCTCTTAAGGTTCACTTTGGAAACAAAGTGATTGAGAGACACATTCTAAGAGAAACTCATCAGGATGAGTTCAGCCTCTCCTGATGATGATTTGAAAGTTGACGATATTTTTTTTGGGTCAGATTAAGATCTGGCATTTTACTGAGCCAAATCCTCTGTTTAATTATAGAGGTGAGATAATTGCCAGGGGAGTAGTTCAGTTCATAATTATAGAAATCCCAATTTAGCAAGAAAAACAGGGTAGAACAAAAGCTGATTTCAGCCAAACTGATTGTCAGAAATGTGAGGCTTTGAAAGTTATTTATCCATTGGAATCGAATTGAGTTGCATAATGTCAATGGCATTGCTGTTGTGGAAATTTCTCTGTCTTCTCTTAGATAAACACTGAGTTTGATTTCTAAAACGGCTGCTAAGGCAAGATCTGGACAAGAGAAAAACTGTAATATTAGAAAGTTTCTTTGTAATAAATGTGGGCTATATTTTAGTGAATAAAAAACAGAAATAATAAGTTACTCAACATCTCTTCTGAGCAAACTCTAGCCATCTGAAGAGAGGAAATGGCATGTATGTAGAAGATACTAATTTTTTACCCATCAAATTAAAGACAGTAAATGTATGGGATTTATTTGGGAAATGGACAGTTCTCCTTAACTTACGTTGTTAAAATTAACCAGCAGTACCATGAGGATTGCTATTAATATCACCACTATCACATGCAATTTGTTATACAAAACTTTGTGATTCTTATCAGTCAGTTCTTTGTAGAACTGACCCAATTATCCTTAGGATCCATGTTTTCAATTGTTAATATTCTTAAGATTTTGCCATGATACTACATAATGATACATTTCTTTTTTTTTTTTTTTTTGTAATGATACATTTCTTAAGTTACAGTAAACCTAAATGTTATATCTAGTTCAATGGTGCAGGGAGGGATCCATTTTTAAAAAGATATTAAGACTGAGGCCAGAAAAAAGAAACTGTCATCCTTCTCTGAAGTTTTGTGTGGAATATTTGGGGTGGGACTTTGAGGGGGAGAGATGCAGTTTGCAAATACCCAATGTGATTTTATCACACTGTCCCCCACCCACCCAAAATACAAATCTCTTCCTGGTGTTTCTCTTTAAAATCAGCTAATGGCTTCCCATTCCTCAGGGTAATAGGAAATGCTTGTAACATGACTTAGAAGGCCCTTGTGATGAGTCCTGTGTGACTGGTCCATACTCACTTCTCTATGCATCATTAGAGTATCATTTAAATTTTTGAATGTACCTTGCTTTCTCTCATTTTTAGCTGTTCACTTCTGGCTCAAATACTCTTGTCTTCCTCAGTGTCCAGCTAATTCATATATACTCTTCAAATGTGAACTTTACTCCCTTTGTCAGTACTTTGCAGAGCCTTTTCTGAGATCTTATCCCCCTCTTTTCTGACCTTTGCACACACAATAAAATGATGATGAAAAACTAGTTAGACGCTCTTACTTGGAGCTGTCATGGTGCCTGCTCTTCCCTGATACAGGTACTTAGTGAAATTTACTGTGATTGTTCACTTAATGATATGCCTTCCCCAGTAGAGACAATAATCATTTATAGTTATAGATACTATACTCAGTATAGGTCAAGTGCCTTGCACAGTGCTTGACATGATCAAAATACTTGTTGAATAGGTCTTGTTCATAAATATATAATTACTGGGAATAATACCTCATTCAAAGATTGCTTCGAAGAATAAAACAGACAATGCCTATCATAGTGCCTGACCCCCCAAAATGTTGTTTCCATAGCTTTGTCTTTCCTTCATGGAAAAAAAAAAATTGTTCCACTCTACCAGGTATCTCCTTTCAAGTCCTGAGATCAGTATGTTAATTTGGTTGACAAGTATCTCCAACAAATGCCACATGCCTTCTTGAAAAAGAAAGATTTAGGTCTTTCGATCTTGCAAGCTGAATTCAAATGATAGGACTTTCATGGGGGGAGGGGAAGAGATCTCAGACTGATTTTACTCATTACTGTTTTTTTCATTTGGTTCAATTACATAGAATGGGTTTTGGGGAAAAACCCATTTTATATTTCTCTATTCAACGAGCTCTGAAGGCCCCGTGTATATGCATCCTCTGTCCTTAAACTTCAAGGTCCCTCAGAGGAGAAAATAGAAAGCTCTTGAAGGAGTGGAGTTGAAGATGATGATAGTGATAGAATTAGTAATGGTGGAAGTTTCTAGCCATGGGGAGATCGTTCATTCATTAAAAAGAGGTATGAGTTTGTTTTATGTTTTCCGAGTGTAGAATAAACACCTTATTTAATGGTAGGTGCACCATCCATAAAAGGTGCTATATTCTCACCGTTTAAAGAAATGACAAATTCAGGTAGGGATGTAGTGTCATAAGATCAATCAATAAATTTTTTGCAGTAATTATGTTTGTGTCTTCATTATGGAACATTCACTAAACAGGTAAGAGTTCTCTAAATTTTTTCCAATGCAAAGATAGCTGCAAACCCAAATGGCTTAAAATAGGGCCAGATTTAGAGAATGTCAAAAATCCATACTAAAAGAGAAATTTTAATGTGCACATTTGGTACATAATTGTAATGGCCACATTAACCAGACCTCTGATTTTATCCACGTACATTTTAGTGGGATGACCATGGTAGCCGAGGGATTCTTTTTTTCCTCTGCAGGTATGAACTGTGATTGGGCAGCATTAGAATATAGTTTTCATTGACTTTAAAAGGTATTCTAAATTTAAATGACTTGGAAAATATTTCAAATTAACATACATGGCATTTGGACTTAAAGGTCTACTATTAAGTCTCTCAACATTAACATGGCGGAAAGAAAACATTGTTTACTTTTTCCACTTCGAAACATGCTTTTCACCATATTTCCCAGTAAATGGCGTCACCATCCACCATCCACGTAACTCCCCAAGCCAAAAATCTACAGAAAGTCTTGATTCTTCTCTTATCCCTATATCCAATCTGTCAGCAGGTTTTATTCATTCTCCTTCCTATTGGGAGAGACAATATTCTTTGGATCCTGAGCAGCCCTTCATTTTCTTTCTGTACCTAGAATAAAAGGCTCTGATTGCTCTTTACTTGGGTAGTTTCTCAGGATTATGTTTGTAGCAAGCAACCTTGAGGAATGATGCATTGCTTGCCTTGGATCTGAAGAGCAAGCTTGCTTACTGCTTGTCATGAAAGTGTTCTCTAAGCTCAGTGCTTCTCTGCCAAAATAATCTACCACATGTCGAGTCATCCATGGGGCAAATAAAAAAATGGATAGTTTTTTTTTAGTATAACTATATCCCACTCAATACATTAGACATATTTATACTAAAAAGGTCTAATTTTTTTAATCTAAATTAACATTTAACTGGGAATACTACATTTTAAATTCAAACTTGTATTTAGATAATTGTACATTCACATGCAGTTGTAAAAAATAATACAGAGAAATCCCTTATGCACTTTGCATAGTTTCCCCTATAGGTAACATTGAACAAAACTAGAGTACAATATCACAGTCAGGATACTATCATTGACACAACCCACTGATGTGATTCATATTTCCCCAGTTGGATTTGCATTCATTTGTGTGATATTGCGTGTGTGTGTGTGTGTGTAGTTAGTTCTATACGATTTTGTCATCGTGTTTACCATGTATACACAACCCCATTTTTGAACAGTTTCTTTACTAGAAAGGTCTTTTGTGTTACCCTTTAATAACCATCTAATTGCTATTTGTGTTTGCTCTATATCCTTTGCTCTTGCTGAACTCACTTATTGTTTCTAGATGTTTTGTGTTGTTTTTCTTTTTTAATCTCTCGATAGTTTTATATAGAATATTATTTACAAATAATACAGTTTCTTTCTTTACAATTTGAATGCCTTCAATTTCTTTTTCTTATCTCATTGTGGTAGCTAGAACTTTTAGTACTACACTGAATAAGTGGATTGAGAATGAACATCATTGCCTTGTTCCTGATATTTGAAGAATTCGATCTTTCACTATTAAGAAATATGTTACCTGTAGGTTTTGCATACACATTTATCAAGTTGAGTAATTACCCTCTATTTCTAGTTTTCTGAGAGTTTTTATCATGTTGGATTCTGACAAGTTTTTTTTTCTTCCTGTGACAATTGATATGAACATAAAATTTTCTTAGATTTTTGTTAAAGTAGATTACATTGATCTTTGTTAGATCAGCTTTGCCATGTTTTGGCTGTCAAATTTAATTGTTTTTATACTTGATTGGATTTAGTGTGTTAGTGTTTTGTTAATGATTTTTGCATCCAAGATCATAGAAGATATTGTTTTCCAGTTTTCCTTTTTTTGTACTGGTTTCTGATTTTGATAGCAGAATTAGGATAGTACTGGCCTCATAAAATGAGTTGGAAAGTATTCCTTCCTTATTTATTTTCTGTAATAGATTGCCTAAAATTTGGTGTTAATTCTTTCTAAATGTTTGCTAAAATTCTCCAATATAACCATTTGGGCCCAGTTATTTCCTTTGGGGAAGCTCTTAATTATGAATTCAGTTTCTTTAATGGTTTTCAGGCTATTCAGACACATTTTTCATCTTGGTTGAGTTGTGCTAGTTTGTGATTTGGGGAAATTTAGTTCATTTCTTCTGCATTATTAAATTTATGAGTATTAAAGTTATTTATGATATTTCCTTATTATATTCTAAATAATAGCAGGACTTGTGGTGACATCTCCATTTCATTACTAATGTTGATTTGTGTCTTTTTAATTTTTGTCAGTCTTGTAAGAGATTTCTCAGTTTCATTGAATTTTTTTTAAGAGTCCTCTGTTTCTTTCATTCATTTTCTCTGTTGTTTTTCTGTTAAAATTTTACTTATTTCTTCTCACATCTTTATTATTTACAGGCATATTTGGTGATATTCAGGTTTGGTTCTAGACCACAATAAAGTGAATATCACAATAAAGCAAGTTGAATGAACTGTTTGGTTTCCCAATACATATAAAGGTTCTATTACACTATACTGTCATCTGTTCAGTGTGCAATGACATTGCAGTGTCTAAAAAACATACATATTTGAATTAAAAAATATGCCTGAAAAAAATGTTAACCATCATCTGAGGTTCTAGTGAGTCATAATCACTCATCAGAGATCACCATAAAAATCTAACAATAATGATGAAATATTGTAAGTGTACCAAGATGTGACACAAAGACACAAAGTGAACAAGTGCAATTAGAAAAATGGCACCCATAGTCTTGCTCAATGCAGGTTGCCACAAACTTTGAATTTGTATCTCTTCTCTAGACTTTACATAAGTTTCTCCAATACACTTATACTAGAGTCTACTAGTGTTAACATTTTACCACCATGAAGTGTGGAAAATTCATTTCCATTTTGGATCCTTTATCTTCTCCGATTTTAAATATCATTGTCTTGAGTGTCATGGTGTTAGAATTTGTATTTTAATTATCAAATATCACTGATAAAACTCATGAGGAAAATGATAGTCTTTTGTATGTACCCATATTTCTGCTATTCATTTCTTTTCCTTCTTGTTGCTCTAAGGTTCTTTCCTTTATCACTTCCTTTGTGTTTGAAGATATTCTTTAAGTCAATCCTAAAGGATCATTCTGCCAACAGCCAATTCTTTTAGTTTTCCTTTGTCTGAGGATGTCTTTATTTCTCTTAATTTTTGAAGGTTAATTTTGCCGTGTATAGAATTGACTTTTGACAGTTCTGCTCTTTGAACACTTGAAAAATATTGTAAAACTTTATCCTGACCTCCATAGTTTCAAATAAGAAATCTGCTGCTATTTGATTAGTGTACCTTAATATAATGCACTATTTCTCTCTGGCTACTTGTAGCATTTTTCTTGTCTTTATTTTTCAGATGTACATTTTTTGATGTAGATTTCTTTGGATTTACCTTGTTTGGGTTTGATCACTTTCTTGAACTTGTAGGTTTGTGTCTTTCATCAAATTTGGAATGTTTTCACTCATTAATTCTTTGAAAACTCTTTTAGTCTGCTCTCTCCTTTCCTTTTGGGATTCTGATGATACAAATGTTGGGTCCTTTGTTACTGTCAGACATACCTTGGAGAATCTGTTTATTCTTTTTTCATTCTAATTTTTCAGTCTGTTTAGATTGTGTAAATTCTATTTATTTGTTCTACAGCTTACCAGTATATACTCTTTCATCTTTACTATTCTATTTAATTGGATCCAGCAGTGTTTTATTTCTATTGTAAATGTATATTTAAATTCTATAATATCCATTTTGTTCTTTTTTTTTATCACTTTGAACATGTCACAAAACTACTTGTGCTACATTTTTTTCTTTATAAAATAAAGTTTTGGGGGCACCTGGGTGGCCCAGTCATTAAGCATCTGCCTTCAGCTCAGGTCATAATCCCAGATCAAGCCCCGCATCAGTCTCCTTGCTCAGCGGGAAGCCCGCTTCTCCTTCTCCCACTCTCCCTGCTTGTATTCTCTCTCTCACTGTCTCTCTCTGTCAAATAAATAAATAAAATCTTTAAAAAAATAAAATAAAATAGTTTTGAATAAAGTAAATCCTGAAATTCCTCTAGTATCATATTTTAGATCAGCTTGTCATAAAAATATTATAGATAGGTAATTAAATCAGGCTATTTTTAATCTCAAATTTTTACTTCAAAAAAAATCTGTGGAAAGGTTGAACAGATAGCACATGTATATCCATATAACCTTTACAAATATTCATGAATTGTTAATATTTTGTTACATTTGTTTTATCTGATTTTTTGTGTAATGTCCACCTACTTATCTGTCTCTTCACATACAAATTTTCCTTTTTATTTCTTTTCTCTTTGTTTTATTCATATATAATTTTATTATTTTTTTAAAATATATTGCAGGGGCGCCTGGTTGGTTTAGTCAGTTAAGCATCTGCCTTCAGCTCAGCTCATGATCCCAGAGTCCTGGGATTGAGCCCTGCATCAGGTTCCCTGCTCTGCAGAGAATCTGCTTGTCCCTCTCTCTTTCAAATAAATAAATAAAATTCTTAAAAAAATAAAATATAATGCAGCCATTATAATACTTTTCTCCTAAATGTTTCAGTATGTATCACCTAGGAACAACTTGAAAAGAGGAGGTATCTCTTCCTGAAAGCTTGGTATTGTGGAAAGAAGAGAAAGCAAGAGTGTAAATTCAAGGGCCTATAGATAAATGAGAATCAAAATGAAATGAATATTAAACAAAACTCAAGGAAACTCTGTAGAACTAAGAGTGGAATCTAGATACTGAAGTTGACAAAACGTCATACATGCAGAAAAACTGACATAGAAGCAACACCTCTGAGACATCCTACTTAAAAAATTACACTATATATTTTTTTAAAGATTTATTTGAGAGAGAGAGAGGGTGCTAGCAGGGCAGGGGCATAGGGAGAAGGAGAGAATCTCAAATTGAATCGGCACTGAGTGTGGAGCCTGTTGTGGGACTTGATGTCACAACCCTGAGATCAGGACCCGAGCCAAAATCAAGATTTGGATGATTAACCAACTAAGTTACACAGATGCCCTAACAGTTGCACTTTAAAGATAAGGAAGAGAGCTTCAGGACTCTCCTGATCAAAAATACTAAATATAGCGGCGCTTGGGTGGCTCAGTGGGTTAAAGCTTCTGCCTTTGGCTCAGGTCATGATCTCAGGGTTCTGGGATCGAGCCCCGCATCAGGCTCTCTACTCAGCAGGGAGCCTGCTTCTCCCTCTCTCTCGGCCTACTTGTGATCCCTCTCTCTGTGTCAAATAAGTAAATAAATAAATCTTTAAAGAAAATACTAAATATGTTACAAAGTAAAGAGAATTTTGTCACTAACATTTCTCAACAGCAATATATAGAGCAGAACAGTAGAACAATGTTTTTTTAGTCAGGAAAAGAAAGTGGAGGATAAGAATTTTCTTTCTACTCAAGCTATCCATCAGGTATCAAAACTATAAAGAAGAAACAGTTATAAACATGCATAAATTTGGAGTTGTCATATTAGTTACTTTTTTAAGGTATTAAAGGCCTTGGATAGGAGGGGAAAAAACCCCTCATATTTATTGCTACCTATTATGACCTGGATATACATAACAACTTTAAGAGTTAGGTCTAAGTATCTTTATTTTATAATGAAGAAACTGATACAGAAATTGTTTGACCAATGTGACTCAGGTAGGCATCAAAGCTAGGACTCAAACCCTATTTTCTTTCACTCTGAAGCATTGATCTTCTATATCATGCTCTCTGTGGATTCTCCATACTCATAGCCTACTCTATAAATATGCAACTATAGTTTTGTATTGGTGGTGGTGTTTTAATTAACAAAGAAATGATCCTCCTTACTACTTTTAATGCTTTTTCTCTAACTGGTAAAGCTATTCATAATCCTCCTTAGCTGTCAAGTAGTTCTACTATTTTTGCAGTAGCTTGAGCTCAGAACACAATAAAAAGCATAGTGATTTAATTAAAGGCTTAAAAACAATCAATTCAAAAATATGATGGTTTTACATGCTCTAATTTCCTCCCTCAGAACCAATCATATCTGATAATAAAGACAGCTGAAAATCCTAAAACTTAGCTTCAAACATTCATTGAGTCTGTTTTTGAATACATGTAAAATAAGCAATACTTTCAATATAAGTACTATCCCCAATTGGAAATTAGCAGAGCATATTAGATTACAAATTTTAATAAACTGGTATTAGCATTATCGCTTTCAAGCAGAGGACAAAGCGATCATTTGGTGCTATTTCTGAGACTATAGTGTCTTATCAGCTTCTGTGACAAACCACTCTCAAGTATCTAGTGCCCATGCTAATTAGTTTATAGCCTACCAGCCATGTGTCTACACAAAAGACAACAGAGCCGTTCCGAAATGTTCTTTCTTTCTCATAAAAGTCAAATACAAGCAATTCTTATTCAGCATAGATGCTAATGCAGGCAAACATAATGGTGTCTGGCTTCCAGAAGACAAGAGAAATATATCACCTAATTAAATCCCACACATTGTTTGAAAGTTGGCATAAGTCTTTGCATCTGACTTCAGAGTTTCTAAAACAGACTAACCTTACTAATCAAATAAATGGGGTAAAAAGTCCCTGAGAAACAGAATTGGAATGCTCAAAAGTTCCAGTCAGCTGTAGCCTTTGTACGAGTGATGCCATAGTAGGACCTAGCATGGTCAATATGTATTTTTAGCTGAACTGCCATTTCTATTACTGGAACAATTTTTTTTTAGCAATTTATAACTAGGACATATTAATTTTCACCATCCTGAAACTTGACAGAAATTGTCAGACCAAATGCACTTTGAAGAATACAACAGATCTACTTTGGCACACAGACAATTTTAAAATATAACAGTGGCTAGGTCTCTTACCAGATCTCTCTTCTTAAACAAAGGACAGGATTTTAGATGATTTGAGTCATGCTTTTAATCATATTTATTTTTTTCACCTTCTCCTTTGATTTTGGTAAAACATCAAGCCCTCCTTAAGATGGGAGAATTGGAAGGGGTTATGAGGCCACCTTCTTAATTTTGTTGTAAGAATTAGGGGAATTGGGCGCCTGGGTGGCTCAGTTGGCTGAGCGACTGCCTTCGGCTCAGGTCATGATCCTGGAGTCCCGGGATCGAGTCCCACATCGGGCTCCCTGCTCTGAGAGGAGCCTGTTTCTCCCTCTGACCTCTCCCCTTTCATTCTCTCTCTCTGTCTCAGTTAAATAAAATAAATCTTAAAAAAAAAAAAAAAAGCAGCATTAGAATTAGGGGAATAACACTTGAAGGCAGGTACCCAGAGCAGGGTCTAGTGGATTGCAGGCACTCCATTCATAGGAGTTTTTATCTTTGCCTTTGAAAAAACGGAATGCCATCACTTAGGGTTATTAAAAAAAAAAGTGAAAGACAATAGAAAAAAACAATATTTCAAAGAAACTAAACTTGCACTGTCACATAGTTAAGCCAGGGGGCGGAAAAAATATATATATATATATATATGAGCAATGAGGAGAAAAAGCAAATTCTAATGGAGTGGACACTAACTTTTAGCCATTCCTTTAATAAATTACTGGTTTTGTTTATGAATGAGTAATAAAATTTCTAAAATTGATCAGTATGGTTTGCTTCCCATGAAATAGCAGCCACAAGTTAGTGAATAGCTAACAAAAGCAATCACTTGTAAAAACAAGTGCAATAGTAAAAAGAGCCATAATTTTGTAGCCATAAATTTGTAGACTACATTAGGGAAGTTGGATTAATTCTTTCACCTCATTATGATCTAGCTCCGCTTGATACAATAGCACAATAAGAGACAGCATGCTGCCCAGTCATGGAATGTGCCGCTCTGCAGAGAAGCCAGTCCATAAGCAGCACATAGCCTCCGTCCCAGGAGAGCCTGGACCAGTGTTCCTAGATCCATTCACAGAATGCTTGAGACTACTCCTCTTCATTTCCTTACTAGATAGAGAAGGGGTGATATATGATTTTCCTGGGGCCTCTGACCCTGAAGGAAGGTAAGGACAGTATGACCTTCCTAGAATTGACAGCTACTGCTCAAATTCTGCCCCATAAGGGCAAAAGGCAAATTTATTTATTTTTTCTTTAGTGGAAAATCAGAAATTTAATAGTCTGCTATGAGTTACCCCATTACTGATGCAGAATTAGCTGGAGTTGACTCTGTTTTCGGACCCCAAAGAGTGCCCAGCGTGAGCTCATTTTCTATAACTGTCACTTCACAAAGTGGAAAATCGAGGCAACAAGTCATGAATATAAACTCGTTAAGACCTGTTCTTGTCTCAGTTTAGCTATTTTAAGCCTAGAGATTGAAGTGTAAATACTTCATGGATATTAGTGATTCTTCCCATCTAATTAGATAGAATTTTGTAGTGTGCAGTGGGGTGAATGAGAACGTGACATGCCCCATCCTAATTCCATATAGTTAAGGAGATATTAAAATTGTTCCCTAAAATGTAAGAGTAAACAGATCAATGCAGTTGGTGTTTGGGGCCTATGTGTTACCAAGTAAGAGTTATGTTTGATCAGTTAATTGCAAGTTAAGTAGTAACGTTGGTAGCCTATAGCTGTTGCCATAGATGAACAGTATAAATATTGTAGAGATCAGAAAAGTGAACTAAAAAATATCTGAAAGATCTTTTATGAATCAGATCAACTTTATCCCAACCATGGAAGAAGGGTCAGATAAAGGTGAAATATACTAAAATAAGTATTCTATGTTTGAGTGAGAAAAGAGAAAAAGGAGTCTCATATGTAGCTTTAATTTAAAAATTGCATTATGTTGTCTTAAAATCATCGTGTTATGCCTTTGTATTTTAAAGCGAATTTTAGAGACGATGTTTATTGTATTGCAGACTCCCTGTGAAGATATTTCTGTGTAATATCATGACATTTTTTAAGACAGTTTCACATTTAAATAAAAACCTATAGTTACAATTCATGAAATTATAGCAATGGTGAAATTTTATCGTTTTCTTTTTAGAAATTTAGATCAGCTATAAGAACTTCTTGAAAGAGCATTGAAAATATATTTAGACATTAAATAACTCATTTTGACTCTAGTATCCTTTTTAGCCCAGAGACCAACACTGCCGGTTGAGAATGTGATTTTTTAAATTTTCCTGGCCTTCTGTTTGCTTATTTTTCTTTGTTTGGTCTGTGAATATTTTAGTAAGGATTCACTTTAGAAGTAATCCTGGTCCTTGTTTTTTCTTTGCAGTGTTTGAGAAAATGAATAGAGGAGCTTTAATGCTGTCTTGTTCATCAGTGTGAATCAGATAAAAGATTAAAAACAATACCTAGAGCGTAGCTCTCAACTTGGGTTTCTGTCTGTTGAATTTTAATTCCATGGTGAGATTCTTGTTCAGACAGAAGGTAAATAAATAAATAAGTTCATAAACTCCACTGATTTCAGCAGGCTATGTCACTGGGGATGCATTATTTCTAAATCAAAATATCATCAGTGTTTTACATGATTGCGTTAGAGACTCCAGCCCTCCATGATTACTTTTCAAGACTAGCACCACCTGTTTACCGTGCAGAGGTTTTGAACATGAATAAGGGAAGCAAAGGGAAAGTCAGTGAACAGCCTCACCAGGCAACTGGTTGGTGAGGATAGGACACGAGACATGGCGCGGTTCTCCTTCTCAGGATTCTCAGGGTTCTCAAACATTTGACCAAGTACCACTGGTTTCCACTTCCTCCTCTTCTGTCTTGTCTTCTGCTTTGGGAGACAAAAGAGTGGGTGTTGGGATTGAGATGCAGGCCATGCAATGTGGAAACCTATGCAACTTTTGGCTTGCAAGTGCCAGCATTTTGCCTCTAGGGTGTGTCGGAATTCATGAAGTGACGGTATTTACTCTTCACCTGGCTAGGGAGTAAAGGAGTGTGGCACTAACACCTGTCAAGGAAATTACAGGTGGAAGCAGTTATTGAGTTGGGGGCATTAAGGAGAAACAATTATGTACATTTTCACTCTAATGCAATGATAGCCTCAGGTTTCTGGACCCTTGCCAAGCCAATTGCTTGAATTGTACAAACTGAAACACCCGATTTTTAGAAGTTAAGACACTCTTGTTTTAAGATTGTTGATTGGTTCACTGTGAAAGGAGTGCAAAAGAAAGAATATGGCTTTTTTAGAAGCAATTTTTATAAATTTTACTACAAAAGCTTAATTTTTTAAATAGTTCTATGGCAGGTTTATAGCCTTTATTCTGTTTTTTGCTGTCAAATGTATTTATATATTCAAGATTGATGGATTTTTTTTTAAAGATTTTATCTATTTATTTATTTGACAGAGAGAAAGAGATCACAAGTTGGCAGAGAGGCAGGCAGAGAGAGTGGGGGGAGCAGGCTCCCTGCTGAGCAGAGAGCCCGATGCAGGGCTCAATCCCAGGACCCTGAGACCATGACCCGAGCTGAAGGCAGAGGCATTAACCCACTGAGCCACCCAGGCGCCCCTGATTGATTTTTTTTTGAGATTTTTATTTATTTATCTGACAGAGAGACAGTGAGAGGGGGAACAGAATCAGGGGGAGTGGATGAGGCAGAAACAGGCCTCCCACTGATCAGGGCACCCAACAAGGGGCTTGATCCCAGGTATCCTGGGATCATGACCTGAGCTGAAGGCAGAGCCTTAATGACTGAGCCGCCCAGGCACCTCAAGATTTATTTATTTAAACAGCCTTCAAATACTTTCTGAGCATCTCATTATAGATATCATGGACACAACTATCATTAAAGAAACAAGACCCTTTCTCTCATAGAGCTTACCATCTGGAAAGGTCTGTATCTATACACCAACAGTAATATGTGATAAAAGTCATGAGAGATATCATGGGATTATATAATAGGGGACATAATATAAGTTGGGGGAGAAATATCAGGAACATGTTCCCTAAAGTAGTGGCTTTTAAGATGAAGATTAAAAGATGAGTTGGCCAGATGAAGGGTGATAAAGAATATTTCAAACATAGGCAATACCATGTACATAGACTCTTAGATAAGGAAGAACTTGTCACACAAGAGGAAATGAAGAAAGGCCAGTTTGGAGTAAGTCAAAATGAGCGAGGGAGAGATTAGCTCAATTGCAGAGTTTTTTTTTTTTTTTTTTATAAAGATTTTTATTTATTTATTAGAGAGCGAGAGGCTGAGAATGAGAGGGGAGAAGGTCAGAGGGAGAAGCAGACTTCCCGCAGAGCCGGGAGTCCGATATGGGACTCGATCCCGGGACTCCGGGATCACGACCTGAGCCGAAGGCAGTCGCCCAACCAACTGAGCCACCCAGGCGCCCTCAATGGCAGAGTTTAACTTTGTCGGTCCTGGTAAGGAGCTAGGCTTGATTCTAAGATAATGAGTAACTACCAAGAGATGTAAGCATGGAAGTTTTAAGAGCCGATTGATGCATTAACAGATCTGAGCACCTACTGATACCAGTCATTATGCTGGTAATTGAGGTATAAGGTCAATGTCAGATGGTCCCTGTCTTCCAAGAGCTTACCACCCTAAATGGGAAACAAGAAAATTTTCCATTGCAATAAATGGATGTAGGTTTGAATGAAGGCATGAACCAAGTATTACTGGAGATAGGAGAAGCAAAGAAAAAGGTCTTGAACTCAGCCTTTAAGTGGGTATCAAGATGAGAGGGTGTCCATGAAAGATGGTATTTGATTCAAGTCTGGAAGAACTTAAAGGAGTTAGCTACATGAACCAAAAATCAAGAGAGCCTTTCAGATAAAGAGAAAAGCATGCCCAGAGACATGTTTGGCATACTTTGAGAATTGCCTGTAGATTTAAGGATAGCTAGAGAAAAGGGTGTGAGTAGGAGTGAGGCAGGAAATGTAGCTGGAAAGGTTTATGTAACATTCCTTTGCCCTGTTAAGGAGTGAGAGCTTTAAAGAGATTTGTATATTGTATCACCTTCTAATTTTTGTGACTTTTCACCAAAGAAAATTCTAAACTTTGCCTTTGTGAAAGAAAGAAAGAAAGAAAGAAAGAAAGAAAGAAAGAAAGAAAGAAAGAAAGAAAGAAAAAAGAACCATTAAATGGGCCAGTTCTCAAGTAATACAGGTTCCTGTTCTAATAATTTCTCTCACTTTTCAAAAGTCTACAAGAATTTATACGTATTCAACAAAATGTTAATTTATGCTTCAGGAAAGAGGACAAAGGAATATATACCTTAAGGTGATCTTGTTTGCACTTTGGATCTGAGTTTTGCATCAACCTGAAAAATGGAATACATTTTTAAAAGAGACATCAAATACTCAATGGAGAAGAAGAAAAAGGTCCCTATTTATCATGTTCCTGCACTCACAGCTGAGTGATGTATTGTGATTACAACTTTTTTTTAATTGGCAGGCTTCTGGGATGCTACGGGAATTGGTGACAAGATGATGGATCAGTTTCTCCATATTGGCTGGTTGATCCAACAAACGTAAAGCAGATATTGACATTTGTCATTCAACATTGGAGCCATACAGACTCCTCTGCTGATTAGTCAAATACTTCATCTCCCTTTAATTAATGTTTTAAGAGAAGAGCCTTACAGAAATGCTCAAGGGAGCAAAGTTTTACAATATAATGGAAAGGAAAGGTTACACAGTACCAGTTGAATAAGAAGAAGTGAGCATGGGGAGGGAAGGAAGAAATCAATGACAATGTTTGAACAGCTTAACCCTGTTGGCCCCTGCATGTTAATAGATTATTTATGCATCACTTTGCCAGTGAGAAGAAATTAGTATGATTAACATTTTCTGTTTATTGACTGCTCATCACAAATTAGAAAAAAAATGTTTACACGTATTTTTGTTTATTACCTTGAAAAATCATTGACAAGAAAGGTCAGGAGAAGAAGAACTCATCTTCTCATCTAAACTCAAAGAATTTTATCCTAATTAAAAAAAAAAAACAGTGTAAATGAACAGAAATGTATTTTCATTGTGCTGTGAAGAAAAAAGAAAACTGTTATTTCCAGAGAAAAAGCCTTTTCAAATAGGTAGTTAGGAAAGAGCTTTGAAGTTTGACATGAGTATAATCTCATTCTTTAGTTAATAGTCAAGGATTTTCAAAGAATATAATATTGGCAGAAAATTTTCACTCCTTCTATGCCTCCCCCTATTTCCGTGACCACACAACTCCAATCATCTGAAGATGAAGAGAGCTGAAATCTTATCCTGTGATAAAGAGATACTTAGGGAAGAATCCAGAAAGGGGTTGCAACTGAACTGTGAGTTCACTCCTTGTTAAGTTATAGATAGAAACCACACCAGGTAGAGTTACCACACAGAGCAAACTCTATGTGCAGCAAATAAGGAGATCATCTGGGGGAATAACTTCCAGAGCCTTGACTCCCTGAGCAAGGGCAATAGGTTCCTTTTATTTAAGTTTAGGATGAGCATTTAAGTAGGAAAACCTTATCTATGCAGAGGCTAGCATAAGGCATCTGTAACTCTAAGGGAACACGCCTATGTAAACGTGGTATGCTATGTAAGTAAGTTCTGTACTCCTCCTTGGGCAGGGATTTAGTATTATAATGAGGTAAAGGTAACTTGGTCATTCCATATATTATTATGGTCCATCTGCACAGGTGTGAGTTGGAATTTGAGCTCAAACTTGTTGGAGTGGTCTGGATTGACTGGAGCTCTTCCTCAGGGCAGTCATTATTGCTTGAGGGATAGTTTAGGTTCCTGACTTGGAATGTTATGCCTGCTGGGTCTTTTGCCTGAGTTAAGAGATAAACTGGAGAGAAGAGCTTAAGGAAAATTATGAAACAAAGGTTGGTTGGTATAAGCAGGTCGGCAATAAAGGTTAAGTGTTGGGATCTTGCTGGTGACAGGTTTAGATTTCTGCTTTAAGTATCTTACAAATTCACAAATATAGGTTAGGTATTATTTAGGGAAAATGAATGTTGGAGTCAAAGTCTTAGGAAAAACAAATCCACTAAGATCTCAGCTATATTAATAACCATAGGAGCAGGGACCAGATGTAGGATCCCAAACCTGGGTTGGATTTCCAATTGTCCTGTCTTGATTTTTGGCAAACTGAAATAGATGTAGACTCTGGAGAGAGACAGATTTCTATTTGAATCATAAATCTCTTGCTTTCCATCAGTAACCTTGGGCAAGACTTAGAAAATTGAAGCACCCTAAAGATTTTGTAAGGTTAAAAAAAAAAAAATCTCGACATCTCTTTTTCTATTTATCTATCATCTACTATTACCTATCTAAACACATGTTAATGGCCCTTCTCTTCCCCTCCCCATCTGTCTGGACCTCCTACTGATCATTTTGAGAATGGTAGAACAAAGAAGGATCCTGACACTTCTATTGTTGCGAATTTAAGTCTCCAACATTCAAGAAATGTCCTAGTCTTTATTCTTAGCAAAACATTCACTGGATTCAGCAAGCGATTATAGATTTGGAAGTGACATTGTTACAATCAATGCTTAACATTCACAAGATTGAATAAGACAGTGTCACCTTTTAGGAAAATATTTAGGAAGAGTTTCTTATAATATGAAATCCTGGTTTTTTTCCTAAGAAGAAAGAACCACAAGTGTCCTCTATTTCTAGGTTATGCTTTTCTGAAATCTAGTCCTTATCATCAGAATAAATGTGAATGTTTGATATCTATGATTCTCTGAATTAAAGAGGATGCTGTGAGAACAAAACTAGTGCTGAAAAACCGATGTGGAAAGAAAAGTCAATGTTAATAAAGGTTTACATACAATTTTCATTACTTCAAATATATTGAAAGGATCATTTGTTTGTAGTTATATATAAATGTAATTTTCAGGGTGCCTAGGTGGCTCAGTCAGGTAAGCGTCTGGCTCTTGATTTCAGCTCAGGTCATGATCTTTGAGTCCTGAGATCTAGCCTCATGTGTAGCTCTGCTCTGAGAGTGGAGCCTGCTTAAGAATCTCTCTCCTTCTTCCTTTGCAGCTCCCCGGATTTGCACATGCATGAGCTTATGTGCTCTCTTTATCTAAAAAAAAAAAAAAAAGACAAAAAGAAAAAATATATAAATATTCACATATATTTCAAAAAAAGTAAGAGTACGAAACTTGTAATAAAAATTACCATAAATCTCAATTGCAAGGACATTCCTTTTTTTAATTTTCATTATTTACACCATATTGCTAATTAACAGCATAATAATGCTGTTTCTTGATTTTCAACTTTAGCCTTTATTTGTTGATTTTCTATTGAGGATTAGAACTTAGATTTTTTTTGTTGTGCTTACACACATTTAAACATTTTCCCTTTCCCTATTCTATCAAAACAAATGTATCACTGTTTTGGATCAATTAGTATTTAGGGTTAACCTTATTATAATTCAGGAAGTCTTTCACATGGAGGAACTACACCATGTATTATGATTACATAGTTTTTCTTGTACATTTTGTTTTCCTTGAAAATTAACTATTATCTACACATACACTTTTCTTTATCCTGGTTGTTCATTCTGGCAACTCTACCTCTCACCTGTCTTTCAAGACCCATATTACTTAGCTCTTTATTGTACGAGACTTTGCAGATACAAATTAAAAAAATAAGGCTAGCTTAAATACTGTCTCAAAATATATTCTTATATTTAATGTCATATTGCACAGTGATGAAATTCACTCAAATTCACTCAAATTCAGAGTTGGAATAAGGTGAAAGCTTTCCCTAATCCTGACCATTTCCTTCCTTGTTTTTTAATATGGAAAACCAGTGTTGTTGCTGTTTGTTTGTTTGTTTGTTTATTAGCATTGATGTAGAATCTTCAACACTTTTCTCCAGTAATCCACTTTCTTAAACCACATGACCACTCTTAAGTTTCTACTAGGTAGAAATTCTAGAACTCTCATTGATGCTTCATAGTTTGAATTAGCTTATTTCCTTTTGTGATTCCTCTTGTAATTTAGACTTGAGAATGAGATAGTGATTTTCTGTAGCAATTTAAAGACAGAAGTAAATGGATCAGGATCCAGGATGTAAGTTAGGGTAACTCAGAACTTCAGCCACAGTTGATGCAGGAGGAGTCAAAAGTCACAGCAAGGAAATCCAGTTTTTATTACTCAGAGATTTGAATCTGGTGTCTGTGTCCTCACTTTACATGCAACCCATCACCTGAAAGTTCATGCAATCCAGACCTACTGAATTAGACCTACTCAGATTTGAAAAGTACTGGTCCAGGTGGATAGTTGATGTTGAACTTGGTAGACAGCTGAAACTATTCAATTGTGTCTCCTTATCCAGATTAGTCAGAAAATGATTGGGACTTGACATTAAGGAAAAGAAAAGAAAGATTAAAAGAAAACTGGAAATATCCATGCAAAAGGAAAATAGATGGGTATTAAGCTAGCATAGTTTTGGAATGGCAAGAAGCTCTTTATGAGTTTAGAGGAAAATAGGGTAAGGCTGAAGGTATAAGCAAGGCAGAAAGATGGAGAACATCAAGTGCTTTACTAAGGACTTTAAATTTTGTCTTTTAGGAAATTGGGTATCTACTGGAATTTATTAAAAGGCAGAGCTATATAATCGATATTTAAATTTAGGCAGATTAATCTCTCTACACTGCAGAAGATATTTTGAACTTCAGAAAGAGAATGGAGAAAGAGACTAATTGGGAGATATTGCCATTGTTCTAAACAGTTGATGAAAGGTTTGAAGTAAAACAATGATAGGAATTGAGAGGATGAAGTACATTGGGGCCAAATTAAGGGCAGAAAATGTTGGACTTGTGTGGCTTAATGACAGAAGTAATTGGGCAATACAGTTAATCTTAGGAAAAGTAAGTCATATTCTAGTTTAGTTCTTTGGTTAGTAGAGTAAGCTAATTTATGTTATAGTATAATGGGCTTCATTATATTCGCCAAAAATATATGTTCTGTAAGCATATTACAAAAATAGCCAGAACTACCAGGGACATCACAAGGATGAAGAAATGGCATAAAATGGGATGGTGTTGTAGGGGGCTCTGTCAACTGGCCATCAACATCCAGTCCCTTTCCCAGAGAAATTTCTAAATAAGTTCTATTCAACCATGAATCCTTCTTTTGTGTAGCCCTTGTGACTCAGGGGATGCTGACCTCCTACCAACTCTAGGTATAAATTCTGATTATTTTCGTGAGTACATGACATTTACCTGGTGATTCTTATTGATTATGGTGTGGACATGTGGCCTAAATTGGCCAAATCAAATTAAATGGAAGATTTATACTCCACATTTGAGGGAGTTCTTTTGCCTTCCCTCCTCCATTCATTCATTAGCTTCTCTTTCTTCTAATGTGACTGCAAAGCATAGGTTTTCTCATTTTCTACTGGCAGCCATCTATTACTAGGAGGGGAACTAGTCAGAAGACAAAGCAATGTATAAATGGCATATCACTATATGAACATAACCTTGCTCCTCATTGATATTTCTGAGCTACTGAGTCAAACAACTCTGAAGATAGCCTTCATTATGGACTTAGTATTTTATAAGATAATAAATGTTTTGTTTAAGCCAAAGAGAAAAAGAAGAAAAAAAGTTATGTTCAAGACCTCATCACTGTTACCTGTGACCTTATTTGGAAATGGGGGTTTTTTTTGGATGCAGTTAGTTAAAAGGAGGTCATACTAGATTAGGGTGGGCCCTGATCCAATGACTAACGTCCATAAGAAAAGAGGTGAGGACAGAAAGAGACAAAAAGCAAAGGCCATGTGAAGACAGAGGCAGAAAATAGTTATACAGCTGTGAGGCAAGGAATACCTGGAACCATCAGAGGTTGGAAAAAAAAAAAAAGAAAAAAATTTTTCCCCTTGAGCATTCTGGAGGGAGCATGCCTTTGTGAAAATTTTGATTTCAGACTGCTGGCTCTCAGAATAGTGAGAATAAATTTCTGTTATGTTAAGTCACCCAGTTTGTGGTAATTTGTTATGGAAGCCCTAGAAACTCCTACCCATAATTTTGAAAGCATCTTTTTTGTGTCATTAATGTAAGAATAAATTGTCTAGAGCTTGTAATTCTTACTCCTTTTCTCTCCTTTTGGCAAAAAAAGATTAAGATGAGGATTTTCTTTTTAAAATTATTTAATCATTCATTGTGAGTGAGGAGGGATGGGAGTAGTCTTACTTTTCACACTCAGGATGAAATGGAGGTATGGTTGGAGGACAAAACAACATGGTATTGTGAGGTACAGGGTCTAAAACAATAGGAAACATGTTGTTTTACCAAAGAGAAAATAAATTAATTTAAAAAATCAACCTCCTGCAGTGTGACAAGATAAATAAGAGTTTTAGCTATAAGCTGAGTCAGATAACTTTTTAATAGTATTAAAAGTTTGAAAAAAAAAAAGTTTGAAGATTAGCATTTTATAGTTTGCTTGATTGATCTATATAATCTGTTAAAGAAATGAATTATTATTACCTTTTATCACAGTCTACATTACTTAATTTGATTTTTTTTTTAAGATTTCTTTATTTGAGAGAGAGTGTGTGTGTGCCCCGAGTGGGGGCTGTGGGGGTGGGGGGCAGTGTGGAGGAGAGACAGAAAGAGAGGGAGATAGAGAATCTTAAGCAGACTCTGAGAACAGAGACAGACATGGGGGTCCATCTCACAACCCCAGAATCATGACCAGACCTGAAACCAAGAGGCAAATGCTTAAGCAGCTGTGCTACCCAGGTGCCCTATTTGATTCTTTAAATTAAATTTACCATGTCCGCGAAGAGTGACCCCTAGAATATCTTTAAATTGCTGGAATTTGCGTAGGCTTATACTTTTACTTTCTGTTTGGAAGCACCTGTGGATTCCTTTTTTATATCATCCTGTTTTTGTTCGTTACAATCTCACATTTCTTCATTTGTTTGCAATATGCAAACAGCCATTTTCTTGTCATTTTTTTTTTAAAGATTTTATTTATTTATTTATTAGGAAAGAGAGAGTGAGAGAGAGAGCATGAGAAGGGAGAAGGTCAGAGTGAGAAGCGGACTCCCCATGGAGCTGGGAGCCCGATGTGGGACTTGATCCCGGGACTCTGGGATCATGACCTGAGCCGAAGGCAGTTGCTCAACCAACTGCGCCACCCAGGGGCCCCTTCTTGTCATTTTTATACAGAGGGAGAGTTGTGCCTTTGCCTCTTGAATTCTGTTATTGATTTCTCTGTGAATCTGTGCAATTATATTTAGATGTAATTGTGTATTATTAAATCGGGGCTTGATTTTCTTACTTTTGGGAAGAAAAGTCTAGAAGTGCTCCCTGGTTAATGAAAATGTTTATATCAAAAGAATGAGATACTAGCACATATACATTGAATTTAGTATACCATTTAGGTTTTTATGTATAGGCATATAGACATTTGGATCTAGAGGTATGTTTATGTGATAATGTATGGGTGTGTGAACAAATGCATATTTTTAGGTTTTTATGTAGTGATGGTAAATGTAGAGTTGGAATACACAAAGTTTGATTTTTGTCAGGAGACTAAACTAGCAGGCATTGCTGACATTTGCTCCGTCTCCCATGGAAATCAACTTGGAAAAAAATTACAGACATTAGAGAGTAAAACATGGATTGTAGGACCCAACTCCCAAAGAGAAAACCATAGGGTTGGCTGAACACCATCTTGAATTGGGTGTGTTGGGAAGAGCTAGGGGAGTGCAGCCCAGGAGGAAGGCCACTAGTACAATATTTGGAATGGGTGGAAGGAAGATGATTTGAATTCTGCTCTGCTTTTCCACCTCATGGCACTGGGGAAATTGTTGCCTGCTGATTCACAAGAGAAAGCAGGAGCAACATTTGCAGTTGCCCTGGTATCATACTAGCCTTCCTGTCCTTCCGGAGGGAAGCTTTGATGGAAATAGGTGCTGTTGACCAGTGGTTCTCCAGCATTCATTCGTCTATCCTTCTCCCTTCTTAGCTCCCCTGGGCTTCTGGATTACAATCTAGACTTTTTGCTCCTATGCTCCTAACACTGCTTCTTACTAAGTTTTTGAAAGTAAATACTGACTGGGTAGATGGACAGACAATGTGGCAGCAGAACCTATGGTCACTAGTGGTTCTGTGGTACACGGGGTACGTGGCCTCAAGATTTTCCCTTCTCCTGTCCTTCAACTCAATAGGATTGACAGAGACAGGGGACATGACACAGGGCACAGGCTTTTCCCCAATGCGTAGGACTAAATAGAGTAGCTATACTTGATGGAGAACATGAGCCTACCGGGTAAGGCTAAAACCTGAACCCCCTGAGAGGAATAATATCCTCAAAAGAGAGACAGTAAACTGAACAATATGTACAAATTTTGATGAAATTAATAATAACTTAAACTAAGGCAGATAATTATTTTAAGGAGATGGAGAAGATATTAGGATTATGAAAGAGTAAGGGACTACCCGAAAGGGTAGTGTAATATTATATACTAAGATATAATGGTTGAAGTAAAGGATATAACAGGGGAGCGATGAAAGAACGGAATTACCTGAAGAGTGAGTTAGTAAACTGGGAGATTATGTCAAAGAGTTTATCCAGATGTAGCAAGAAAAAACAAGCTGGAATGAGAATGGTTAAAAAATGAGCTACATCTATATGCCGCCTACGAGACACTCACTTTAGACTTAAAGATACCTCAGATCAAAAGTGAGGGGTTGGAGAACCACCTGTCATGCTAATGGACCTCAAAAGAAAACTAGAGTAGCCATACTTAAACAAACTAGATTTTAAAACAAAGACTGTAACAAGAGAAGAAGGGCATCATATCATAATTAAGGGGTCTATCCAACAAGAAAATCTAACAATCATAAGTATTTATGCCCCCAACTTGGGAGCACTCAAATCTATAAATCAATTAATAAGAAACAGACCCCGCTTCCATCAGATCCCTGCCTTCATCCTGCCTCTGTCCAAGCTGTCTTATCACAGGTGCACCAACTGGGTTTCAAAAGTCCAAATTTTAGGGATTCTCAAGTCACGGACTTTGGCTGATCCTCCTGGGCAGGGTTTGGCGGCCTATGCCCGGAAGATGGTCGCAGGACTGTGCGGTGGTTCAGAGTTGATGGCAAGGTCGCACCCAGGCTTGCTGCCCTCACCTGGAGTCCCTCCTCCCATATCCAGGAAGAGTGCAGTGTGTTCACACCACCCTTTCTTCTTGCGACTCAGAGGATCTTTAGACAGTGCCGTCCACTCCTGGGTCTCTGCCCTGCTTTCCCACCTGAGCACCTTTAAGCCAGGCACGACCCCAGCGGTGATGAACTTCAACAATTTCAGATTTTGTGCTGCACTGCTTATCATACTTTTCAGTACTCTCTGGAAGCATGACTCCCTCCCTCCCACGGTCGCCACAGTCATACCTTCCCCAAATGAACTCCTCACACCTCCTACCTTCCAGAAGGTGGTTGCTTTTCTATTTGTAGACTTACAGTTTTGTTCTTTCAGACCTCAGACTGCTTTCTTGGGTGTTCAGAGTGATTTGACAATTATCCAGTCGTGTTTGAGGGACGAGGCAAGCTTAGGGTCCTCCTCCTCCGCTATCTTAACTCTGTCTCTCAGTACTTGTTTTTTAATCTGAATTGTACGGTTGAGAAAGCATCGTTTAGGTACCTGCCTGACATCAGGCAGGTGGAAAGCCAGAATTCAAACCCAGGCAGCCTGACTCCAGCACCTATCCTCTAACTAACTCCTCCATCATTCTGGGCTCCATTTTGTAAGCTGAGGAACTGGACGTATGTTTATTTGACTCCACAAGCTGTTTCATTATAGCGATGTTCACTGTGAAAGTCAACGTGCTAGTTCAAAGAGCACTAGCTCTGGGTTCTTTCTTCACCTGAGCGAAGGAGTTGTTCTTGAGAGACCTTAAAGATGAGCTTAACTGAAGAGCACAGCTCTCTGTGCAAGATATTTTATAACAAGCAAAATAAACTGACTTTGGAGTGTCGACGGGAGAAGAGCTGAGAGCAAGTTTTTGTTTTGTTTTGTGTGTGTGTGTGTGTGTTTTTCTGTTTTGATCATTAAAGAAAATGGAACCCGTGTGTCAGAACACAGGCTCAGAGGCAGATCAAGGATGAGTGCTTTGAGAACACAGGTAACTAGTTACTTCCTTACTCCTTCAGTTCCATTTGGTCCCTGAGTTCAATAATTTTTTTTGGTAAAACCACAAAGAGTTCAGTGAGGTGCAATGTTAAGGTATGTGTCTTGGGAGAAAAGATCTGAGAGAATTAATTTGTTGTTTAGAGGTAAAGAGCAGTTCCTGTAGGTTAGCTGTTCTATTTTGGGGCTTGGAAGGAGAAGTGATTAACATTTCTTTCTGTTCTAGCAGGCTGTGGAATAAGACTCAGGGTATAAACAGAACGGACTATCACACTTCTTGCAGGTGGAAATCAAACCAAAGGGGAGCTAATCAAATCTGGTCAAGACAATCTAGGCATTATTTTGACCAGTTCAATAAAAAATGTTGGGGTTTAATTTAGTTTAAGTAGAGAAAACACATTTTGGGAACTGCTTCTTCAGTCTTCATGTATTTTGCAAGAATTACCTAAATTGTTTAGTGTGTTATATGAAGTATCTGAATTAAAATGCCAATGAGTATTGTCTCCTTGAACTTAATCTCAAACTCCAAAATCAGGCCTTTGTAAATTATGTGGTGTTATAGTCTCTGAATTTTTCAGCTGTTCAGTGTAAAGAAAAGATAATTCCACTGAATTATCTATCTTGCTTCATTTCTAAAGAAAGATCTCAATGAAATGATAGTATAAATGTCTTTAAATATATTTTTAAGTATCATAGATGATTTATGAACATATTTTATTTGTAACAGAGTCAATACAAAAGAAGTATATAATGTAAAATGTTGAAAGTTCCTTTCTTCTCTCTTCCATGATCACACTCTTCTCCAGAGGTATTTGTAATTATTAATTTCATGTTTCGTGTCTAACTATTTTTCCTATATTTTTTATATGTGTACACATATATCTATTTTTTTTTTTTGGTCAGCTGTATTGAGGTATAATTGGCTTGCAAAAGCTGCATATAAGTAATGTATACAATTTGATGAGTTTGGACATAGACATATATCTGTGTTCACTGTGGTGATCACTATCACCACATATATATATATACACAAAACATTGCCTAGTAAATAATGATCACTTTGGAAGTATTGTTTATTAGTGTTATTACTATAAACAAGTCCTTTTTTTTCTACATCTTGACCCACACTGGATATTTTTTATTTTAGAAATATAAAAAAGGGGCGCCTGGGTGGCTCAGTCTGTTAGGCAGCTGCCTTTAGCTTGGGTCATGGTCCCAGAGCCCTGGGATCGAGTCCTGCGTTGGGCTCCCTGCTCGACGCGGAGCCTGCTTCTCCTTCTCCCTCTGTCTGCCGCTCTGCCTACTTGTGCTCTCTCTCTGTCAAATAAATAAAATATTAAAAAAAAACTCAAAAAAAAAGAAATATAAAAAGAATTAATATGCTAATGTATGGGAAAACATAATTTTTAGAAATTTTCTAATTTTGGACTCCGGATAAGGGAGTAACTTTTTATCCATATTAGCGATCTTTAGTTCTATAAATTACTTGCTCTTACTCTTACCTGTTTTTGCTCTTGTTGTTTTATTTACGCCTAGTTAAGTAAGAGTTTTTCAATATATACTTGAATTTAACCTTTGTGTGCCATACATACAGCAGTAAGTTTCTCCCCTTATAGATCTTATCTTTTAAATTTACCTGGAATTTTTGTAGTCATACAAAAGTCTTCAGTTTTTATGAAACAAGCCTGTCATCTTTTTCTCCTGTTGTTCTGGAAGATGTGACTTGCCTAGGAAGGTCTTCCATGGTCTCATATAAAGATAGATTGTATTTTCTTCTAATGCTTTTTGTTACTTTCATTATTAAAATAACTCTTTAATCCATACGGAATTTAGGTTTATGTACATAATGAGTTTGGGATATAACTTCATTTTTTTCTCCAAATGGTTAGTTACTTTTTGGCAGTCCATTTACTGAATGTCAGTTTTTTTGTATTGATCTAAATAAACACACACACACACACACACACACACATATACGTATTTCTGGACTTGCTTGTCTTCCATTAAGCCATTTGTCTAGTCTTACAGCAATATCATACAGTTCTAATTTTAGTGATTTTATTATGTTTTATAGAGAAAGCCTCCCATTCCAATTCCTCTTTTGATGTTTGATTTTTTTTATTGGAACTACACTAGTTTTGTTAACTTTAAATATTTAAAGGAACCTTTGTAATAAGGCACCTGAACTCCAGTTTCATAACCTTATGTTGCTGTTACTGAGGATTGCAGAAGGTTAGGGGCCAACATGGAAAGGGAAAGAATACACATTCGCACGCACACATACATGTATACACATGCATGCATACATATGTATATACATATATACAGAAACACGGACACATGCATACACAGATATACACACATGCACACACACACACACACACACAAGCTTTTTCAGTGCCATTGGAGAATAATTAACTAGTTGGTCTTATGAAACAATAAAATATATTTACTGAACACATTACCAGTCAGGCACTCTAAATATGTTATTTCATTTTATCCTCCTGATAGTGCTATGAAATGAATATTTCTACCCCTCTTTTCTGGAAGAGAAGATGGATACTTGGAAGTGAAATAATTTGCCCCAAAGCTCACAGCTCACAGACACTAGAGCCTTGAATTCAAAGTCCGAACTCTTGAATCCAGAATTTTTTTAATGTGATTATTATCTACTTTTCATTATTTTTTTCATTCACAGCTGACACCACACCACCCCGCCCCCTTTGCTATGCCTACTGCCTAAGGGGAGACAAGTTTTATATTATAAACAAGGCTGAACCTGGTGATGCTGGCCAGGTTTCTACATAAAAGGTCGAAACTCTTAATTTCACAGTACAGGCATACCCCATTTTATTGCTCTTCACTTTAAAATACTTTAGAGATCCTGCTTTTTTTTTTTTTAAATGGAAGGTTTGTGGCAACCCTCCATCGAACAAGACTATAGGTACCATTTTCCCAGTAGCATTTACCCACATTGTCACATTCCGGCAATTCTCACAATATTTCAAATATTGAAATATTTTTTGGTCATTATTACTATATTTGTTACGGTGATCTGTGAGCAATGATTACTTCTCACTGAAAGCTCCGATGTTTAGCATTTTTTAGCAAATAAAGTATTTTTTAATTAAGGTATGTACATGTCCTTTTAGAAATAATGCTATTACACTCTTCATAGACTACAGTATAGAGTAAATTTAACTCTCATGTGCATTGGGAAACCAAAAAATTCATTTGCTCACTTCATTGCAATACTTGCTTTGTTGCAGTGGTCTGATCCAAATCTGCAATATCTCTGAGGCATTGCCATATATGTTAATTTATAGGGCAGGAATTGGTTCTGTAAAGGACCAGACAGTATTTTACTATAAAGGACCAGATAGTAAAGAACTGGATAATAAGTATTTTAGACTTGAGGCCACGGGGTAGTATAAAAACTGGCATAGAACATACATAACTATGTATGACAATCATCCAGTAAAACTTCACTTACCAAAGGAATTGGAAGGAATGATCTGTAGATCCCCTCATATAAAGGTTCTACAGTGCGTGTGGGGTTGCCTATCTTCCTTTTCTTCTGTGATTTCCAGTTTTGTTCAACAAATAGCTCAGTCTAAACAACATTTATTGAATATCTACTACATGCCTTGACGAACTTAGAGTAGGTAAGAAGAAAATGCAATCCCTGCTCTCAAGGAGCTCAAAGTCATTTTCTTTTCCTCTTCTTTCCACCCTAAACTTGCTGTTCACACTCCTTTCCTTTGTAATTTGGATGCAAAGCTTTTGTTTGGTTGCATTGGTTTGGGGTTTTTCTTAATAGTCATGTTTATAAGATAATAGAGCTTTTATTTATTTGCATATAGTACCTTTTATCCAACCTTTTAAATACTGCATTATCATGGAACATAAACATGTTGTAAATGAAGAAAATAACATATCTTAGTGGAGACAAAATAATTAACTGCTGAGATTACTTACCTTTGGTCTAGTTTTAATCTTTTTTTGTGAACGATGATAAAAAAGACCGAATTCTTTCTATGCACGAATTCATCTACAATTCAACCTGGTGGCTTGCTATTATCAAAGTCTTTTTTAAAGTCTTGGTTAATGCATATGTATGATCTCTCCAAGGACAATTTGATTTATCCTCCAACCAGTTCCTACTGCATATGTAACTTCAATAAGCATCAAAGGATAATGAGGTGGTGTGGTCCAGTGTGTGGAGCAATTACTGGGCTCAGCTTCCTAGTCCTTTCTCAGGTTCCAGGAAAACTCTTCTCGGGTCCCTGGGCATGGGTGACAGTCTGCGCCATCTTCAAAGTAATCTAGAGGTTGGAATCCCACTGTGGTCCTTGATTATTAGCAAGAGCCTGGCTTTTGTCGGGGGAGGGGTGGGTAAAATTGCCCTACACTTGACTTTTTAAGCATGTGATCTTTGAACTGCCTAAGATAAAAGGGAGCTCAAGAAAAATGGTTGGAGAAGAAAGTGGGAAGAAAGCCAGTATTTATTGGATACCTTCTATGCTGCGGGTATTGTAAAAATTTGGATTCTGTGGACAGAGAGCTAGATTCAAATCTTTGCCTCACCACTAACTAGCTATGTATTTTATGCAATTCTTTACCTCTCTGGGCCTCAGTGCTATCATCCATAAAATGGGAATAATAATAATACTAAGGTAGTTACCTTATAGAGAGAATGCATGGATTGTCTTTAAAACACACCTCATTCAGGGTAAGTGTTAAATTCTTATAATCTGTTACCATTAGCTATTGATTTTCAGTTAAATTCATCATTAATCACAGTCATCATAAACATTCTTCATTCTACAGATATTAGTAAATTAATACTATTTGCTAAAATTCTGTACTATAGTTATCTTGCTACAATCATTCCTGCCCTATAGAATTTTAAAGTCTAGTGAGGGATATAGACAAATATGATATAGCAAAACTGCAAAAATGTCACTTATATGAGTTTATACAGGGTTTTTAAAGGTAGTAAAGAGGAAGCATCTTTAATATAGAAATGGATATGACTTAGAGGATTGCAAGAAGTGGTGACATCTAAATGAAGAACAAATAAGAATAGAAAGTATGTAGGTGATGGAGGAAGGGAAGTATTCTGTAGGCAAAAGGAACTGTATATGCTGAGTGAACTTTGCTCATTCTGCAAAAACAAATATTGTAGCTCGACCAGATGTTAAGTAGGAGGAAGGAGCTGACACTGGTTGCATCCAGAAGGGATGAGAAAGCAGAGACTAAAACATCAAGGTTCTAGATTCAGGACAAATGAGTTCGACACTTATCCTGAGAGTAGTGGAAGTTTCAACCAAGGGAGTGAATCCACTGTAAGGCAGGTATTATACCCATTTTACAAGTGACATAACTGAGTTTCAGAGATGATACATAATATTACAAAATTAAAAGACAGTTCTATTCTGCCCTTTATGTTGTAATTAAATTTCATATTCTCTGCTTTTGAGATAATTTGGGGAAAGCAGAATACAGTTGCAAACTGGAGTTGTATATTTATTTGACAAAAAACATATGCCCAGAAGTGTGGGTGAACTTAAAAGAATTATGATGGGGTCCTCTCCTGTCCTAACATCCTTCCCAATCATTCTGCTTGTCCTAGTCTAGGAATGGTATATGCAAAATTAAAGGCACAAACACCCTCGTGATACAACTCACTCACCCCAACCCAAGACTTACTATTATAAAGAGTAGTATAAGAGATTTTGGCATACTACTTCCGCATTCTTAGAAAATATTTTGAGGACTTTTTGTTTTTCTTTCATTTTGAGGAAGATCAAAAATGTAAAAATGTCTTAGGATTTAATTAAGGTTTCTAATGAATATAAAAAGAATCTCATCAACCAAACTCTATACAGTAGTTCTTCCTGACATTATGTGTAGGAAAGAAAAATAATTCATTATGTGTAGGAAAGAAAAATAATCCTCAAGAAGAGGATTTAGTGGCTACCGTGTTTTTGGTTCTGTACTAGGTGTGTTATATTAATTATTGGATTTAAACCTATCATTCACTTATCATTTGAGAAGTGTTTACAAAAAATGTAAATGAAAAAACACATTTTTGTAGAAGTACCTCCTGGTATGGTTTAGTGGAGGGTGGGGAGATGATATCCCCGCTTTCTGACAGGGAAACAGAGAAGGGAAAGTTAATGGAGATTTGCTGGTACACAGAAGAGTAGTGCAGCTGTCCTTTCTGGAAGGGACAAGTGATCTAATTTCATTGGCATCAACATCTAGGGTAATTCAACAGAGAATGGCTCTTGTAGTTAGGCAGACACTTAGGCATTAATTTTCAACCATAAATACAGCATATTATCAGTTTACCATATGGAAGATCAAATGAACAGTGTTACACCACTGGACCCTCAACTATATACTCATGAGGATCCTCACCTCAGAAAAGTGCACCTTGATATACACCGGAGATGATAGAAACCTGTCTTACTGTGTTGAAGTTTCATTTTTACAGACTATCTCTTTCATGATTTTTGAAATTTCCTTTTGATGTTCTACAGTTCTGATCTGATGTCTACCTGCATTTATTAGCATTTATTCAGTTTGGAATTTGCTATGTTAGCTGAGTCTAGAATTCCAGATCTGTTTCATTAATTATGGAAAATTATCAGCTGATATCTTTTCTCTGACTATGCTTTCCATTGTTAACTCAAGTTAGATATATGTTTGGTCTTCTTATTCTTCCTTCATGTCTCTTACGTATTTTCCACCTCCTTGTCCCTCTGAAATAGAAGTTTGTTAATAACCTCTCTATTACAGTCAGTATTTAGCTCTTTAATTCAAATATAAATTCATTCAATTTTAATTGCATTTATCATATTTTTATCCCTAAAATATCTTTAACTTTTCCTACTTCAGCCTGGTTTTCATTTTTAATATTTTATTCCTCTTGCAGATTTTGGTAACTTATGCTTACCCATACACTTTATTATTATTTTTTTTTTATTAACACATAATGTCTTATTTGTTTCAGGGGTACAGATCTGTGATTCATCAGTCTTAACACGATTCACAGCACTCACCATAGCACATACCCTCCCCAGTGTCCATCACCCAGCCACCCCATCTCTCCTTCCCTCCTCCCCTCCAGCAACCCTCAGTTTGTTTCCTGAGATTAAGGGTCTCTTGTGGTTTGTCTCCCTCTCTGGTTTTGTCTTATTTCATTTTTTCCTCCCTTCCCCTATGATCCTTTCCCTTGTTTCTCTAATTCCACATATCAGTGAGATCATATAATTGTCTCTCTCTGATTGACTTATTTCTCTTAGCATAATACCCTCTAGTTCCATCCACATTGCAAATGGCAAGGTTTCATTTTTGATGGCTGCATAATACTCCAGTGTGTGTGTGTGTGTGTGTGTGTGTGTGTGTATCAAATCTTCTTTATCCATTCATCTATCAATGGACATCTAGGCTCTTTCCATACTTTGGCTATTGTGGACATTACTGCTTTAAACGTTGGGGTGCATATGCCCCTTCAGATCATTACCCATACACTTTAAATACATATAGTTGTTATATTGTATCTGATGATTTTTTTAATCTGGATTTCTGTGAAATTTAGTTGTGTGCTTTATTTTTCTGCTGATCCTACCTGGGGTGGCTTGTTTCCTTGTGTGTTTGTTTTATTGTGAGTTCACAGGTGCTGAAATTTATCTGTGGGATTTAAATGAGGCCTGAAATGAGGGTGGGGCCTCCAGAAATCATTTTCATTTTTTTCAGCCAGTTGCCCCCATGATACTGCCAACCAAGGACCAATCTATGTTACTTTTTAATATTGGGATTTCCAGAAATATTTAAGCCAAACTTGCATTGGGGAAGTTCTCGTAGATCAAATTCTTGAGGTAGACTTTAATATTTTAGGCATATTGCAGTGAAGATAAACACAGTTTGTTGTCAATAACCCCCTTTCCTCATGGACATTTTCTGGTCTACCTCTGGAGGAAGTCATAGCTGCTCAGTTCTTGCCCCTTTGGAACAAGCTCTTTTCTCAGACATCAGCTTGCTTGAGCTCAAGGTCATTTCTACTGTTTGGGGCATAGCCATTAAAACCTAAACCTCTTGGTTACTGAGATTGACAAGCTCCCTTAGGATATCTATGATTCTAAATCAGCTTGCCAATCCAATCACTATGTCTCTTTTGAATTCTGGTCTCTGGAGACTTAATTTACTTTATGGTGAGTTGAGTTATGCATTTAAAAAGGATATTTATTACATTTTATCTAACATTTCTAGGTGCTTTGAATTGGTAAGATTTTGAGAATTTAGTTGAAAAACATTGCCGGAGCCAAACTCGGTAGAGCTAGAATTTCTCTTTTTAATGTTTCCATTGATAAAAATTTCACAGGTCAGAGGGGCCACGGCAAAAATACTGGGCATCAGCAAGGGTTGTGTTTTCACAATTACCTAGTTAACCAAAGTTAACCAAGGGTAGTGAAATAAAGTCTAGAGGCAAAAGGTTGAGCATTTAAATTTTTTAGACTTAAGGCAGTTATTTTCTTAGAAAGAATGGGGAAGGCAGGCCCCTGGGTGGCTCCGTCAGTTAAGCATCTGTCTTCGGCTCAGATCATGATCTCAGGGTCTTGGGATCAAGCCCTGCATTTGACTCCCTGCTCTGTGGAGAGCCTGTTTCTCCGTCTTCCTCTCCCCCACCCTTGCTTGTGCTCTCTCATTCTCTCTCTCTCTCTTTCTCTTTCTCAAATAAATGAATTAAAATCTTTAAAAAGAAAAAAGAATGGGGAAGGATTTTAATGTGTTTCTGCTTGTCATCACACCTTACCACATTTTATTTTAATATTGTATAGATGAATGTTTATTAATAGTGGGAATATTGATGGGGAACTTTGCATATTTAAAGGGAAGGTGAGGCGAAGAGGAAGATGTGAAAAACATGGCAGAGGATTCTTTTATTTTATTTTATTTTATTTATTTTTGTGTCAGAGAGAGAGAGAGAGAGAGAAAGCACAAGCAGGCAGAGAGGCAGAGGCAGAGAAAGAAGCAGGCTCCCTGCTGAGCAAGGAGCCCGATACGGGACTCCATCCCAGAACCCTGGGATCATGACCTGAGCCGAAGGCAGTGGCTTAACCAACTGAGCCACCCAGGCGTCCCCATGGAAGAGGATTCTTGAAGTAGAAGTGGAGGCATTCACTTACGGTGCCTCAGTCAGTGGTCACTCGCTGCGGTAGAAGTGGTGAGAATATCGCAGAATTGGCATGGTTTCCCTTCAACAGTCAGAATAGTGAACATTTTGGTAATGACATAATATATATAATACAACAAATGAAATACTTTAAAATGAAGATCGGTAGCTACAATACGTATGGATTTTAATGCGGTTTAATGGATAAACTAATAGTACCTCCACAGCAACCTTAATGTCTGGACTGATATCAAGCATAGTGCGAGTACAAGAAAGTCTGAGTAGACTGAGCTGTTCTTTGGAACTTTCCCTTCATCACAGCAGAACAAGTGCACTTACGTTACCCAGTTCACCAGGTGTCTGGTTTGGTTCAACATGATAAGTCATGTGGCTGGAAGTCAGGTCTCCATCTTTTCTTAGTTAACTTATGCTAAGGTAGAGGTCTGGATAGACAAATAGTAAATTTCGCTGAATCCAATGACATCAATCCCTGTTGATGTGACTGTAGGATATTCAGTGTTTTTTTTTTTTTTCCTTTTCTTTTCTTTTTTCTGCATCTAGATAAGATCAATCAGATCAGCTTTGCCAATCTGGAGTTGGCCTGGTATTGTACATTTTGAGGAGGGGCATTCACATTTGCAGAATCTGCACAACTGTATGTGATAGCCCTATCTGGATAGAAAGATAAGGTCATGTTTTGTATTTATACTTTGGTCAGTCCTGGGAGACATTTTTATCTGTCCCGGAATTTTTCCTCCCGTTATGATCCCAAAGTATATAGCCCCCCCACTTTTTTTTTTCGGTCTGTCTCTTTTTCTTCCTTCCTTCCCTTTTTTTTTCTCCCCCTTGCTTGCCCAAATCAGCCGGGACTGAATGCTTGTCCATCTATTATCAAATGGAAGCCTGCACTCTGAAGGCTGAAAGACTCAGCCATCGCCACCTGAGTGCTGACTCCGTGCTCTCAGGATGAGGCGCTGCGGCTAAAGTATCAGGCAGATAGAGCCCAGAACACCAGCATGGCTGGTGCATGGCTGGCCCTGCAATGCAATTAGAGGTTCTGCCTTCCCAACTGCTGCTGGTCTATGGGTGTCCATAGCTGCTCATGCACAAAGGCAAATCTTTGTTAGCCCTTCTGTGCAAAGGACAGTCCTTGGCCAGTGCCTCATAGAGAGACTCCGCAGCTGCCGCCGCTGCTTTTAATTTTAGATTTGTACGGTTTGATGCTGTTACTTTTTCCTGCAGAAATTATTGGGGCACAATAACATTGCTGTTCAATATCCGGCAGAAAAGCAAGAGGGGATCTCTCTTTCAGCATTAATATAGCTTACTGTTGTCTCCTACCTCCATTAGAGTGGTATTCCATAAATGCATTTTTCCTTTTACTTTCATGTGCATGGTCATTATTCCCAGAGCGCTCCCATGGTGCTAGTGTGTGCTTGGGTCAAAAGTGATGTCTCATTCCTGCCACATACTGAAATAAGAATGTATGTCCTCACTGCTCTCTTCTCGAGAGAAGTACCTTCTTGAAGATACCTTTCCTTAGACATTATCTCGTTTCCTCAGAGATAGTCCCACTACAAAAGAAAAGACGGACCCTTTCCCCTTCTTGATGGTAACCAGGGCAACTTGACTAACTTGTCCCAACACCTTAATAGGACTTAAAATAATGGTCTCCTTATATCATTACTCAGAATATTGATAATTGTTGGGGCACCTGGGTGGCTCAGTGGGTTAAGGCCTCTGCCTGCCTTCAGCTCGGGTCATGATCTCGGGGTCCTGGGATCGAGCCCCACATCAGGCTCTCTGCTCAGCAGGGAGCCTGCTTCCCCCTCTCTCTCTGCCTGCCTCTCTGCCTACTTGTCATCTCTCTCTCTGTGTCAAGTAAATAAATAAAATCTTTAAAAAAAAAAGAAAATTGATAATTGTTTGCATAATAGTTTCGTGATTAGAGAGACCACTCATAATTCTCCAAAAGAACCAAAGGATATCTGCTCCAAAGTGACTTGGAGACAGAACCACTTGGCATAGATGTGGCTGGCTACTTTTGAATAGCACATACCCTGAGAAATAAAGAGAAAGACAGCAAAAACAGGAGGGAAAAAATAGACTTGCACCTTACTAAATATTCTGTGGGAGGAAGCTGTTACAGCAGCTTCCCTGCTGTTTAGCCATTTTTTTTTTTTTTTTTTTTACCAGAGAGAAAGAAAAGAGCAGGTGATTGGGTCTAATCTCACCAACTGGACCTCTGGGTAAATAAATGGATACATTTGCTCTAAGGAAGGCTTCTTATCTGCAGAATGCCCTTAGCAGGGTGTTCATGGTTAAAGAATTACTTATAGTGAATAAGCCTCTAATCTATGTGACATGGTTCCCTTGAGAATGTCATTTACGCTATATAATTCTCTGGGTATAAAATGGAAAATTTTCATATCGTAAATGCTCCCTGCTGTAAGAGAAATCTCACAAAAACCTTAGTAGAACTCCGCTATTATTCTGTGCCAGAGAGCATGGGCCAGTGCAGAAAAGAAGGAGAGCCATCCTTGATGTCCCCAGAACTCTGTCTACTTTGTTCCTCTTATTTGCCTGTATCCTTGAATTTATTACTGAAGTTGATATTTGGTGAGCCATCTGGTTAATCTGAGCCTTATTTGACCATGTGGATACTCCTGTCTGCAAGCCAGGTTATATCAAAATGTTCATAGAGCGGCACTGTTTCCTTTTATACATTTGCATGTTCTGCTTTAATCTTTCATTATTCCAAACTTATACCTCTGCTACATGATCTGGAATTCCAGCATAATTTGGCCAAGCATAAAAGAAATCAAACTTTGGAATTCGTACTTAAATTGACATTCACCTATGTGGTGTTGTTATTTTTTAAGGACTAAAAGCAAATACAACATTAACCCTGCATTTAAAAAAAAAAAAAACAGTAAAATGTATAAATATTTTGGGCAAAATATTTTGAATTAATTTGAAATGCTGTTCTAGTAGAGCACAGACGCCATAAAAGAAAATGCTAATACATGATGTAGAGTAGCTCAAAATTTATTTCGGCACTCTGTTTTGATTAAGGTGCATGTGATGATTCTGGGAAAACATTTAATTAAAGGTGAGAAGTCTAGACAAATTGAAACACACTTCCATTAGTCACACCCTTTACTGTGTGACTTCAGAAAGTTCATTCTGAATTCCATTCCAGGCATGGGTTCAAGACCTGTGTAAATTCGGTTCAAAAGAAGAAATGAGAAGCACTTAAGAGTGATCACTTTGGAGTGGGGCATTCTTGGATTCAAATCCCAACTCTGTGGCTTACTAGTCGGGCACCGTTTGGAAAACAATCATTAAGCTCTCTTTATAGAATTTTCTTCTTTGTAAAATTAGAGATAATAAAACCACCTTCTTAAAAAAATTGAGTGAGATAATACCAGGGAATAACTTCTATTCGGTATCTAAATTAATTTTAAAATTAAGGGCAGGAGAACATGTTTGATCTTAATTCACTGAAAACCCTTCATAGTAACTGGACACTTCTAACAACAACAAAAATAACAAAAGCCTTTGCTGGGTCCATCTTACCTCCTGTCGTCTCCCCTTGGTCTCGGCATTGGATATTTTCTGATTATAGTGCCCTTCCTCAGGTTAGATAAATCTTGCAATTAGGATGATGTCATCTTTTTAAAAGATTTTATTTTTATTTATTAGAGCATGAGCGTGGTGAGGGGCAAAGGGAGAGGGAGAAGCAGACTCCCCGCTGAGCAGGGAGCCCAATGTAGGGCTAGATCCCAGGGCTCTGAGATCACCACCTGAGCTGAAGGCAGATTCTTGGCCGACTGAGTCACCCAGGCGCCCTGGGATGATGTCACTGACCTGCCTGTGCGGTGGGAGTGCCGGCAGTATCATTGGGCACCTCTGTGCAGGTCAGGCACAGCTCTACATTATGATGTGAATGGTGCTCCCTAGAGTTAGGCACTATGCAGTCTGTGGAACATTGCATGGTAGTCTTTATTGCTGGTTCCCAAACCTATTTATTCCAAGGGAAGCTAAGATGCCAAGTAACCTCAAAAGACATTTTCTAAATAAACAGTATTTCAGCACTACAGTGCGCCCTATGATGAAGACTTAGTCTTCTAGCACTTTTCCCCCTCTGTTCCTATCACTAGATAACAGACCTATTCCTTGCTGGTCAGCAAGATTGATACACTAGAAGCTTGAATGTGATGTAATTGATTTATTTCCCCCCTAAGACCCTTTCATTAGATATGGGGATCTATTTTTATTGGCTCTAAGAATTAGGAATGCAAAGTTTTGTCAAACTAGAACTAAAACAGGTTTGTTTTAAATGTCTATTAATTAGGTTGTTACTTTTGCTTTCTTATAATTGTTAGGATTAGTGAATGAACCTGGTATTAAGTCTTGTTTACTTATATCTCAAAGTGAAAGAATCACAGATAAAACTTTTAGAAATCTTATAGTTTCTGTCATGTATACTAAGCTATTATTATTACTATTATTATTAGTAGTAGTAGTATAGTATTATTTGTAGTATGGATGGCCAATGGTGTAAAACAGAAACTGGGCACACTAGGACAGAGCTAAATAACTCAAATAAGAAAGGATCTTGAGAGGTTTCTGAGGAAATTAGGTGTTCTTCTGGAAAGTTTGCTGGGACTATGGGAGTGAGGTGGGGTGGGGTAGAGGGAGTTTAAGCACCCTGAGCCAGGTTTGAATATTAATGTTCAGTAGGCATTCTCATCCTGAGCCTTGAAGGAAATCCTATAGCAATCACATACCAGAAATATTTAAAGGAAAACTTAGCATTCTAAAGTCTCTGAAAACAAAGTTGGATGGAATAAATATACTTGGACTCCCCTCTTCCATATCATTTCTTCTAATAGCTTGTGAATTATAAGTGTAATGGGACAAGAAATGTTTTCTGATGCAATAAATTAATTATAAAAATATATGATTGGTATGAATGGAAACCATCCTAATTAGGTGATGATGAGAATTGCATGAAGGATAATGCATGACAAGTGTACCATTATAAAGTTGTATGTCTGTTGAGGGATTTAAGTAATTTATACTTGTTATTTATAAGATATTAAAAAGCCCCAAGGTAGGAATACAGCTGTACATTCATGCATTTCGCCTGAATTATCTTGTATAGTATATTTCATGGAATTTCTAAGTGGTTAATATGTATTATGTTGAAGGTAACAGTGATTTGAACACTACATGATGGATTTTTCCAGATGCTGTGATATACAAATAGGGATAACTCTTTAAAATCCTATTTAAAGGCTAACATGCAAAGAACACAAGGACTTATTAGTAAACATCCAAAACCATTTTCTACTATGTAATGTTTGCCTGGATGCATATTTACATTAGCTAGTTATTCATCATAAGTGCTTTTTGTTTAAAGTGAAGTATAGATTAAATAGATAATACGTAAATGAATATGTGATTTATTTTTACATAGCACATTGATCTTAGTGAAATCATAATGATATAAATATAACATTAAAGCAAAATGAATGAAATAATATTACATTTCTGAAAGTCTGGAGATCTCAGTTTCAAGCCATGTTATATTTTATAGGGTTTTAGGTTGTAGAGAGTCTTAAATTACTAAAGTCTTGCTTAGGATGCTTAGTGTGAAATGCCCATGAAAGGCTGGGATGCTTTTTTAGCTCAGAAAAGAGAGCAGCGTTTCTAGTGAGGAATGGCAACTCAGTCCATGGGCTCTACATATTATTTCTTTCATTCGCCAGAGAAGTGAGTTGCAGTAAGATTTCAGGATTAGCCCAAAGATGATGTGTGAGTAGTAGACAGGACTAGAGATCAGAGGATCTGGACACTAATCCGCCTTGTGCTGCTGCTGGAGCGGGAGTGTTCTCTTCTGTGAAGGAAGGGATCATGGTAAAACTTGGCAGCCTGATTCATCAGCCTAACCCTGACTGGTCAGATGCGTGCAAGCCAATGAAGAGACACTTCCTCAAGGGTGGACATTGGGTCAGACTGATTAGATTCTCCCACAGTCTATGTTTACATCATAAAGGGACAAGGGAAGGTTTTCTCCTCGGTGAATAAAAGCCAGGTTATATTGTTAATTATTGATGGGTCAGGGAAAGTAAGAATTTTTTATGCTAAGGCCAAGGATAGAATAGAGTGTTACAACAACAATGTATGAACAAAGACACAGACACATGGTAAGAGTGGCCATTGTGGAATATTTGTCAGCGTGAAAGACATCTTAGGATGGTGTGACGTCTGACGGTCCTTCTCGGGTCTATTATTCTAAGAATTTTATCTTTCCCATTTTAATGCTGTCCTAGGTTCGCTTTTCTTTCCAGTTTATTTTCTTCGGCTTTCTTCATTTTCTTAGATGCATTTTGATCTCTATCTCTACCTTCTTGGAGAAATCGATAACTTGTTAAAAAAAAAAAGGTAGTGACACCTGAATGGGCAGGGCTAATGGTTCTTTTCAGGAAATCATTGTGCTGACGGCGTTTATAAACCATATCTAGCCTCTTCTTTTCAGAAAAGGCCAACAATCCAAATGAGTGATGTGAAGGGAAATTATTTTGGCTGGTGGGGAGGAACAGGAGAGGAAGATGACAGTCATTTTTTTCAACAATGGAAGTGATTTTTTTTTTCTTTTTCTTGGCACTAAACAAAAACTGGTCATTAGTGTTATTTTTGGTTTTAAGAAAAAGAATTAAGACATCTTAAAATATTACTCAACAAAGGATCATAGTCCTTTAAAATAAGGAACATTGAATGGGAAGATGTTGCTGAAAATGCTGCCTTTGGAACTAACTCTAGGTCTGAGGAGATTTTGCTTTGGGAATAGGGCTATAAAATTAGATGATTTGAAAAATAATGGTATTAGGTTTTGGTTTTACTACTGATAAAAATAACAGAAGAAAGTTAAAGAAAATAATCAGATGAACAGAAGCATCTTTCTTCTCAGACATGACTATTAGAATTACCACTTCAGCCATTTTCTCTGGTGCGATGGCCAGCCAGGTGGAGAGAGATTTCGTCAACTACCCTTACTTCATTATAGATTTGTATTTTTCATTTAACAAAGCCTGAATGTTTTTCCGTATGGTAAACATAAGCCTACAGAATGTAGCTAATTGTTGCGTAGTCTTACCTGTGTCGTTCCAACCTTTATTGTACCTATTTCCTCATGATTGCACAACAAGGGAGTCTGAGGTTGGAAAGGAGTGAGGGAAGGAGGATAAATGAAATAGAAGAAGATATGGGGCATCTGGGTGGCTCAGGCGGTTAAGCGGTCAGACCTTGATTTTGGGTCAGGTCAAACTCTCAGGGTTGTGAACTGGAACTCTGTGTCGGGTCTAGACTGGACCTGGAGCCTGCTTGGGATTCTCTCTCTCTCTCCTGCCCCCTCGTACCCTGCTGGCATGCACACGCGCTCTCGCTCTCTCTCTCTTTTTCTCAAAAAACATAAAAACAAAAGAAAAAAAATAGAAGATGATGACAGGAGTTGGAATAAAGATAGGTGGATGGTAGAGAGCAGAAGCAGAGAGAGGAAACAAACCCCCTGGATTTGAGATTTAGGTCTTGGTTCACTAGCTTTCTTGATGCAAGTCATATCCTTTTTGTTACCTCATCTCAGAGTGGTTGTTTGCTACTTGAACTGCTTGCTCAGTGTACAGATTAAGACACTGGCAAAATCCTCTAGTTTCGGAATCAAAGAGGAAGCTGTTTATTGCTTACTTTCTCTCTTGTGGTTTGTCTCGCAGGACTTCGTCTTTGGTTTCCTCTCTGTAGAACAGAGATTTATCCTGTGGGGTGCTCGAAGGTCTTAAATTCAGTTAGATAGTCTGTCTAGAGACTTAGCCAGAACAGACGGGTCCCAGGTGAGCACTCAGCAAATCCTAGATTAAACCATATGAAAATTGCTCTTGTTATTGATCAAAAAAGATCAAATATTGGTAGTTTCGTATAGTTCGGTCTAAAATTCATTTTCCCCCTTTCCTTTAAGAAGCTGGGAAGGCCTAGGCCAACACCCCAGGCACTTACTTAACAGTTCCACAGTCTGCTCAGACTGGGCTCTTGTTTTGTGGCTCCTGAGCAAGACCTCGCTTTGCACTGCTTGTTCGGGATGTGAATCGTTGCCGGCTGTTCACTCTGGGGCTCCCACGACTCCCTCTGTTTATATATTTCTTCCTATGGCCAAGTGATGGGGCCCTTATGGGGCTCCCTGAGCTCGGGGACCTGGGCAACATACACAGGACTCATTATACTGCTAATGGAGCTATGGCAATTTTTTGGCACTTGATGGCTGTCTGGATTTCATTTCACTTGAAGTATCATGGGTTAGGAGCACTATGCTTCCAGGGAACACAGTGTCTGCCATCCAAGCGATAATAACCAGAAACTGACCATTGTTTAAATGGAGTCTGCCCTCACGTCATAACAAACATCTAGAACTCGGTGTGCTCTTTCTGTGGTTTTGCATAGAGTTGTCCCTCTGCGGGCAACACCTTTTTTTCCCCCTTATTGACTTGACATACTCCTCATCTTTATGCTGCAAAAGACAGCTCAGATGTGCTGTACTCCATAAAACTCTCTCTAAATTTCCCAGGCAGACACATCTGCGTGACCCCCATGTTCCCCTATGTAGCCCCTATATACAGCAGTCTTCGCAATCTCCCCACTATATTTGGATCTGTCTCCCCTTTTAATCGCAAGTTCCTTTGAGCTGAAGCAATATCTTTACATTAATGTATTCCTGATGTTTGCCACAATAACTGAAACACTGTAGGCACCCCCTGAAATATAGTTCATGGAAAAAATTAATAGGTAAATGAACCAACTTCTTCTAAGAATAGATTATTTGCTTTGGTTGGTATTAGCCCTCCCCAACGTCTTTTCTCCCTCCATTCCTATTATTCCTTTCTTTTCAATTCAGGGTTGAAAATTCCCACTTTACCTCCTTGTTTAGAAGCTTATGGGAATTTTAAAGGTGCTGATTTGCACAGGTACACAGAATGAAAAAATAATCACACACAAAAATAAATAGACTCCTTGGCATCTTTAAACTGACTGCTATATTATCTCCTTTAATAAGACGCCTCAGAGTCTGCACATTTTCCTGATAAGAATAACTGCTGTCATATTTTTTGTTTCAATTTGAACATTTTAAAGTCATTTGCTATTAGCACTAATTAAATGTATAAGAGCCTTCCTGAGCAAAGCAGATAGTCACAGCTAATTCATAAAGAATTAATGATAGTAGCTAAATTGACACATAGATTTGCACTTTGGGTAGGGTTAAATTACCAAATAATGTGAATACTGTTTAAAATAAATTTAATATTTAATGTAAGTCATAGTTTTATTAAATTCATAATAACTGAAATATTCTCAATATTATTCCAAATGAGCATCTATATAAAATCTCTTTAAAGTAAATAAGCTAATAATATGATAATACCAGTAGAGTGAATAATAATATGAGTCATTTATAGGGCACATTATTATTACTCTTATTATTATTATTATTATTTTTAATTTTCTGTTATTTGTCATACCTGCAGTTCAAACCAAGTTCCTCCAGTTTGGATGTGAGACATTTGGGATAATTCCTCAACTTTTTTTGTCATTATAGTATTGACAGAGCAGAAGCAATTATTTGTTAAATGATTTCTTAGTAAATTTAAAGTGGTTGGCTTATGTGTGCATGTGTGTGCTCAAAAGTTATATGGTTTTTTCTCAAAGTAGTTTATATACTGAGAATGTGTTTAATTATTATTTATCTCTTATTGAATAGAAATTAAGTTTCAGTCCAATTTACTGAAGATAAAAATCTGAGAGATAATTTTAAAGCAGGAGTGACATCCAAAGTTAAGCTGTCAACTGAAACAGAATTTAAAGAGAAAAGGAGTCCTTAAAATCAGGATTTAAAGACTCATCCCCAAGTTTTTATCTGCACTGCAGATGATTTCCTGGCTTAGAGAATGCAAACATTTCATTAATGAAGACCCAGAGCCCAATTTTGGCATACTGATCCGACTTTTCTACTGAGCTATCAAATTGGGGGATGGAATAGAGTAGAACTGATTTCCCTTGTTTTGTCTATCTTGTGCAAGCCAATTTTGTTCCAGTGCCTTATATATGGAATTGTACTTATCTCAGAATTGGGTACCTATTTGGGGAAAAGAGACATTTCTACGAGTATTCACATTTCCTTCTTTCATTTTTACAACTTTGGTAATGATAGGTGTACATTCTGCCAGTTTGAAATTTTCCTTAACAAATGGCTTTGGGATCAGAACATGCCACAGACAGAAGGAAATAGGGAAAGTGCTAGAGGGCAGTCCACCTGGCCTGAGGATCAGGTTATCTTTTGTGTTCGTTCTGCCAAGACACCAGGCATTGTTGGAACAGAATGGATGATGCTTAATAATTGTTTTTTGAGTGAGGGCGCAAATGAATAAAACACCTTACAGAAATTTGCTTGCCGTCATTGGATCACACAGTCCCCTTTGTTTGCTATATTAAGTTCTCAATACCTTGCCCTCCTTCAGTACCTCTTTTTATAAATTTAACCTTTTCCTGACAATAAGCAACACTACTTTCTAGCCTTGTTTCCAACACCCTTGGTTTCGCATTAGAAAACTGATTCTTTAGCCCATCTAGTGGTCATCTGGGCCTCCTGACTTCTCTATCAATGATTTCTCTTCTTTGAGAACAGAAATACTTAAATCCCAGTGGTATCAACCCAAAATATTGTCCTCTCTCTATGTTCTCCCCGAATTCCAAGAGACTAACTTGAAGATGTTGCCAAGCATGACCAATAATTTATATTCCAATACTTTGAGTGTTTTGTTTTTTTGTTTTTCAGTTTTCAGCATTCCCAGAGTGTATTCTGTTAGGAAGAACGATTTTAGCTTCTTTCGCTTGAGTATCTGACAGTGGTAGGGGAAAAGATGAAGGCAGATATTTACGTCTGTGTCTGAGAAAAAGTGCCCAGGAAGGGATTCTTGCCTTTGCTGCTAATCTGCAATCTCAAACAACACTTCCTTATGACCTCGCTACCAATAGCTATAGTTTTCAGCAAAATACCTTTCTTTTTGCTGTTTCTTGCAAAGACTCAATAAATATTGACTCTCACTATAACGATAGGCACTCCTTTAGTAGAAAATATAAATTGCTAATAAAGAGTAAGCTCTTCTATTTGTTTTTAAATTTTAGTAAGTATTTCCAAATCTTTCCAAATCTCTCTCAGCTTTAAAGAGGCTACATAAGCTAGAGAAATTTTTCATGGGGAGTGGAAACTGCCTTGATTAACTGTGCACAAAATAGATAAGCATAGGCTTAACTGGAAAGGAAGTAGAATACATTATTCATTATGTGCTGCATATCATCGTAAGACATTCATTGTTACTATAAAGTAGACCTTGGAATCTATGTAGAGATGGGAGAACAGTGAGAATGAGATTGGCTTTTTGGATATTCTGGGGCTAGAATTCACAGCAAAAATAGTTTGATGGATTTCTTTTCTTGCTATCATTCCATCTCTTTTGATAAGCACTTGATCATCTACTCGATAGAATGAATGCTTTGTCACCCCCATGCATGGTCCTCTGAAATTTCAAGAAATTCTAGGAAATCTTAAACCACATTTCCATTTATAAATAATCATCTGGAGAAGAGTAGTGATTCCTCTAGGTTGCTACAGTTTGCACCATTCCCTATTGCATTCCTAGTATTGGAATGATGTGACAATTGTTACATTAGAGCAAAGAAATATATTTCAGATATTCATGTATCTATCAACAGTAAAGAACTTGAGTTGTCAGCTATATGTCCAGCGTTACTGTCACTACCTTGTGTGCTTTTCTTGGTTTTCTGTGCTGTATCGATTGTTTGCAAGGACTTCTGTGATCTTGCACCGCCTGGACCTTCTAATGGTTAGGAAGACTCTAATTTCCTTCATTTTAAAAAAAAATCATAATGGGGATCCATACAATATTTCTAGATCAAATTATGACTAATATGTATTTATATTTGGAGCAGTTTCGGGGGAAGTAGAATATTAAATAGAAGAGTTTGAGATGGTTTCAAAAGGTGTTAAGGTAGTAATGACATTGAATTGCTGTTGGAAAAATGACACTCAGTGGTAGCCTGCGGTAGCAAAAACAGTTATCTGTAGTTGGAATGAAGCGTGCTTATGAAAGTAAAGACTCTCAAGAACCAACTTTTTTTTTTTTTTTTTTGCAACAAGACATCAGAATGAAATCATGAAATGGAATATCTTTTTTCTAATTGTACTGTGAAGCTTATATACAGGTCTTAGGTAATGACACAGGCTGAGAACTGAAGAGCTAACTTTTGGCTGCTCTAAAGGCATCTTTTATTTTATCTAACTTGAAGGGTTGAGGTTTTTGAGAATTAAATGCTAAATTTGATCATGTAAGTGGCTGAGTTACAATGTAAGTTGAATTCACAGCCTTATCTTGTCTCGTATTCAAAAAACAGGGCATTTATAAGACAATATTAGAATTCTGAGAATTGAATAACACGTCCAATAAGTTTATATGGCTATATAAATTTCTGCCCCACGACTTTATACGAAAATTTTTTATACTCGGTTTATTTGGGTTGGTATGATATATTTAAGTGTCTTGACACCATGGATCCCCCTAGTGTGTATGAATGACTGGGGCTTTGTAAATTACAGGATGTTTTTGTGAACGTAGTGATTTGATGGCTTTAACTGAGGCCAGGCTTATGTAGGTCCCAGAAAAGAATGAGCCTTGCCACCAGTCCCAGTTGCTGTTTAAGTCTCCCAGTTGGGCAATATCATATAATAGATCCAATAGTGTTTGAAGTTCTCTATACATGGAACTGGTTTATGGATATTGTTTGGAGCATTTTTGGTAACTATTAATAAAGTGACCGCACAGTGCAGCCCCCCAGAGTCCTGCCTCCTTATATAGAAAAATATTCTCCTGTTGATAATTTGTTCCTGGCCTTCCACCAAACCCGCAAATGGACTGAATTCCCGACAGTGGGATATGTGCACCCTGAGCTGCTCATAATTTAGTGAATAGATCTAAGTCATAAAACAAGGCATACACAGCAGCATTAAGTCATGAACTGGATAAATGAAAGTTGACTCAAGTTGGACATGACGGCATAAGTATCATGAACAGGTTAGGCTTCCGTGACACATATTCATTCCTGCTATATTAACATCTCTCTTTCGCCCTGTACTTTATGGCCTTATGAGGAGTTCCCTAGCACTAGCTGAATGTGAAAGAGAAAAAAATGGCCTGATTTACAAAGGTTTGTGAGTGACATGTTGATATAATCCTGAAGTAGATGATGGTATTATTGAAGTTTCACTTAGGTGTAGCCCTGAGGAACGGGGACAAAGGGAGGGGAAGAAATTTCATCCAATGGGCAGAGTTTTGTATCATACATCTGTTATTCACATTACATGAAAGAAGGCACGGCTAGAAATATAGATCTGAATCAATTTGTGGGCACTGGTAAACATTTAGAAGAAACACCATTGGAAAAACTGGTGAAAACTTACATAAATGGACCTCTGAAAATGGCAATGAATGGAGATCTCTGCATTCTGTAGGAATATTTACCAAAAGTATTCACAAATATTTGCCAAAAATTGAGAAGCTCTATGTATGTTCAATGGATTTATGAACAATGCAACCATAGTAATAGAGATGGAGGTTTATGCATGGGATTAATAGACATAGGTTACCCCCAGTAGGGATTTTCTGGCTACCACCATGCTGCATTCATTCCAGCCTGCCAATAGCACGAGCCAATGCTGAACCACTGATAAAATATTATTCCTCAGGGCAGGATAGAACCAGTCATTTGGGGACAAGATTTGGATTTCTCCAATTCTAGAAATAGCAATTTGTCCTTGCTGGAATAGATTCTTATTCTGAGTATATAGTTGCCTTTTCTATCTCATACACCTCTGCCAGCACCAACTGAATGCTTTGTTTACAATCAAGATATTTTGACTAGTGTAGTCGTTTAACAGCAAAATAAGGAAAACAATGTGCTTATACCCCTGGAATTCACTGATTGACTCTCTAAGACCTAAACAGGTGGTAGTCTAGTGGAAACAGGTAAAATGGGTACTGAAGGCTCAGTTATGCCAATTCTTGAGTAACAGATTGAGTATCTGAAGGGTTATGCTACAAATGAGATAGTGTTTGATTCTCTGAATAATAAATGGTACCATTCCTCCAATTATGATAAAACACAATCTGGGGGGCGCCTGGGTGGCTCAGTGGTTAAGCATCTGCCTTCAGCTCAGGTCATGATCTCAGGGTCCTAGGATGGAGCCCCACATCAGGCTCTCTGCTCAGCGGGGAGCCTGCTTCCTCCTCTCTCTCTCTGCCTGCCTCTCTGCCTACTTGTGATATCTCTCCTCTCTGTCAAATAAACAAATTAAATCTTAAAAAAAAAAAAACACAATCTGGGAACAAAGACTGGAAGTAGGCATTGCTTTTCTTTTTATTGCCCCTAATAACTCAAAAATTTTTTTTGCCTTTCTATACCCACGACTTAGAGCTTGCTTGTTCACAGGGTCTAGTAACAGTGATTCTTATATCAGGAGGCACAACAAGTATTCCTGTATTGGAAGCTGAGTTTGCCACTTGATCACTGGATTCCTTCTGGCGCTGAAAACACAGACAAAATAGGGGATTACTTAACTGACTTCAATGATTGATCCCATGAGGGCGCGGAGGAGGTGATCTGGAAGTCAGGGGATTCTTCAGGAAACTGTGTGTGAAAAGTGAGAGACTATGACCAATTATAGGCAGGACTAGTAATACCTCAGATGTTTCATGAATGATTTATTTTGTCGCCCTTTAAAAAATAAAGAATCCCAATCAACTTAGATACAAACTCAGGACAAAGGGATCACCGAATGGGCAGTGGAGGCAGGAGTTGTAACCATTTGGCTACTTGCCGAAATGGAGATTATAGTATCTGTTAATATTTTTCTTGTTTTGTAATTATATTTTTATATGTTAACTATTTCTCCTCCTTCTACTATTTAGTATAAGCTGTGTTAATATTAACAGTGATTGATGCTGCACATTTAATCTTTAAGTTACAAGATGACAAAGTGAGATTATGACTATGCCAGAAAAAGAATATTACCCAAAGATAAATACAGGGACATAATGGAATTTAGATCTCAGTTTTGAAGAAGAAGTAGGGCAAGTCTTGGGTTGATCAAGGAATAAGTTGCATCATGCTAGATAGAAGAAGGATGTTGATTTGGTTACTTGAAAGTTTTAATTGTGTCTAAAATGGTAAATGTGGATGCTGAGTTGGCAAAGGGTAATGCAGAAGAGATGCCTCCCACTACACCCCCCAGAATCCAGATATAATCCCTCTTATCATCCCTCTGTCATCACAGATTTTGGTCTGTTCATAAGAGGCACCAGTGAGATTGAGAAGATAGAGGGCAGGTGCAGAGGGAATAGAAGATAGATGCTTGGATCGGATCACAGGTGTGACGTTCAGAGCAGCTATATTATACTTAAAATACATAGACTGACTTCTGTTTTCCTTACTGAAGCCTGACTAGTCCGGGGGGAAGACAAAAAAGTCCTATCCTCTGGGTTAAGAGTAAAATGATTATTCCTCATCAGCTTTCCTCCAGTGTAAACCCTGGAGGCATTTAAGTCCGTGACCCTGGAATACGTGATAGTTTATGATGGGTGATAAAAATGGCTCTAAACTAGTTCTCTGCCCTGAAGCACCTTTGAAAACAGAATATATATATTAAGAGAAAATAAAAGTCTAAAGTGCCGTGACCTAAGAATGAAACGAAGGTGCCGAAGAAATGTCTCCAAAATTCCAGAGAGGGAGCTCGAGTCAGTCTCTCTCTCTCTCTCTCTCTTTCTCTCTCTCTTGCTTCAGAGCCCTTGTGTGCACATTCTCCACTGCCTGGAGCCTTCATTCAGAGGGCAGTGCTTTCACATTCTTCAGGTCTCAGCTTAAGTTTCAGTTCTTCCTAGATTGGCCACCCTATCTAAATTAATCTTGCTTATTCTCTTTCAGGTACCCAGGTTTTGGGGATTTTTTTTTTTTTTTTTTTTTTTTTTTTGCCTTCACGGCACTAATCTCTATTTGAAATGATTTCTTTATCTCCATATCTTCATGCTTGGTGTGCATCTCCGTTGTCAGACTGTAAACTCCAAGAGGATTTAGGCTATGTTTTCCCTCACCCCCCTCAAATAAACTGTTTCCTATCCAGTGCCTAGAATAAACATTTGTTGAATGAATAAATGAATGAGTGGGTGGTCACTGAAAGCAGACACAATAGGGGCTGGGTAAAAACTGTCTTCTTGAAAAGAAAAAATGAAACAAGGAGAAACCAGAGAGGGAGAAAAACCGTAAGAGACTCTTAATCTCAGGAAACAAACTGAGGGTTGCCCTGGGGGAGGGAGATGGCAGGGATGAAGGGGCTGGTTGATGGATCCTGGGGAGGGTATGTGGTATGGTGAGTGCTGTGAATTGTGTAAGACTGATGATTCACAGACCTGTACCCTGTGGCAAATAATACATCATATGTTAATAATAATTATAATTATAATAACAATAAAAAGACAGTGGTATTTGACTCAGAGATATCAGTCAATAATGTGAAATAATGATAAGGATTTGTTTTGTTCCTTTGTTCCTTGTGTGGTAAGGAGACAGAATGCTGACATTCCCATTCCACTGTTGACGAAAAAGCGCTTTCCAGAGAATAAGAAACGGGGAAGGGAGATACCCTTGCCTTTTCCATACATTCTTCAATTTGTATAAAGTTTCAATTCCAACTGATGAGATTTATAATCCTCCATTTTTATATGGTATCTATAACATGTGAAAGTACTTTACATGATATTTATTTTAAAAGTTCTTAGGTGCAGTTAAAATAAACGTATCTCATGGAGATAGACGTGGACATCTCTGCCCAGAATTCCTGTTTTGCAGCAGATTTTAAAAATTTTCCTTTTTACTTAACCAAAAAAAAAGCAAGGTGAAACTGACAATGTTTGATAATTTTGAGGTGTATTATAAACACCGTGAAAAGATCCGCCTTCTTCTTTGAGGCGGCACTGATCAATGCATTGACCTCTGTCTGGAACTGCATTAACCTCTTTCTACAGTGAAGAAACTTGAGGGCTCTGCTATTTTTCTTCTTTAGAAACTTTCACTAAGACATGAGGCATTTTTTGGCAGGTTGCATTATTTTTGTTCTCACTCAGGGAGGACAGAGCCATGTCCAAATGTACATGTGATATATAAAGCTACAGTTTGTGTAATCCGAAATATAATGTAAAAGAGGAACTGTTTGAAGCGTTCAGACTCAAAACAAATTTGCAGAGCTCTCACAGGCAAAGACTGGTGCATGAATTATGTGCCTCACTGCGTTATTTACAGTAAACCACATGGATTTAATATTTAGAGACACTTTACTTACTGTGTTCCCTAATGGACTCTCCCAAGAAAATGAATTTTTATTTTGATTAGATCAAATTGAAGAATGTGAATATTTAAGCTAGGAAGTCTTCTCTAACTTAACAAAATATTTGTTCATAAGATCAGAATTCTGTCTTATTATTAATTTATTCCACCAGTCAGTACTTGTACTCAGCTGGTCTGCACGAATATAACCACACCTCCTATTAAAATATGAAAAGATTTATGTAACAGTTGGTAAATAGGAGCTGTCCTGAGCCCCTGAACAGCCTCCTTCACTGTTAATGGTCCTTCTAGTAATCCTTCAGTTTTGAGAATATAGCAGCCAAAGGGTCAATGTCTCTCTGGCTTTCCAGGGACCTTCAGGATCCTTCCATGTGCTGATTATTTCAGGCATTTCTGCTCACTCATCAACTCCTAAGCCATGCCAGTGCCTTTTTTAAGTTTTGGGTGTTTTGTTTTGTTTTGTTTTGTTTTAATATTTTTAAGACCGTTCTTGCAGCCATGGGGAGAAAACGTGTAATGATAAATGGAGTCTAAGAAAAGAAATAGGAAGGGGAGGACTCAAGGGCAGGAAGTGGTAAGGTGACGGTGAGAAGAATCACAGAGGACATGAGTGTGACCCCTGTAGTCAGACAGACTTCAGATCCTGTCCACGTTCTGTCACTTAGCAATAACCTGTCCTTGGTAAGAACTGAACCATACACCGAGCCCCAACTTCTTCATCTTTAAGATAAGCATGGTAATACCCATTTTTGTATAGGATAATGTCTGAAACATGAGATAATACATAAGAGTGCTTGATCCCATTGTAAACGATTAAGACATGATGCCATCTGGAATCATCACTGCATTTAGTATTATGGAGCAAGTAGAATTTGCATCCCCATAGTTCTGATCTCTCTCCTTCAGTCACTGACCTGAAAACAGCGACTGTGACCATCCCTGACAGTAGGAGGGGCTTCTACTTGGCTCTAAAGAATGCGGCATCTGAGGTTGAAGGAACACAAAGAAAATCGTATTTATTTCTTCTAACTTGGCTATAGGGTGTTGGCTGTCTGGCTGTCTATGGGTAAACTTAATATCTTGATTAGCTCTCCTGAGAATGCCTCTGAAAACTCTTATGTGAAGTGGGAGGTGGAAGAGTGGCTAATACTCTTAGTGGCTTCAAAATAGTCTGCAGAGGTCTGGTTGCTTGGGATTGTAAGGTGTTGGTTACCTTGACAACCATGGGCAGCCTAAGGCTGGGTTTTGAGTGACTTTAAATTCCTTTGCAATTCCTTATGGGGATGAATGATTTGTATGTCTAATCAATGAATAGCAAAGACATGTTATTTAATAAGATTAATGAATCTCGCATAAAGCATTCTGTTCACTAGGCCCAATGGCATGGCTTCTTTAGAAATGTAGTTAACATTCTAGAATGTTGGTCCCAAGGAGAACCAAAACATTCTTTAATCCTAGTAGCTAAATTCCAGATTGTGGGCATAACTGTATTTTCAGTTGCCTCTGATAGGTAGTCTCAGAATCTGGACTAGCCCTGAACACTATGAGGAAGACTTTTTTTCCTTTTTTTCCTCCCTAATTGTTGATGAACTGGATAACACTTGGATGACTTCTACACCTAGAATTTCCCCTTAATAAAACAGTCCTGATCCTATGCTTTTACAGTTGGCTAGAAACAATGAAAACAAGTTTTTTGGTATCTTTGTGCTGCTTGAGTAAATTCTGGACTGTCCTAGTCCCTTCCCTCATGTCTCTCACTTTCTACTCTCTTCCTGTCATGGTCTGATTTTATATTTCCAACTCTGGCTCACGCTTATTCCTTTCAGTCTGACTATAACGAACACAACCCTCAGTCTGTAAGCACAGAAATAGACTTTCTTCACTTATGTAAAATTGAAATTATTTTATTGGATGTTGTATTAGTTACTTATTGCTGTGTAACAAATTACCCAAAGCAACCAGACAACTGATGCTGATTATTTCACACAGTTTCTGAAGGTCAGGAACCTAGGAATGCCTGAGCTGGTGGTTCTGCCTCAGAGTGTCATGAGATTTTTAGACTTAGAGTCTCTAAGACTTGAGCAGCCCTGGAAGATCCACTCCCAGGTTCATTCATGAGGCCATTGGCAGGCATCAGTTTCTTGTCACATCGGCCTCTCCAGAGGGCTGTTCTCTCACCACCATAGCTGGCTTCCTCTAGAGTGGTCAAGGAGAGAGATAGCAAGAGGTCTCTTTTATAACCTGGTCTCAGAAATGGCGTACCGTCACTTATATTTTATTCTTTTGGTCACAGAGACCAACTCTGGTACAATGTGGAAAAGGACTACACACAAGTATAAATGCCAGGAGGTGAATCATGAGGAGGCCACACATATTTTTGTGTCGAAAGTTCATTTCAGTCAATGGAAGATTTCGCCCAACCCTCATTCCAAGAATTGTGTTTGAATGCTTAAAAGCAACAAATCTAGGGTTATTGTTGGAGTTTAGGAGGATGCGCTTAAGGGAGCAGGCATATCTGGTCTTTGTTACTATTATATATCCATCTTGCAAACTGATAACAAACTCTAGTAGCTGTTGCTAACACATCTGGCCACAGTGTTATCTCTTTATGTCTCCAAAGATTTGTTGATCTAACTTTCAATATACTAGCACATTCCTATGTATCCCTTATTCCAGGTGGAAGGTGAAGAGGCTCTTGACCCACTCTGTCCAGTATGGTAGCTACTAGCCACATATGGTTACTGAGCACTAAAAATGCAGTAGTCTGTGTTGAAATGTGCTGTAAGTGTAAAATACACATCTATTTTGAAGACTTTGAAAAAAAGAAGAATGTAACATATCCCAAGAGTTCTCTATTGATTACACTTTGAAATTATATTTTAGATATATTAGGTTAAATAAAATAGAGTCTTAGAATTTCATGGTTTTCCTTAAAAAACAGTCACTGGAGAAGTTAAAATTACATACGTGGCTTGTCTTTGTGGCTCACCTCACATTTCTGTTGGGTAGTGGTACTCTAGATACATGGATGAAAGATGGCAATAAAAAAAGCAATGCCTTCCTGTCCTATATAACAGTCTGAGGCATTCCTCCACAGGTGGTATTTGGTGAAAGGATAAGGATAATAAGGATCAGATTCAAGTAAAAAGAATCAGAAGTAAACATCGCAGAGTCTGAGGACGTGGTATATGTAGCAGATACTGTTAATACCTTACTCATGTGCCTTCAGCCTTCATGATCCCATAAACATTGATTGCTTCTTCCTGAAAACATTCAAACACTTCCTGAAGATTGTTGTCATAGTAGGGATGTCCTTAGCAGGACTATGGAAGATGGAAGGTCCTGGCAATAGCATCCTTTTTTTTTTTCCCCCTGGCACTAGCATCCTTGAGAGCAGTCTTCCACTAAGACGAATGAAAATTGATGGATAAATGTTCCAGTTTCTTTGCCTCTAATGAGGAATTACACTGAGACAGGCTTGCATCTTCTCCCCGAGGTGTCCCACGTATGGAGTCCTGGGTGCTTATAACAATCACCAGCTTACTATACATACCTTGTGCAAGTTTCCTTCTCTTCCTACCACCCCCTACTGGTAATTCCTGGGATTGCTTCCCGGGCAAACTTCTTTTACAAATCGGTCACCCTGATAGCTCAGACAATGTATTGTATATGATATGGACGCATCTGCCTGTGGGAACTTCCAGGCACGAAGACTGAGAGCTAGCCCTTTATACTTCTGGTTCGTGTAAGTGTTCATGGCTAAACTTGACCCAAGAATTCTCCACGACTGTTTTCTTAGTGTACTTACTTTCTTACCCTCTGGTTCTGCATTCATGTGTCACCATTCTGTCCTACCTGCTTCCCTCAAAACGGTATCCTCTGGATGGCTCTGTTCACAAAGACTTGCAGTTGCCAAGTCGGGCCAGGTTCTAGAAATATGGGTCATGTGTGACAGCCTGAAAGTTTTCCTTTTAACATCTGTTGAAAGGAAAATCAGTTTTCTTCCTCTGAAGATAGCATGAGAATGACACTTAACCTTCCAGCATCCTCATATTGTGACAAGTTGATAAGCGCTCTATTTTCACCCTCCTATTTTCTCCATCATAAATAGGTCTCAATTTGTAACCCATGTGTGCAGTTTCATCTAGAAGCAGGGAAAAAGGAACACTGCCCTATTTTAGCTCAGCAGGGCCAGAGCATTGGAGAAGATGAAAGGTCAGAGTTACCTACCACGAATGCATCAGAATGATAGCACTGACAATATCAGAATGTGTTTTCCTGGGGGAACATGGCCCTTGTGACCTACAACTCATGTTATCTCAGTGTCTAGGTTAGCTTAAAACAAGCGCACTGATAATTACAATAGAGTATGATAACGGTAGAGAACTTACCACTTCTCATAGGTAAAGTACTTTCTGGGTCGTGAAACAATTTCCTGAATATCTTCTCTTGATTCTCTCAGCAGCATTGTGAGGGAAGCAGCAAAGTTATCATGGATAGGAGGGTGACTTCTTAAGCACCACAATGATACCCATTCATATTCTTGGAATAGTGATTTGTATAACTCAGCTTTATGACTCTAAGGACACAGCCAGTTCCAGCGGAATGAATAAAACTGCTACAAGGAATCATCTGATGCTTAGACAAGTAAGCATTTATAGCATTAATTTCCAACAGGGACTTGACCAACTTAGCTTGCTTTGTGCCACATCCCTAACCATTTTCTTTCTTTATCTTCTTCCCAACCATAAATTATACAGATATATAATTGATACCCCTTGCTTAATTTCTCAGTCACCACATTAGTCCTTCCCATTAGCCTAGAGCTTGATTTTGAAAGCACTCTGGCTAACAGACTTGTTGATTTGGTCCCAAGACTGCCTCTGGGTATTGCCGGTAATTGACATCATTTGTGGATATGGCATAGATTTGCAGTGTAAGCTGAAAACTGACATACAGATGTCTTGTTACCATGTTGGGTCACCTACTACTTTGGAGACGCTACAGAGAAATCAGAGATGTGTTGGGAAAACAGCACTGTCAGAAGGTTAAGTTGTATTATAAGACATGCTAAATAAATGGTCAAAGAGCAGAAATGTAAAAAGACCTTGATATAGCAGGGAAGATGGGAATCAGTATATTGTAAAATGCCATGTTACCAGGAAGCATGAGTTCATGACTGTTACCAGAAAATCAAGCTACTGGTCAACGTTCTTGGTGGAAGTACTTGGCTTAAATTTGTGCAGAGGACACGGTATCATACTTGAACGTAAACTGCGTAAGGACAGGACTTTATGGATCTTGTTTCCCATTTTATCACCAGCTCCCACAATAGTGTCTGGCACATAGAAAGCATGTACACATTTTTTTTTT